>ML783335.1:72784-93709 GCA_009831015.1 Picea engelmannii | reverse complement strand
ACTTCGCTTGTACTTCTTAGCCATTTTAAATAAACTTCGGTGCAGATAATGCGGCATGCTTAGCTCGAAACCCATAAACACCATTAATAAACGTAGATGAAACAGGAAAACAAATCCATACCTGCCTTCACAAGTAACGAATTGCTTGGCAATCATCAAGAGATCATACCAGCGAGGTTTCAACATCTTCGCAGGTAAACCTTTGTTGCACGACCTCACTGTCTGAGACCGAAATAACAATGTCCACGGGACATCATTTACCTTATAACTTTTGGACCATTTTTGTCCCTTGACAGGCAAGCTAGTCACCAGGCTGAGAGATTGTTCGGTGATTTCAAGCTGGACATCTCCAACTTTGGCTCGGCAGTCGTCGAATGACAGTGCGAATTGCCGAGCAACAGAGATATTAGAACCATCGAACTTCCTTATACACAAAAGCCATCCGAATTCTTCAAGGTCATTGTATGCACCATCGAATGTCAACAACGCTTGGCATCCATTAGGTTCTGCCCTCACAACAGGAGCCATAACCTCTGTTCATGGTAGGGTTCACACCAAATGAACAATGCACAGAGTGAATACGATAGGGTTTCAATAGTTTGAATGCTCGACAAGACCGACAACAACTCCATGCGTGCGAAGGTGGTGGGATTACCATCGCCACGCATCGCATTAATGACTTGCACAGAGCTGTTAAAACCATAATCATTTAAAACAACGTATCAATTAGCCAACAGGTGAATCATCACCTCTACGTGCCATTCATCCGACTCTGAATCAACAACTCATGTGATCATTATACGCCAAGTGTTAAGTTTAAACAAGCACAGTGCCAGCATTAACTATCGATCCATCGTGTCGATTCAATCAATCGCTTAACCACAAGTTTCACTGCTAATACATAACTCAGGACTATGAAACATCCAACGTATAATCCATCTTTGCAAATAGTATGTTAAGCATCGATTTGTAAAGTTCAAAGTGATTGATCAATGCGCTTTCAAACCATTGTCATTACGCCTTATAAACTTGCCCATATGTTTGGTGCACATTATAATGTTTGCATTCCAATCTTTTGAGAACAATATGATCCAAAGCTTTTCATATAATAACTGAGTGAAAATCCATAATAAGGATAAAAGCAATAAGACCAAATCCATTATAATTTTCATAAGATCAGAACAAAACCAATAAATTTTATGCCCAAAGGTTTAACAATCAAATATATCCAAATGCGCAATCAAGGTAAGATAATGCTCAAGAACATAAGTTCGAGACAACCTTTAGCAGTCATGTGATGAACCAGTGATCAAGTGTCTTTCAACAAATCAACCAAAAATGATGACAATCTAAGCAACGAAAGAGGTGTTTTCACACTTGCAGTTGTGAAAACTGAAACGAAATTGAATTGTAATTGTCGCAAAAATGAGACGAATGTCTAGAAGCACAATGCGACAATGATTTGTCGTAATACCATAAGGGGTGTAGGCAGCTTTTTGAGAGAAATCAAAAAAATTGGGTTGGCTGCCAACACAACCCTGAAGGGACTATGCTCCAAATATTAATAGATCTGGTCAAGGGGCAAAATGGGGCATCCCAAAGACAAGAAGAGACAACAAGGTTCTAGCAGCAAACCCTTGAAGTGCTCACACAGCTAGTGGGCCAACGTGGGAATACGAATGGTATAGGTCAAGGTGGACCCAATGGATCCCATTGGGGTGATAGGATACACACAAAGAGTACCAATAACCATAACTCATCTCAGAGAGGGAAATTAAGGATCCCTAGGCCCTTATTACCATAGTCATTGACAGGTAATCCTAGAGGAGCACATAAGAAACCAGATCAGGGACTTGATATTAACACCTCATATAGGGAGTACGAGACGATAGATGAATATATCCGTGAGAAATTTTCCTACAATAAATTTTGTGACCTCAAACAAGAATACAAACCTAAGGAGTGGAACAAAGGAGTGCAGCGCCAACAGAACTTTGACCTCATGCGCAAGGTGGGAAGGTTGACTATCCCACCCTTCGATGTGTCCGCCAAAATCATGGCCATAACATGGGTACGTAAGTTGGACACCTACCTCCAACTTAACCCAATGACCAAGGAAGAAGCAATTAAGTATACCACCCTTCACTTGGAAGGAGAATATCACGAATGGTGGTATCATGGGTTGGTGATGCTAAGGCATGCCAACATCACTTCATATTTGGACTTCACTTAGAATTTGATGGATAAGTTCGACAAGAAGGACCCTAAGATACACTTTAGGGAGTTGGCACAACTGAGATAGACAAGTACACCAGAAGCATATATCACATATTTTTAGAGGATGTAAGTTATGGTGACAGATATTTCTTAACAAAGGTTGGTTATGCTATTCACAGAAGGCCTAGATGAACCCCTAAGAGGATGGGTGAAGGCCTTTAGACCAACCACATTACAAGAGGCCATCATGAGAACCCAGGACATGAGAGATGTAGTGTCCAAGAAGGCACCAACAAAACCATTCACCCCTCATGGGGGTAAGGAGACGAGGTTTCCCTAGAAGACATGGACAGGGAAGGATAGGATGGATGAGGAGACTCGAAGAGAACTAAGGAGGAAGAATCTTTGCTACAGTTGCAAGGAGTCACGGGAACCGAGTCATCGACGTATGGGTAAAGGTAAAGTCCATTATATTGACGTATATTTTGATGATGAGGATGATGGTGATGATGAGGGTATCGGACAGGATAGTGGGGAGCCATCGCATGCTACAGAACAAGCGCCATTGCAGGACATCCCCAAGGGAGTGAAAATTTTTGCACTCTCAGGAGTCCCTAAATATTACACCTTCAAGGTCATAGGTATTGTGCAAGGAAAAAGGGTTACAACATTGGTTGATGGTGGTGCCACCCACAATTTCATTGATGTTGCACTTGTCACCAGGAGACAAATCCCTATGGAGGATTTTGAGGGATTCAATGTGGTAGTATCGGATGGGTACAACATGACATTTACTCAGAGGATCAAGGGATTGGAATTAACATTGGGAAACTATACGTTGATCGATAAATTTTATGTCATGGATCTAGCATATATTAATGTGGTGTTAGGATTCCAGTGGTTGTACTCATTAGGAGATATCCGCATGAATTATCGGGACATGAGGATGGAGTTCCAGGAAAAGGGTGGACAACGAGTCATACTAATAGGTATGTCGACAGGTTCCCCCAGGATCATGTCTAACCAGCACATGGAGGCCCTTTTTAGACATAGGGATGTGGCCTGTGTAGCAGAGTTCCTAATCACCATGGAAAATCCATCACAATATCACCATCATTACCCTACGAATATCCATGCATTACTTGGAAAGCATGAAAGAGTGTTCAAGTCATTTCCAGCAGGGAGACCACTTATCAAAGGATTTGAGCATGTCATTGAGCTAGAAGAAGGGTCAAATCTTGTGATCACCACCCCCTACAAGCATCCGAAGAGATTCAAGTATGAAATAGAGAAGGCCATAAAGGAATTGTTGGAGATGGGACATATCGAGCCTAGCTCTAGTCCTTTTGCTTTGACAATTGTGTTGGTGAAGAAGAAACATGGCACTATGAGGATTTGCATAGAATTTAGGTCACTAAACAAGAAGACCATAAAAAATTGATACCACAGGATTGATGAGCCGATTGACAAGCTGCATGGAACAATTTATTTTTCAAAGGTTGATATGCGATCAAGATACCACCAGATTCGAGTCAGAGAGGAGGATATCCATAAGACAACATTCATGTGTCACTATGGGAACTATGAGATTCTAGTCATACCCTTCAGCTTGACTAATGCACTAGTTACATTTCAGTGTTGCATGAACCATATCTTCAACAAATCGTTGAGAAAAATCTTACTAGTGTTCTTTGATGATCTCCTGATCTACAACAAAATGTGGGAGGAACATCTGAAGCCTGTGGATGATATTCTCACCATTATGGAGGAGCAATCGCTTTTTTCCAAAGAGGCAATGTGTGAGTTAGAGTTGATAGAGATATTATATCTAGGGAACGTGATAGGTGTTGAGTGAATAAAGGTGCATCAGGAGAATATCTAGACCATCTTAGACTGTCCCACCCCCAGGACACTGACAGATCTGCAAGGATTCTTCTGGATATGCAGTTATTATAGGCTCTTTGTGAAAGGATTTTTATAATTGGTTGCGCCATTGACAGATGTCACCAAGAAGGGGGAGTTTTGATGGTCAGAGGACGTGTTAGCAATCAAAAAACGCACCGCTATTTTGATCACACTTCTATCAATTCTTCATATGATTTAGCGTCTTCTTGATACTCTTGGTCAGTATCAAAACCTTCATAGTACTCATTAAGCTCCTGTCCAATTACTCTACTCATAAATCCTTTGTTAGCATGCCTCCAGACCTGCAATACATGATTCAAATAAGGTCATTTATTCCTTTTCATGTCTATGTTATAGAGAATATAAAACATAAAAATGTATCATCATTTTTATTGTTATGTTTATTATCTCATAGTATGAAAAAGAAATATATATGTTATAAATGCAAGGTTCTTCAATCCCAAGCCTAGCACCCAGTCCTAGCATCTAGCACACCAAGCTATGAGATAATTACACCCATATGTCAAGGCGAAATACAAGCACTTAACAACTCGAATCCATGCAAAGATGCCACGAGGAAAACCATAGGTGCTCTGTCGTAGCATGTAATCAGGAAGGATAAAAATAGGTTGCTTCTGTCAAGATTATTGGCAATAAACAGACCGGCCAATCAGGAGGTTATGTTTTTGTGGAGTTTGTAAGCCTTGCGGGAGCTGAAAGGGCCCTGCAAAGTTTGAATAGTGCGCAGATGCCCAATATTCAACAAAGAGAGATTGGCTTCACTTTTTCCTTTCTAATGAAGAAAACATCAATTGACTATGGCACTCTTGTAAATTGGACGAAGGGGTTTTCTGTCTCAGACATGAGTGGCAAGAAGATTTTGGTAGATCAGGTGGAAGATATCCTCAATACTATGTTGCTTACCATGAGTTGGTGCGTGCAGGAGTAAGATTTCCTCAGCGCGCAGAGAGTTCTACTCCAATTCGCGCTCCTTCACAAAGCCATACAATTGTGCTATATTCCCAGTCATATGATTTTCCAGGATATGGTGGTGAAGCAGCTCAATCATCCATTGCTTCTGATCTTCCGGGTTTTGAGCTTGACAGAGATCCAGAATGCTCGTGTTCTTATGGATGTTCTATTGGAGATGCTAAATGCTCTGGATTTTCGGCCTAAAGAGTGAATCAACAGGAAGTTATTGTGGATCTTACAAGCAGCGAATCGTGCAACTTCGGATGAAGAGCTTCTTTGTCAAGGTCCAGCGTTGAACTATTACCTCCAGTATCTCATAACGCCAAGCTTCAGAGTGCCAGATCGCAGGTTATGCGGAGCTCAGAGGGTCGATTAAATCGTTTAGGGTAAAAACGCCAGGGTCTGCAGAGTCTAATGTAAACCCTAGTGTTAACATACACAGGCCGGTTCATGTCTGGAAGGAATGAGTACAGAATACGCTTGTCATGTTAGATTTCTTGGTTCAACACCCAAACGTAGTCATGGATGATTCGGTGGAGCAGGATGAGAACGAGTTTCAGAAAGGAATGGATCATCAGGGAACAATTCGAGTTTGGATAATATTGTTCCATTTCTTGAGCGCATTAACAATGAACTCTTCAAAAGCTTGCAATATATTGATCCTCACACGAAGGATTACATTGAGAGGCTCCGAGATGTGCCTCTATTTATGGTCCTTATTCAGAATGTGAACGACTGCTATCCATCTCAAGCACCTGTTTTAAAGTCTTCAGTTGGTAATGCAAAGCTTTTGCCCCATGGCCCTGGTGGTTTTTATTCTGGTAAATCAAGTGTGTTACTGTAGAATTCAACAGCTAGGCCATTGACAGCCTTGGGGCCGACTGTAGGGGCAGCTGAATCTCTTATTCAAGGTCCATCTGGAGGATCTAAATCTTCTTTAGGTATTCCTAAAGTCCAAGAATTGGAAAAAGATAGGTTTTCAGTTCCCATGCCTGTTACAGAAAACTTTTAACCTCAGGAAAACCTACTGACTTAGATAGGAAGTCAAAATCTTTGTTGGAAGAGTACTTTAGTGTTTGGGACTGTGAAGAAGCAAAGCTGTGTGTTTAGGAGTTGAAATGGCCGGAGTACTATCCTGAATTTGTCCAGCAAGCAATCATGTTAGCTATGGATAGCAGTGATCATCATGTTGAACTTGTTGGGCAGCTTCTAGAGTTTTTGTATTCTGAAAAGACACTGCCTGATAAAGACATAGAAGCTGGACTAATGCCCATCACTGATGGATTTTATGATACAACAATTGATATACCATTGGCACTAAGATTTCTTGGTGAGCTAGTTGGAAGACTCTATTTAGCAGGTAATTGGATGAACAACTGTTGATGACAGAAAGAAGAGAATTTCCTCTAAGAATCCTCGGAACTAAATGCAATCATGCAGGTAAATAAAGTTTTGAGATTTTGATTTTTTGACAGTGATTTGATTTTCAGTGGTTTAGGCGAGCCCAGGAGCACTCATTAACCACTGAAAAGCAGCATTTTCGATGGATAAGAAGCTTAAATACTAATACAGTTAACCATCGAAAGCCTGTAATGACTAGAACACTCGAATTTCTGCCCAGATCGGGATTTTTCAAATCAGAATGAGACGAAACTTCTTTGAATAGTCAGATATTGAATTATCAAGTCATATTTAAAGATTATTTATAAGGGATAAGGTAAGAGGAAGAGTTTTAATCACATTTGGTGCCTTTTTCAATGGCAGAATTTCAGGGATTTTTAGCCACACATCATCAGCTCAAATTTATCTTTAGAAGAACAGGTTGAAGAAGCCTTGGAAGGCTAATCTTCACGTCATCAACAGTCAACACATTTTTAGGGCCAGCTCATAAGAGATTATCCTCCTTTTTGGGTTTTATCCCTATCTCTTTGTAACTGTAATTTGACTTTCTATTTTTAGTATAGCAGATCCAATTTTCTAGGATCTGGAAACTGTATGTAAAGGCTATAAAGCTAGGAACATTTGAAGAAGAAAGGGTTCGATTTTGAGTGCTATGATGCTGCCACTGTAATGAAAAGACTTATTCTTATTTTATAAAAAATTGCAAGCTTCCTTCAGTTCTGCGTCAGATTTTCTCTTCTGTCTTTTATATCTTATGAGTGGAAGTCCTTTGTTGATGCTCATTCAATTTGCAGTGACTGTCATCTCACTGGTTAATTGTCTTAGTTGATTATCATAAGTTATTTCTCGGTTATTAAACCCATTGTGTTTGTTGGTATGAAGCATAATCTGGTTCAATAGCTATTTTCTTTCCCCCATTTAATCAAACCTGGTCTGACCACGGTGCTAGAAGGCCTTGTGAGATTTTGTATCTCTAGACAGTCTTGAAAACACAGTCAAGTACTTAGATATTCATCTTGACCCAAAAACCATATCAAATATTGAGAAAAAATTTCCCAAAAAGAGTTAGTTACCAGGCATCTCCGACTTACAGCCTAGGAGAGTTTCCTGGAGTGATAACAGGACGCACAGGTAGCATTCGACAGAATGAAGAGGGTGATGAGCACTTTCCCAATATTAGCACTCCCATATTTTACATAGCCTTTTTTTCTAGAGTGTGATGCATCTGACAAGGGGATAGGAGCAGTATTGATGAAGAATCGACACCCAATAGCTTTCGAGAGTAGAAATCTAAAGGAGCCCAAGAATCTCTATCCTATCTATGATAAGGAGACATTGTCCATCATGCATGCATTGGCCAAATTTAGATAGTACTTGGTAGGAGTACGCTTTATGGTTAGGATTGACCACGACAACTTGATATATTTATTGGAGCAGCGGGAATTGAATGAGAGGCAACAAAAATGGGTGAGTAAGGTGCAGGCATATGATTTTGACATTGAGTATGTAAAGGGGAAGAAGAATATAGTTGTTGATGCCTTATTCAGGAAACATGTAGCCTTCTCCATGACAGAGATATCAACAGAATGGAAGTCTATTCTCATGGTGGAATGCTCCAAGAATACCTTCGCTTGTGATCTAATGGAGGGAAGTATTCAGGATGACAGGTACAAGGTAGTGGATGACATCATCTACTGCAAATACAGGATCTATATTGTCCCTGAGTCCACACTCAAGGATAATATTTTGAGGGTAGTACATGATGCACCATTGGCAAGGCACCAGGGGCATATGAAGACCTACAGGCAGGTGAGGGAGAGATTCTCATGAAAGGGTCTCAAGGGGGATGTACTTTTTCATGTGAGGGAATGCATGACCTGCTAGCAGACCAAGTCAAAGTTCACACATCCTGCAGGATTGCTTCAACCATTTTCGATTCCAAAATAGAAGTGCAATAGAATTTCCATGGAATTCATCAGGGATAACTAGGAGATCATGTCTCGAGGCCCACAGGCCGTAGACATGGAGTATCGAGAGCAAGATTGACTTCAGCATGGCCCTAGAGGGCCCACCTTTTCTCTCTCACATCATCATTATCCTATCAGCAGCAGCAGCAGCCTCCACCACCATCGGCTTGGTCTTGTGTCAGAGAGGGTTCTTGCTTCATGAGGTAATTAGTTCAGGTATCATGGTATGTGTCACTTTGATCATCAAAACCATTGAATGTATGCATCTGATTCCTTTTATTTCTAACAACTGCTTGGATCTTACACTTTCCCACTTGAACACGCTTTGGGTATTGACAAGGTGTCTTAGTAAGCCTCTGTCTATTGGTTTTTGGTTAGCCACTGGGGTTGTCTCTGAGAAGCCATCGTCCGCTCCCTTCACAGTTTCACTTTTCCATCTTGTTTCCCGCTCACCTGTCCCATTCCACTTGTCTGGGCACTGGGTTGACCTCTTTTAGGGTTTCATCTTATCTAGTGAGAAGAAGGGGCTAATGGCCCAGAAGGTAAAAGCAAGCTGGTAAAATATAAAAGCCTAAGAATAAAACCTCGATATGCTTCACCTAGGGATCCCCAAGAAAGCAATAAAGGGATTATCAACAAGAAACAAGAGGGACCCTAAAAGATAATAAAACAAGACCTAACCAGAGGATAGGGGGTCTCATCACAAGCCAACCTATTAGGTCCATGGGTACCTAGTAGTATGACATTTCCATCAGTTGGTTACCACGTCAGGGCAATGACCTTTGGTTGCATGGCCAAGGGAAAGGGGGTCTCATCACGAGCCAGCCTTCTCATTTCTGTGAAAGTACTTGTGGGTAACACTGCCACCACTGGTCACCACGCCAGGGTAGTGTCCCCTGATTATCTCTTGAGCAAAAAAGGGAAAGAAAAAAGCAATAAAAATGAAATAACACAAAAAGAATAAAAGGCATGAACGGGCTTGGAAAGAATTGCATCCATGGCAGGTACATCTCGCCTTCTACAAAGTCACCCACAGGTAACATCTTGCATCCTTGGCCTTCATTACACCCACCTACTTGGACATCCCTTGACCACTTCATCCACTTACATGGCTTGGAAGGGGTATCTTTCGGGAACTTCCTTTATTCATTGGACACTAGCCCAATAGGATGCCTTGCCCTTTTCCCAGACTTGTATAGTAGGTTTGTGTAATGTCTTTGAGCTATTGATTGATCTATTATGGGTTTTATGCATATGATTATTAAAATTGATGATGAAATGTGATTGACATTGCTATGATCCCTGTGACTGATGAGCCCATGCAGGGAGTAGCTTTTAATGTGCAGGACTATGCTCGACGGACAGATACCATCTTGGACCGGTACACATGGGGAGATGATCAGTTCAGACCTCCATGGGGTTGAAGATCCCATCAAGTGGATGGTGATACCCCATCAGGGGGAGATACAGGATGGAGATGGATCCAGATCATTGCAGCAGAAGAGAAGAGGACGTTCCAATAGAGGCACCCCAACAAAGCTTGACCCAGGGGGGATGACCCTTTCTTAGTGGAACGTTGGCCTTTGGAGGCATAGGATGTCACCACCTTGACCATGACGTCACCAAGAATCATGGACGTTTGGGGCAGGCAGACTAGGCAGCAGTGGCACGTGTGGCAAGTTGGAGAAGCCCAGGGAGAGCTAACGTTTTGCTCCAGGATGCCCCATCTTCCCAAAAAGGGGCTAACGTCTCCCTTGGAGAGGCTTTTACTCTCTTTCCAACTTGATTTAGGATTTAATTTGACAATTTAATGTAAAAACAATATGATTTGATATTTTGGCCTTGTCGGCCTTTTACCTAACCTAAAATGTAAAATTAGGTCAAGGTTTTGTATAGATGAGGGATTTTGACTCTCATTTTTTCATCACAACTCACTCACCACTTGGTGAGGTCTGAAATTTGCACGCTCTCTTGGGTATTTGGCTGATTTAGTGAGGCACACTTGTTGAAGGAAGACATTTTTGGCATTTTATGGTGTTTCTCTTGAAGGAAGGTGTTACAACTAGGGTTTGCATGGTTATTTCTTGATGAATTGTAAGTATTTTTCTGCAAAACTTCTTGAATGAATGGTTGTAGTCTAATTTCTTGCATATGTTTATGAATTTTGTTGAATCAAAACCCTAGGTGACAATCACACAAGTAGGTCCTTTTCTTATGTCCCCTGATAGAGAAACTTCCAGCCATTGAAGAAGAAAATGAGAGCCTGGTCGTAGCTACACTCTGTTTTCTTCCTCTCCTTCGCTAGCCATACCATTTAGAATTCAAGAGGAAGAAGACGTCCTAGGCCTAGGTTATATACACTTAGGGTCATTTTTATTTTAGGGTTTGATGAAAGAGCCTTGTTGTAGCAACACTCTCCCTCATTAAGCCTTCTTGTCTTGATTTTGTGCTTCATTTGGGCTAGCCATTTTGTAAAGTTGACCTAAGGAAGGAGGAGAGAGCACAAGGCCTTGCTATAGCAACATCGAAGTGAGCCTCTCTCCCCTAGGGTTTTGATTATGAGGCCCTGCCATAGCAGCACTTTAGAACTCTTCCCTCTATTCCTTATCCTTCCTCCTTCAACCCTTGCGTCCTTCACTTTTGACTCCATTTACCCTCTAAGGCACTGATCTAAAGTCCTCCAACGTTGAAGTGAAACTTGATTACAACACTCTCAAAACCCTTTGAATTTCAAACTCCAACTTACTAACCCTAAGTGCTGTCGTCATCCTTGGTTATTACATCTTTAGTGCAGCAATGTTTTGTCTTAAGAGAAATTGAATGGCGGTTCAGGCATTAATTGAATAAGGTGTTGATTGGTTACATTGAATGCTACATTGTTCCAATATTTATTGGTGACGAGTTATAACTTTTCATTGATATTGATAAACATTGACTTCGTCAACATTTATTGTTAATTGCTTATATGTATTTATCAGATAGTCTTATAAAGTACTAACCTATTGAAATAGCTTGCATATATTATTATGTTGTTTCTTTGTTCCAGGCAGGTACACTTCTTTGGGGGTTTTACTTCTTAAATTGGCCTTTGTCGGACTATCTGTTTGGGTGGTGACTTGTGAAGGGGAAAACCTTATCTGTCTTACTAGCCTTTTGCCTCTTCAAAACCCTAGGTCACCGGGGACATCTCCCCTGGGCCTAACCTCCCTAAAGAGAAAGAACCATCCCATTGTGGTGACATTGGGTGGGATTGGTTCCTATTACGCCAGTTTGGCCTTCTATCTTATATCCTTTTATCCTAGCTACAAACTGTTCAATAACATTTTGGCGCCATTTCGAGGGAACACTGAGTCAAACCTTTCTCGGACCACACTTTTCAGTCAGCCTTGCCTCTAAAAGCCTTATCTTACAAGCTTACCTAGCGTCTCCACTAAGTTGTTTTCCCTTTTCTTTGATAGTTTCAAGAAAACTATCTGGCGACTCCACTGATGACGAAGCCAACTATGACTTCACAATGGGACCCAGGAAACTACAATCCTTTAGACATGAGTAACATCCCAGCATACCCTCAACAAATGCCCTTTGAATACATAAATTTGCTCCCTGGATTCACTGGTGGTGATAGAGAAAAAGTTGACTATCATATGAGAAAGTTTTGGAACTTCTTCCTATCCTACCTTGTCGATGATTATGCTGAAGATGTGGTCATGAAAATTTTCTCTACCACTTTTTGTTGCAATGCCAAAGAGTGGTATGACAACCTCCCTGATGCCAGCATCATGACTATGCAACAATTTGAGAAAACCTTTCTCGAGAGATGGGGTATCCAATTAGAAGACATCCCAGCACTATTAAAAGAACTCGAGCATATAAAGAAAGCTAAGGATGAAACTGTCGAAGAATTCCAGGATAGATTTGAGAACATGCTATATCAAATTCCTGAAAGTCGTGATCCCGAGGAGAGATACCTGGTCCATCTCTTTACTCGTGCACTTTTTGGATATCTAAGTTTCCCTCTTGATAAGAGAACCCCAAGGACGCTTGATGAAGCCTACTACATGGCTTTGGTGAATGAGGAGAAGATCTCCTCGCTTGAGATAAGATGCCTCTTTACCTCAAGTACTCTCAATGGGGAGAGTTTGTTTACCCTTGAGAACTTCATCATTGATCTCCAAGAAGAAGGGGAACAAACCACAGATCGACAAGGGATTGTTGAAGACACGATTGAGGAGCTAGAACCCAATGATGAAGTATCAACATGCCCTCTTCCTCTTGATGAAGCGATCCACAAGACTTCTCCACCTGCACAACAACAACGCGATGAGGTTAGTTCCTTTCCTTTCTAGGATTTTGATGATACCTTGTTTCATGATTCAGAGAATGATGGAGAAATGGAATCCTCGAGTGAAGAGCATCTTCCTTGCTGCACGACCAAAGAAGAAAGGGCTACTCATGAGGATAAGACAGTAATTCATGTTAAAGATACCCTATTATCCCCGATTTCTAGGGATAACTGGGAGATCATGTCTCGAGGCCCACAGGTCCTAGACATGGAGTATCGAGAGCAGGATTGACCTGAGCATGGCCCTGAAGGGCCCATCTTTCTTCTTCTTCATTAGACTTGTTCTGTCAGTAGCAGCAGCATCCATCACCTTCAGCTTGGACTTGTATCGGAGAAGACGCTTGCTCCATGAGGTAATTGGTCTAGGTATCATGGTATGTGTCATATTTGATCATTATAACTTTCAGATATATGCATCAGATTCCTTTCATTTCTGATGACTGCTTGGATCTTACACTAACCCACTTGACCATGGTTGGGGGGATTGACAGGGTACCCTAGCAAGCTTGTACCCATGGGTTTTGGTTAGCCACCAGGGGGGATTTTGAAGAGCCATCGTCCGCTCCCATCATATTATCATTCTTACATATTATCTCCCACTCATCTATCCCACTCCCCTGGTCCGGACATTAGGATGACCTTTTGTGGGGTTACAACTTATCTTGTGGGAAGAAGGGGCTAAAGGCCCAGGAGGTAAAAGCAGTTGGTAAGAGATAAAAGCCATAAAAAATAAAACCTTGAGATGCCTTGCCCAGGGATCCCCGAGAAGGCAATAAAAAGCCTCTCAATAAGAAACAAGAGGGACCCAAAAAAAAATAACAAAACAAGACCTATCCAAGAGGATGGGGGGTCTCATCACGAGCCAGCCTTATCATCTCTGCAAAAGTACTTGTGGGTAACACTGTCAGCTCTGGTCACCATGCCAAGGCAGTGTCCTCTAGTTAGACCTTGAAACAAAAAGAAAAGATAATAAAGAAAAGAAATAATAAAGGCAAATAAAGGGCTTGGAAAGAATTGCATCCATGACGGGTACAGCTCGCCTCCTACAAAGGCACCCACGGATAATACTTACCCCTGTCTCTCACTATGTCTGGACATCCTTTGACCACACCACCTCGTGTTACATGGCTTGGATGATATCCTTTGGAAACTTTCCTTTTCTTATGGATGCTAGCCCAATAGGGCATTTTGTCTTTTTCTTTAGCTTTGTATAGTAGGTCATTGTAATGTCTTTGAGCTATTAGATGATATGCTAGGGGTTTTATGCATGTATTTGAAAAAATTAATGATGAAATATGATTGACATTGCTATGATCCCCAAGACTAATGAGCCCATGGAGGGCGAAGTTTTTGATGTGCAAGACCATGCCCAACGGACAGGTACCAAGTGGACCGGAAAACATGGGGAGATGATTAGTTTGGACCTCCATGGGGTTGAAGAGCCCATCAGATGGTTGTTGGGACCTTATCAGGGGCAGAGACAGGACAGTGATTGATCGAGCCTTTGCACGAGAGAAGAAGAAGGATATTTTCATCCAGGACGCCTTGGCTGAGCCCAGCCCTAGGGGGTTGACCCACTGCAGGTGGAACGTGCCACTCTGATGGCCCAGGACGTCATCTAGGAGCCCTTGATGTCACCTCCAGTGTATGGCGCCTTGACAGAGCATTTTGGCACGTGTGGCAGAGTTTGGAGGCCCAAAGAGGGCCAATGTTTGTCATCTAGTGCTATGATTTGCCCTAAAAAGGGCCAACGTCTCCCTCAAAGGGGCTAGACATCCTGCTCATTGCTCATTTAGGGTTTTCTTTTAGCAGTTTAATGTAAAACAGTATGATTTTTAGTTGTTAGCCTTGTCAGCTATTTTAATGGCCTAATTTTAATTAAAGGTCATGAGATGATATAAATTGAGGATGTTTTCCTTCATTTTGACATAACACAATTCACACACACTTGTGAGGTCTGATTTTTTCGCCCTTCTAGGGTATATATTCTTTCTAAGTGAGGCGCACTTGTTATTGGAAGGATATTTTTGGCATATTGTGGAATTTCTCTCCAAGGAAGGTTTACAACTAGGGTTTGCACATGCTTTCTTCATGATATGTAAGTGATTTTCTTGCAAAACTTCTTAATTGAATGGTTGTAGGTTTAATTTCTTGCATTTTCTTATTAATTTGTTGATTTAAAACCCTAGGTAACAAGCACACAAGTAGGTCATTGTTACATGTCCCCTTAGAGAGATATTTTTCAGCCATTGAAGAAGAGGGATTGAGCCTAGCCTTTGCTACACTCATCTTGATTCTTCCCTTAAGCTAGCGTTGAAGTTTATAGGTTGAAAGAGGGTGACGTCCTAGGCCTAGGTTATCTACACCTAGGGCCATCATCTTCTAGGGTTTGAAAGCCTTGTCTTTACAACACTTTCTCTCACCTCATCCCCTAAATTTATCATTAATGCTAGCCGTTTTGCCAAGTTGCCCTAAAGAAGGAGGAAAGAGCACGAGGCCTTGCTTAAGCAACACTGGAGTGAGTCTCTTTCCCCTAGAGTTTTGATTCTAGGGCCCTACCTTTGCAGCACTTTAGAACCCTTCCCTCTAGTCTTTAAGTCTTCATCCTTTCAAGACCTTGTGCCCTTATCTTGTTTGACTCCATATACCCTAAGGCACTGATATCTAACCTCCAAACGTTGAAGTCTTGGTGTACAAAACCACTCTCAAAACTTTAAATTTTGAAACCCTAACTAACAAACTAACTTAATTAGGGCTGACGTCATAGTTGGTTATCTCATCTTGACACATCAAAAGTTGAATATAAGCAATTGAATGATGATTTGAAGCATTTATTGAGCAAATTGTTGATTGGATACATTGTTAGCTTGATCATCTTGATAGATATTGATGAATTGATGCTCTTTCATGGTTAATTGACAAAACGTTGACTTCATTTTGTATCTATTTCTTTACATTGCTTATTAAATGATATCAGATAGTTATTGAAGTACTAACCCTTTGAGTTATAGCCTGCATATATATATTGTATTGTTGTTTTCTTGTTTCGGGCAGGTGTTTTCAATTGGGCATACACTTCTTTATTGGCTGATTAGTAGGACTATCTAACCTAGGTGGTAACCTGTCAGGAGGATCTTCTACTTTGAGCTTTATACCTTAGCCTCTTCAAAACCCCAGGTTGTCGGGGATGTCTCCCCTGGGCTAACCTCCCTAAACAGAAAGAACCTCCCCATTGAGGTGACATTGGGTGGGGAAGGTTCCTGTTACGCCAGTTTGCCTTCAATCATTTAGCCTTTGACATAAACTACAAACTATGCGATAACATACCCAAGTCCTCGATCCTCCTACACAAGAAGAAGAAGTAAGTTACCCTCTTCTCCAAGATTCGAGTAATTTTCTACTTTATGATTTGGAAAAAGAGGAGGAGATGGGTGAGATTTTGAATGTTTCGAGCCCTCCATGTTATGATATTGATACTGACATAGCTGATTTTGATGACTTCATACATGTTGGGAGACGTAGGTGGGATGCATTTGGTTATGATATGAATCCCATCTATGACATGAAGAGTCATCTCCAAGTGTTACCTTTGCAATTATCACCGCAAGCTCTTAACCAGTGGCAACAGGGAGATGAGATTTTTACCGATGCTCCCCAAACACCCAAGTTTGACCAAGTATAGTATTTGCCTGATGATTTTCGATCTTACCTTGAGGCCTTTGATGAGTACTCCTCCGAACACTTAGATTTACCCTATGAGGATGACTATCAACCACCACTATGCTCGGATGTTGATAGGAGTAAGGACGTTTGCCTAAAGAAGGATCCTCATGACCTTTTTCTCCAGCTACCTATTATTACTTTGCCTTGTTGTTTCATTAAAGGTATAGTTGGGAAGTATATATTTTCCATTGAGTTTCCTCTGAGGCAAACCCTAGAATGCAATGGTTGGTTGAAAGTTGCGAGTTCAAGTCTATCTTCTCAGTGCTTCAACCTTCCCTTGAGAGTTTTCCAGTCCTATGCTAGATCTTTGTCAATCCCTTCCGGAGCTCCAGAGTGTGAAGACATCCTAGGTAGCCAGTTTACCAACCCTCAAAGTCAGTGTTCTGAACCTTGGACTTTTTATGATCCCTTCCGGAGGTGGATTGAGTGCTTTTCTCAGATATGGACTTGGCAAGATTTTGTCCCTCCCACCCACCTCCATGAATTAGACTTTATGATTTCTGATGATATGATATATGCTCTAACCCATGTCATTTTTGTTCTTGATTTGTCACTGTTGACCGCCTATTCAGCTAGGGGGTCAACTCATGTGCCATGAAGATATGCATCATCAGATGCAAGTATGTCGACGATAGTATTGGTTCTACTTGGGCATTTTATGCTCCAGCACAATTTTTTGTAAACGAAATTTCTGCACCCCTGTGTGGGTTAATAATGTAATAGGTCTGCATGGATCATAGTCAGGTCAGGTACCTTGGGATGTTTTCATTGGGAGAGTTATTTTCACCGAGGGTTTTTTATCCTCAGGTTGTCAATTGGGCTTTTCAGCCTGGTTGATTTCCCATGAGTTTTTCCCTCACACATGCAATAATTCATCCAAAGTGGTGAATGACATTCTAATGGTCCCATCCTTTGGTAGCTATTGTTTAGGAATGATGTAAATGACCATGTTAGACATTATATAAAGTTTCACGGAATTTCATCGAGTCTAGATAGGTTTTTTTTAATTAATTAAATTTAATTAATTTTCCTATGGTTGGGATTTTAATTATTTAATTAATTAATTTTTTTTTAGCAATTATTGTAAAAACGTGGTCTTTGGTTTTTTGATAGGGGTATTTGTGCTCAAAATAAATGTAATGGCACCCCCTACACCCATAGACCAAGTTTCAGCTCAGTCGGACAAAGTTTGCTATGCATTTGTCCACCCAGAGTCAAAGTCGGTCAAAACAACAATTTTAATTGCTAAGTCATTTTTGTAATTTTTGTAAAAAAGAGTTAATGGGTTAGTTTGAAGGTGGAAAAGAGCAATATTAGACTTTACCTAACCCTCCCAACCTTTTCCAACCTATTCTAACCCCTTACCCACCTTCTACACTCAAAAATCATGCCCCCCTAGGGGGATTGACATTTTTCCTTGGTGGAGGTTGTTGTAACTTATTTGGGCCCCCCTCTCATAATTTATGACTCCCTTTGACCCCCACATCACCTCCTAGGATGATCCCATTCCTTTTTTCTCATTAATCCCCCTCCATTCCTTCATTTTCACCATTTTTTTGCCCCCTCCAAGAGGAGTTACGCCCCCCTCTTCTAGAAACTCCACAAATGATCTTTTAAAAATTATTTGAGACCTCTCACCTTCCTTGGCATCAATCCCAAGGCCTCCCACACCTCTTTTCTTGATCCCAACACCTACTACATTTTTCTACACCCTAGATCTAGCTTTCAAACCCTAGATGGTGTGCCCTAGCCTTGAGAACTACTCTTATGCTTGGTGGTGGACACTTGGCATTGATCCAAGAAAGGTAGGTTTGCCTCTTCAAGTATAAATAGATCCCTCTCCTCACTCCCAACTAACCATTCTTTGAGCTAAAGTTACGCTACAGGATTTTCACCTCACCCATTCTTGCTCTTGCCATCTTCACTCAAGCTCATTTTTCTCTTGAGATATTTGGAGCAATTAGTTGTTGCAAGGCTCTCATTATTGGATTCAATAAAAAAACTTTGGAGGATTTTGGATCAATCTAGAGTAATCATATTTTTCTATTGCACATGAGGTGATCTTGCTCCTTTGTATTTTGTGAGTTTTTGACTAGTTTCTTGAGCAAATTATTTTGTTTGGGTAGATCATTTGACATTAGTGTTGCTGATCTATATATGTAGAGTAGTTATCATTGTGAAGTACTTCATTTTACTAATATGCCCAATCATATTATGCTATTTTTGGACTCACATCTTGTTTAAGTGTGCAGATTTTCCTCAAAGGAGTTGGTTGGAAGAGACTTTAGAGGGGTTTCCAACCAAATTTTTCATACACTCTTTGGTTTTAGTTTGGATCTGATATATTTGTTTTCATTCATATCATATTGATGTAGCTAACATGTCTTATATAGGTCAAGAAATTCTACATTTTACTTGGAAATTTTTATGTGAAAATTTTCTGTGTAAAAACAAAAAATTGTCCTTAACATATTTGTGTTTTGCAGCATTTCCAGCAAGCTTTTGCTTGCTGTTTTTTGCAGATTCTTACCAGGGACAAGGGGAAACGCTGTCAAAATTCCTTCTCGAGACATCCCCAAGAACCTCCTTGGTTGGGTAACGAATCTCTCACCTCTCCTCTTGTAAATTTCATTGTTTTTCTTCTATTTCAGCAATTTTTTGTATCATTCAAAGCTAACAATACATTGCCTACATCTTGGGTGTGTGATTGGCCAAGTCAACCCCCCAATATCGTTGGGCTAGATTAGTTTTGTTTTCAAGTTAAGTTTCTTTCATTTTGTTTGGCCCCTCTTGTCTACAAGACAAGGTAGTGTGGCCACTTAATAATAATAATCTTGTTTTTGGTTTACAACCCTCTTTGACCAATAATGGTAGGCTTGCCTCCACCTTGGCCATTGTAAGTGGTTGCTCTAATTTCTAAGTTTTTTTTTGCTAAGTTAGTTGCCTACACCTTGGGAGAGTAATTCCCAAAATCGTGAGGCTTAAAGGGAAAATTATTCATTTTGATGATCCATATGCTATAATGGTTTAAAATCTTCTAGAATAGTCATCACATCTAATATGCCTTTTCTTTCATGTTATCTATTTTACATATGCTTATGCTCATCATGGTTTATGGTCTAATGTTTTAGAATTTCTCTTAAGTGCAAAATTCTTTTTCTTAAGTCATTATGCCATTTACATTTTTCAAGTATATGTGATCTATTGATGGTTTAGGATCTTGCTCTTTGCTTTGCCAAGTTTTTCCTTTCAAGAACTTCTATCTTTTCCAATGGTTAACACATATGTGGATGAGTAATTAAAATCCTAAAGTTTCATTCTTGTTATCATTCGGCAAATTGTTCTTGCCTTTCGTTTTTTTTGCAAAGTATTATGTCATGATGGTAAACGGAATGCTAGATTAATGATGGTTATCTTGTGGACTTTTATATTCATGTTATCTTATGATATGGTCTAAGATCTTTACATTCATAGCATTTCATTTTCAAGCAAATCCAGTTTCGGTTTTGGGCTTAAAACATAGTTTTCGGACACCTAAAACACTTCAAACACACCTAAAGACTCACACGCTAGTCATAATAACATTGTAGACACTTAGGATAGCCTATTTCGGCCATCTCCACCATCTAAAACGGGTTTGAGGAAAACAACGGAAGGAAGTGGCGGGGGACCGTCCCGTGACCCTCTAGGAGGGGGTCCTTTCCGGGAAGTACTCTTACTGTCAGGGCTGACCGTGGAAGCTAGGGTGGGCCTCGTTGCCTTACTATCTTTAGCACCCGACAGTTATTTGGCCAAGGGAGGAGGAAGCTTAAGGCTCCAAACATAGTTAGGGGGAGGGAAATAAAATTTACTTAACTTTTAAGAAACTTCCTAATCACCTAGTTGCATAGATAATCCATGTGTGTTGGGGGAACTTAGATGTATGTTTAGGAACACACTTTTTGCAAGTACTTCATATCTTTATATATTTATTTGCAATCTTATGGTTTGTCTCTCTAATTGTCTTAAGTTCTTATGAGCATTTGAATTAATAAATTTATACATCTTTATCTATTTGCTCTTGTGGTGTGATTCAAGAAGGAGTTGAGTATCCCACTTGGGGAAGCTTCATCTTCTTGGATCTTGAGTGCTTTAGTGGTTACCATTGAAAAGCAGTCCAATAGAGTAAGTGCTATTGGGGCATGTTTGGCTTATGTGTTGATCTCATCTTGAACATCTCCTAAACTTTCATATCTTGTATCTTTGTATCTTTTTATACATTTGTAATATTTATCTTTCATTGTATAAATAATTGTAATCTTTAGTTTGTGGGGTAGTTTTCAACTTATTTTACTTGTAAACATTTTGTAATTGAACACCCTCAAACTTAGTTGACCCCTTGCCCAACCTTAGGCACTA
>ML783335.1:21674-63848 GCA_009831015.1 Picea engelmannii | reverse complement strand
AGGGATTGGTAGCTATTTCTCAACCTTGCTCCTTCAATTTCCTAGTGTTTTCCTTAATTTTTCTCCTTCTTTGCTTGCTTGTAGTGGCTCACATTTGTGGGAGGAAAGAGGGTACGACCCCCTCCCACGTGTGAACCTTGGGTGGTTAGAGTTTAGGTCTAGATCTTGATTTTTGTCCTTCATTTTTCCTTTCTCTTGCTAGGACTTGAGGGTTTGTGAGATAAAGGGTATCTCCCAAACCCTAGGACGTGGGTAGGGTTTGCTTGCTTATCTTTTGGTTTCCTTGTTTTTCTTTCTCTCTTTGCTTGCTTCTTGTCTTGCCTTGCTTGCTTTCTTGTTCCTTTCCTCAATAATTTCTAATTAAGCAAGCTAAAGTTAATTGTGTACCTATTTGGGAGAGGAATACCCCAAAAGGTTAGGTTAGGGTTTTTAGTTTGTGATTTAAGATCTAAACGCTTAAGTGTTTTAATATCCTAAATCTAGATCTAATACACTAAGTAATTCTCTAGCTTAAGCCTATTGGGCACCTAAATCAACTTATTGAGATCTCATGCATGCTTAGTTCCACAAATGTTTATTTTTATCTCTCATGCTTAGATCTACAACCTAAATGTTTAACTAAGTAAGTGGTACCTTTGTTTAATGCTTAGACCTTTCTTGATTCCATATATGAAGTAACTTTTTCATAAGTTGATAAGTAGGCACACATAAATTTTCTTCTCTTTCACACTTGGTGCTTTTATCTTAATGCTTTAAAACTTAATATAAGTGTGATTGCACATCTCTATTGGTTAGCAAGTTGTTCTTGCCTTTTGTTATTTGTTTCAAGTTACCTCTATTGTGTGGCATATACATGTGTTAATTCTATTGATCTTGTAACTTAAACAACACATTTTTAAGGCCAAAGTAAGTTTCGGCCATATCACTAAATCACACTTTAAAAGTGTCATAAAATATTCAAAACACTCTAAAACCCACCTAAAAGTCTACCTAATCCATATATATACTCAATGGACTATTTAGGGTACCTTAGACCACCATCTTCACCATCTAAAACGGGTTTGAGGAAAACAACGGAGGGTGTAGGCAGGGGATTGTCTCACGACGCACAGGATGTGTCCTTTCCGGGAAGTACTCATTCTTTAGGGCTGACTAGTTTTGCTAGGGTTGGCCTCGTTGCCACACTATCTTGAGCATCTAGCAGTTATTTGGCAATAGGAGGAGGAGGCTTTGGTGAAATCTTAATAAAATTTGAAAACCTTAAGAAAGCTTAACAACTTAACCTGGGACATAACTCATTCAAGTTACTTGTGGGTTTAATTTTTAAGAGTGGTTGGTCTTCATCTATAGTACTTGTGCTTAAGAGATCTAAATCTTCTTGAATGTGTTGTTGATATCGATATATTGATGATGATCTCATAAATGTGATGATGTGTTAATGTTGATGCTTTAATCCTTTGATATCCTGCACATATAAAGATAAAACGTGGTTAGCTTTCTCTTGTATCATTTGTATCCTAGCATTTTTACTTGTAAGTAACTATATCTAATATTTATTTATTATTTTGTAATCTTGTAAACAACCTGTAATTTATTTGTAATGAACAACCCTAACATCTAGTTGACCCCATTACCCAACCTTACGCACTAGTCTTAGTTGACCTAGGGAAAAGGCTTTGCTTTACATGCTAACCCTTGCACCTTGCATTGTTGCCTTAACATCATAGGATAGATCCCCTCTAACCTTAAGAAATTAAAACTAACACCTAGAACTTAACTTTAACACATCTAGTAACTAAGGCCTACCCTCTTTGGCGTCAATAGGAGTAAGCCTAGACGAAAGAGGTTCTGGTCAAAGTGACAGTGTGGGCTGTGAACCTAGGAATTGTGCCTCCAAGGACAGACTAAGTGAGCCGGACTTAGCTCATGTTTGCAAGTGTGTATAAGGACGACAACAGGCTTCTCAACAAGAAACAAGAGGGACCCTAAAAGATAATAAAAAAAGACCTAACCAGAGGATAGGGGGTCTCATCACAAGCCACCCTATTAGGTCCATGGGTACCTAGAAGTATGACATTGCCATCAGTTGGCTACCACGCCGAGGCAGTGACCTTTGGTTGCATGGACAAGGGAAAGAGGGTCTCATCACGAGCCAACCTTCTCATTTCTGTGAAAGTACTTGTGGGTAACACTGCCACCACTGGTCACCACGCTAGGGAAGTGTTCCCTGATTATCTCTTGAGAAAAAAAGGGAAAGAAAAAAGCAATAAAAATGAAATAACACAAAAAGAATAAAAGGCATGAACGAGCTTGGAAAGAATTGCATCCATAACAGGTACAACTCGCCTTCTACAAAGGCACCCACAAGTAACATCTTGCATCCTTGGCCTTCATTACACCCACCTTCTTGGACATCCCTTGACCACATCATCCACTTACATGGCTTGGAAGGGTTATCTTCCGAGAACTTCCTTTATTCAGTGGACACTAGTCCAATAGGACGCCTTGCCCTTTTCCTAGACTTGTATAGTAGGTTTGTGTAATGTCTTTGAGCTGTTGATTGATCTATTATGGGTTTTATGCATATGTTTATTAATATTGATGATGAAATTTGATTGACATTGCTATGATCCATGTGACTGATGAGCCCATGGAGAGCGTAGCTTTTGATGTGTAGGACCATGCCCGATGGACAGGTACCATCTTGGACCGGTACACATGGGGAGATGATCAGTTCGGACCTCCATGGGGCTGAAGAGCCCATCAGGTGGATTCTGAGACCCCATCAGGGGGAGATACAGGATGGAGATGGATCCAGAGCATTGCAGCAGAAGAGAAGAGAATGTTTCACCATAGGCACCCCGACAAATCTTGACCTAGGGGGGATGACCCTTTCTTAGTGGAACGTTGGCCTTTGGAGGCCTAGGACGTCACCACCTTGACCATGACATCACCCAACATCATGGACGTTTGGGGCAGGCATACTAAGCAGCAGTGGCACGTGTGGCAGGTTGGAGAAGCCCAAGGAGGGCTAACGTTTTGCTCCAGGACGCCCCATCTGCCCAAAAAGGGGCTAACGTCTCCCTTGGGGGGGATTTTACTCTCTTTTCAATTTGATTTAGGATTTAATTTGACAATTTAATGTAAAAACATTATGATTTGATATTTTGGCCTTGTCGGCCTTTTACCTGACCTAAAATGTAAAATTAGGTCAAGGTTTTGTATAAATGAGGGATTTTGACTCTCATTTTTTCATCACAACTCACTCACCACTTGGTGAGGTCTGAAATTTACGCCCTCTCTTGGGTATTTGGTTGATTAAGTGAGGTGCACTTGTTGAAGGAAGACATTTTTGGCATGTTATGGTGTTTCTCTTGAATGAAGGTGTTACAACTAGGGTTTGCATGGTTATTTCCTGATGAATTGTAAGTATTTTTCTGCAAAACTTCTTGAATGAATGGTTGTAGTCTAATTTCTTGCATATGTTTATGAATTTTTCTGAATCAAAACCCTAGGTGATAAGCACACAAGTAGGTCATTTTCTCATGTTCCCTAATAGAGAAACTTTCAGCCATTGAAGAAGAAAAAGAGACCCTAGCAGTAGCTACACTCCTTTTTCTTCCTCTCCTTTGCTAGCCATACCATTTAGAATTCAAGAGGAAGAAGACATCCCAGGCCTAGGTTATCTACACTTAGGGTCGTTTTTATTTTAGGGTTTGATGAAAGAGTCTTGTTGTAGCAACACTCTCCCTCATTAAGCCTTCTTGTCTTGATTTTGTGCTTCATTTGAGCTAGCCGTTTTGACAAGTTGACCTAAGGAAGGAGGAGAGAGCACGAGGCCTTGCTATAGAAACACCAGAGTGAGCCTCTCTCCCCTAGGGTTTTGATTCTGAGGCCCTGTCATAGCAGCACTTCAGAACTCTTTTCTCTAGTCCTTAGCCTTCCTCCTTCAACCCTTGCGTCCTTCACTTTTGACTCCATTTACCCTCTAAGGCATTGATCTAATGTCCTCCAACGTTGAAGTGAAACTTGATTACAACACTCTCAAAACCCTTTGAATTTCAAACCCTAACTTACTAACCCTAAGTGTTGTAGTCATCCTTAGTTATTACATTTTTAGTGCAGCAACGTTTTTTCTTAAGAGGAATTGAATGGAGGTTTAGGCATTAACTGAATAAGGTGTTGATTGGTTACATTGAATGTTGCATTGTTCCAATATTTATTGGTGAAGTGTTATAACTTTTCATTGATATTGATAAACATTGACTTCGTCAACATTTATTGTTAATTGCTTATATGTATTTATCAGATAGTCTTATAAAGTACTAACCCATTGAAATAGCTTGCATATATCAGTTCGTTGTTGCTTTGTTCTAGGCAAGTACACTTCTTTGGGGGTTTTACTTCTTAAATTGGCCTTTGGCTAGACTATCTGTTTGGGTGGTGACTTGTGAAGGGGAAAACCTTATCTGTCTTACTAGCCTTTTGCCTCTTCAAAACCCCAGGTCACCGGGGACGTCTCCCTTGGGCCTAACCTCCCTATAGAGAAAGAACCATCCCATTGTGGTGACATTGGGTGGGATTGGTTCCTGTTACGCTAGTTTGGCCTTCTATCTTATAGTCTTTTATCCTAGCTACAAACTATGCGATAACAGTGCTCCTCGAGCCAAGTTTTCATTAGGAGTTGGAAAAATCATTCCATTTCAATTTAGTATCAGTGGTGCAATATCCACCCTAGCTAGAAAAAGAGGAGGATTCATCTGGAGCCCTCATTTGAGTTTGTTGTGGTGTTTAGTTTCACCTTGAAGAGATTTTGGAGGCATATCGACTTGTATATGGGGTTTGCGGCATTTTTCCGGAGGAGGCCAATCACAGATCTGCAGGTGCTAGGAGGGTTTTGCACAAATGGGAAAGGAGATACCCCCGCAGGTTGAGAATAGGTTGTCCTACGAGGCCCCGCTAGACATCGCTTCTCTTTGGGATTACGTTTTATGATCTCTTGTTGACGTGCTCCTTGAGCCAATTTTTTGTTAGGGGTTGGCAAACTCCTTCCATTTCAGTTTACTTTCGGTGGTGCAATATCCACCCTAGCTACAAAAAAATGAGGATTCATCTTGAGCCCTTATTTGAGTTCGTTGTGGTGTTTCATTTCATCTTGGAGAGATTTTGGAGGCATATCGATTTGCATTGGGGATTTTAGACATTTTTCCATAGGAGGCCAATCGTCATATTTGTAGGTGTCAGGAGGGTTTCGCGCAGCTGGGAAAGGAGACACTCCCACGAGTTAAGCACAGGTTGTCTTGCGAGGCCCCGCTAGACATCCCTCCTCTTTAAGATTATGTTTTATGATCTCTTGTTGATGTGCTCCTTGAGCCAAGTTTTCATTATGGGTTGGAAAAATCCTTACATTTCAGTTTAGTTTCGGTGGTGCAATATCCACCCTAGCTAGACAAATTAGAGGATTCATATGAAGCCCTCATTTGAGTTCGTTGTGGTGTTTGGTTTCATCTTGGAGAGAGTTTGGAGGCATATCAGCTTACATAGGGGGTTTGCAGCATTTTTTCGGAGGAGGCCAATTGTCAGATCTGCAAGTGCCAGGAGGGTTTCGCGTAGCTAGGAAAGGAGACACCCCCGTGGATTGAGCACGAGTTGTCCCATGAGGCCTCGCTAGACATCCCGCAATCATCCCGGGAGGACCTCTGCGAGTATGGGGTTACGATAGTTCACTCGATTGGGGTTGTGAGGGTTACAGTGGTCGTTTGCAGAGTAGACATAACAACATCGGGCTCAGAGAGCCCTAGATATCAGAGATTGGCATAATTACAGGTTTCTTATTGTTCCTGTAGTAGATTTTGCAGCTTCTTGGCAGCCATTAGATTTGTGTGCTTAGGAGTATTCTGCAATTGTTATCACATCCATTAGATATCGTTGTATTGCTAAGATTTTTCTGGGAATTTCCATCCATGATAATATGCCATGGTTATCTACTCCATTTATTGTGTAATGGATGCATGCAATGTGTTTGGAAATATTATTATTTGAGCAAATTGTTTGAAAAACGTTAATAACATCATTAATATAAGTGTTTGTCACTTCTACATAAGAAGAAATAACAATTTGGGATAGAAAAAACAATATATCCCCACCTAGCCTAGTTGGGGACATTACGCCTGCATGAGATGTGCAATGTGCTCCTCCGATGTAGAGCTATAAACTAATATATAATCCAAATACATTATAACAATTGGATCTAAATATGGGTGTAATACATCATTCATCAACAATCTCATAAATCTAGCTCATCCATTGCATAAACCAAATGTCATGACCAACAATTCATACAAAATTTTCCTTGTCTTGAAGGTGGCCTTCCAAGTGTCTTCTTCTTTGACACATACCTGGTGGTATCCCAATTTTATATCCAAATTAGTGAAGTACTTGGCATGTTGCAACTGGTCTAACAGATCATCCATCCTAGGTAGAGGGTATCGATTCTTGAGTGTAATCTTGTTCAAATCTCTATAGTCGATACACATTTTCCAAGTCCCATTCTTCTTTGGTACAATGATGATAGGTGACCCACAAGGTGAGGTTCTTGGTTGAATTACTCACTGCTCCAACAACTTCCACGGCTTCTTCTTCACTTCATTTGCTTCCAAAACAGACTATCTACACAACCCAATATTTGGTAATGGGGAGTCAGGAAACAACCATATCTTGTGCTCCACTTCCCTCTTAGGTGGTAGTCCTTTAGGCTCCTGGAACACTCCATTGTATGCCTGCAAAAACTCCCCCAACCATTTTTTTGTTTTTTATTAGTGAGATATTCAATTTACCTTTATGCACGTTGATGATGAAAGACTTCCCATCCTTGATCAGACAGTAATGGTTTTCTCTCCGCATGAATATCACATCCCTCATATACATGTAGGGGCTTCCAAACACTACACCACAAACATCAAGGGATACTACATCTAACTCCACTTCATCCATAAAATTTGCACTTACAACAAATTTTATCTTACACTGTTTTGTGACTTGATATTTGCATCCTTCTTTACCCACCTTAGTGGATATGGGATACGATGATCATGAACCTCCAACCCAATATTGTTGACCAGATCAATTTCTATGAGATTGGCCTATGAACTGGAATTGAATAGGGCGTCTACCTTGGTCTTCTTGACCTAGATCTTGACACGGAAGAGTTTTTTTGTCTCCTTTTCTTCCTTACGATGAAGGCTACTAAGATTCACCTCCTTCTGCATTGAAGTGTAGGAAATTTTCCCATCCACATTTGAGTTGCTCTCTACCTGATTTCTTGAATCTGTGGCTAGAAGGTTCTTCTTCTTAGTATCCTTCTTGTGGATCTTAGGGTTCATCTCTGGATGTAGTTTCCAAAACTTTTCCTTGGTGTGACCATCGATATTGCAATGGTTACAGTGGTTACTTGGAATCTTGTGTTGATGTGTAGTGGTTGTCATCTTCTTGTATTTCCCTTTCCACTTCCTCTTCCCCTCCCTGGAATCATCTTGGTGCTCTTTCTTCTTGGAACCACTTGGTTGTCCTTTCTTATGGCCTATATTTTTCAGATATTTTTCTTGCACACAAGCCTCATCATTTGTCTTAGGCTTGAATAACATCACTTTCTTTTGCAAATGACTGTGTATACCCCCCATATACTTGAGGATTACATATGGGTTCTTGGGAGAGATGCCCAACATGATATTTGTCTTTATGAATTTAGTGGTGTACTCTTTCACACTCTTCCCTTGCCTTTGCTTGAAGTAATGCCAACATATCCATTAGTCCTCTACATACCCGATAGGGTAGAATTGGGACTTAATGAGGGTTTTGAAATCCTCCCACTTAGTTACTGGTGGATCACCCTCCAACATAAGTGTCTCTATGTGGCTTTCCCACTAGGTTAATGCATGGCCCTGTAATTTCAATCGGAAAAACGAAATCTTCTATTCCTCATCTATATTGTGAACATTGAAATAGAACTCTAATTGCTACAACCAATGATTAAAATTTAATGCATCATTCTCACCTTAGTATGGCTTGATATCCATTGTCGCTTCCATTTTAAATAAAGACCGTGAAGGGGTAATGGCACTAGAACTTGGCTTCTCTTTCTCGGGATCTTTCCTTGACTCCTTTTCTGGGTCTTCATTTTCTCTCGGTTTCTCCTCTGATCTGATCTCTAAGTTAGAGCCTCCATCCTCCTTGAACGATCTAAGCTTGCTTGCTAGAGCTGCAATGAGGAGGGCCATATTGTGAGAGATATCAATGACTTTCTCTTCCAGCCTCACAAATCTCTCTTATGTTGGATCTCAAGGGTTGTTGTGAACATGTTGTGAATAGACTCATTAGACATGGCTAGGGTTATATAACTTTATTATTAAGACAATTCCTGGATCTTGCAACTTTCCATAAATACCCCAAAGAAAATTGCATTGATACCAATATGATCTATAAACTTCCATGGATACTCCATTGGAACAAATCGTAACAACATACCTTATAATATTCTAAGACCTTAGACTATTCACAATAATTTTCCTTAGATCTAAAATTAATTAATTACTAGCTTTGCTTGAATTTATGAGAATAAATGAATACAAAATGAAAGAACAGGAAAACATATACACACAATTGAACACCAATATGGGAAAAAACCCAACTATAAGGTGAGGTCTATGCTATGCTCTATTTTCTCCATTTACAGAAAGCAAGTAAAAAGAAAGAGGCACTCACTATGGAGTTGCCTTTGACACTGTGGCTTGAATGGCTACTACAAAATATCTTCCCTCCTCTATTATTCTCTCAAAATAACACTCCCTGGATGCTCTTCTCAACTATGGAACAAGTACAATACAAAATAATGGAACTCCTTTCTCCTCCTAGTGGCCCGACTTTTAATATAGCCTCATAGTCATCTAGGGTTAGAGTTTTGGCTTTCTCAACACTCAATTAGTGATCAGGTTTGGACCTTCTATAATCTTCTTGAAATTCCACACGTGGCTATCACCATATGTGTAAGTAATGGGGGATGACATGGCATCCACTTATAGCATGGTGGTCAACAAGGTAGTCCAACTTGTGTGAGGCATAGATTTTGCATACAAGCTCCAATTGAGAAGTTTGACACACCATTGGAAAGGTCTCGGAGTGTAGAACATTGTCAAGGGAATGTGTTTAGTCATTGAAACTTTAACCCCAAAAAATGTCGTTTAATGCCTCAAAATGGCTCCAGAAGGTTTTGGATCCCAATTTTCCAAACTGGGACCTGCCACTAAAATGGCCCTACAAGTTGATTCCTCCAATTATTTCCACCTAGAAAGTACCAAGATATATGAAAAATTATATGATGATCCAATCCAGATCAATTATGGTTTCCTTTCCCATCAGATAGTCCTTCCACTTCTTAACAACTTGAAATGGGGCATAGAGTTCCTTATCATGCGTAGGGTAGTTCAAGACTCCTCCATGAAACATATTAGAATGATAGCATACCAACTTACATCCTTGCATAAGACCACTGCCATAGCATATCCACTTTCAACTACCTCCAATTCGAAAGGATTTTACAAGTTAAGAAATGCAAGGACTTATGCGTGATTGATCTTTTGTTTTAACTCATTGAAATATTTTTGCTAATTATTTCCCCACCGGAAACTATTATCATTGTCTATTATGGTATGGAGTGTTGCATCTATCGCTAAAAAAGAATCTATGGACTTCTGTAGATACTGCATTGCCACAACAAAGATCCAAACTTTAGTGAAATTAGTAGGAACTAGCCACTTAGTTATGGCCTCCATGTTTGCGAGATCTATCTTGAGTTCCACTCCATCGATCATGTACCCCAAATACACCCACGACTATTGAGAAAACTCACATTTCTTAAGATTAACTAGTAGTTGTTTCTTTTTTAGAGTATCGAACACTTGCATGAGATGTGAGATGTGCTCTTCCTAGGTAGATATATAAACCAATATGTCATTCAAATACTCTATTACAAATGAATCTAAATAGGGACATGATACATCGAAGGGCTAGAATTTTGAGGTCAATGCATCTTGTTATAGCACAGTTTGTAGGTTGGGAAAATCCTGACCCAACCACAAAAGTGAGTGTTGCAACTAAGGAAAACTACACCCAATGTCACCTCGATGTAGGTCCTGCACTTCAAGGGTGAGTAGGTCACTCTAGGGAGGCAATCTCGGTGACCCTAGGGGAATGAGATAGAGATGGAAGGAGATGAAAGTGAAACCCCTAGAATTCAATTCTAAGTGGATTGAAACGAGAAAAGATATGCCTTGTAAACCCAACAAATGTTGCCTCAAATATGCAATACTTCTTCGGATGATTGTACCTTCCCGAGACACAAGAAAATCTCACTTGCAATGTATGGTGTGAGTTGAATCAGAAAGTTAAGCTTGTTGTCCCTATTATTCAGCAATTATGAAAATAGTAAAACAATATCTAAATCAGCATATAAATATCTAACTTAGTTAAACAAATCATCATTAAGGCTAGCAAATAAATATGAGCTGAAAATGGCACTTAAGAGGCAAGAAAAGATGATTGTCATAACATGTATTTTCTGTAGAAATTTGCAGTCTTATGGTTGTATCTTTTAGTCACTTATATCAGCAAATAATAACATAAAAAATGCCAACAATTAGCTTTAAAACTGCACCCTAGTTAGTAGATTAGGTGAGCAAATTTTAGGGAGATTCTTAGGGTTAGTTTGTGAGATGTTAGTGAGCTAGGGTTAGGGTTTTTTGTAGCCTTATGGCTGTAGGAAACAAGTTAGTACAGCAAGTAAAGTATTGGGAGAAAGAGGATGCCTCAATGAAGCAAGAGAGCTCAAGGCTCAAGGAACACTTCTTCAAAAGATAGACTTGAAACTAGCAAAAATTGTGTTTCCCTAGGCAACAAATTTTATATCTCCAATGCAATGAATAAAAGACTAGTGCCTTCAAAGAAGGGTTAATGGAGACAAGTCGAAAGAATTAGAGATGTAATCTCCTTGGGGGTGTAAACCCTTTTAATCCCCAAGGCAAGTTATCTCTATTTAGGGTTTGAAGATGAGGGGTGTAAATCCTCTTACTTCCTCAAACAAACCCTTGCATCATTAATAATCTTAAGCATAAAAATGATAGAGACTAGAGTGGGGGTGTAATTCCTTATACTTCCCACTTAGTTCCTAGCACCATAATCGTGAATTGAAACAAATGATAGCATGAAAGTGAAAGACCATACCAATTCCAAGAAAATGCTAAGACAATCCACCATAAGAGAAAAAGACAAGCCTTCCAAGGCTAGCGCTAGACTTCCACCAACCATTCATCAATAGATAGTCATAAACAAGAGCATGAAAGAGACAAATAGCCAAAGATAGCAAAATTTTTAGATCAAGTCCTCTCACAAGAGGGAGAGTTGTGTTAAAATGAGATCTGTGATCTCTTATTTATACAAAATGTCACCAAGGTGACTTGTCCACATATTTAGGAGTAAACCATGGGTCAATAACCCTAATCTTTCCCCCTTAACAAAGTAATATTAAAAAATTCATTTAAAATTTCACTTTTGCACAAATAAACTCCTAATTTACATGGACGCCACCCCTTTAGGGGATGTTTTGGAACTAGGAGAAGGTCGTTGGTGATGTAGGAGGGTAGTAAGGCTTCCCAAAGCCACGTGTCAAGCATCCTAATGTATTCCTTCATGGTCAAAGCCTCAAACACCTCAAAACGTCCAAGTGCCAATGCATATCACCTCACCACCATGCCCTAACCCCCCAAACATGACGTCAAGCTCCAAAAGAGGATGTTTTTCCCTCCTAGGAAAATCCTTTGGCAAGTGAGGGTTGGGCTAAGTCTTCCACATCATCTTCTAGGTCTCCAATACTGTGTCCCTATGATCTATCATGTGGACCCTTAGCATCCAACCTGTGGGCTTGCAGCCCCATGGAAGCCCAAGCTAGGCTTGTTCTTCCAAAACTGTCCACCAACTAGGTCTTGCAAAGACAAATAAGCATGCCCTCCAAGGATATCAAGTCATAACATCATGATAAGTGAATCTAATCAATAAATGAGCCACCTAATCATGTGCATCAAAGATCACTATATCAAACAACTAATTGCTCAAAGACTTTATACGACTTGTCAAGCTTGAATATGGGAGGATTGACGAGGTGTCCTATTGGGTAGATCTTGCCCTAGGTCAAGGAGAGTTTCCAAGAGATCCTTCTCTAAGCCATGTAAAGTGAGTGAAGTGAATAGGGTCAAGACTCAATGGGCATAGGGCTCATGACATACAAGAGGTCGTAGTATCTCATTCATGGGTGCCTTTGTAGAGGGTGTTTGGTACCTTTGTCCACAATGCACTTTTTCCAAGCCCATTATTTGCCATTATTTTATTCTTTCATAATTTTAAGGAAAGGTTGAATGCCACTGCCCTGGCGTGGTGTCCAAATAATGGCAATGTCACCCACAAACACCTAGTGAAAATGAGAAAGTTGGCTCGTGATGAGACCCCCTTTCTCTCAACCATGCAACTGAGAGCCATTACCTTGGCTTGGTGACTAGATGATGGTAATGTCATACCACTAGATATTCATGGACATGATAGGTCATCTCGTGATGAGACCTCCTATCCTTCAACTTTCCTTTTAAGCATTTTTAAGCATATTCATTGTGGGTCCCCCTTTATTCAAAGATAAGAATTTCATTTCTTTCTTGGGGGATCCCTGGGCGAAGAATCTAGAACATACATAGGCTTTTATATTTTACCCAACATCAATCTCTCTGGGCCTTCAGCCCCTTCTTCCAATAAAATGAGGGACAACCCCTTCTTGGGTCAATAAACCTTAAAATCCCAAGAGATAAGGAAATGGGGGGGAATAGTGATGGAAAGTGATAAGTATTGTCAGGAACAATGCGATGGATCTTCAAGGGAGTTCCTAGTAGAAAACCCATCCCCAAGGAAGACCACTTACTAGAGGGCAATGTCAACCACCAAGGTGAAGTAGGGAAAAAGGCATAATGTCCAAGAATATATCATGAAATCTAAAGCAATCTAAGATACAACATACTCAACTCGCTTAAATATTGAAATGATACTTACCATAATATTGACTTGTACCTCATGGAGCAAGGCCCACTGCCTTCTGAAAGCCAGTTGATGTGGTGGATTCCATCTGAAATTCTACGACCATCTGTGGTGGTGAGGAGGGTCTCCATCTATGTAAAAGGATTATGTTGGTCATGTAGTCTCTCAGAACTCCATATCTACAACCTGAGGACCTCGAGAAATAATCTCCTTAGTTGTGCACAAAATGGGGATAACACATCTACTATAGAAAATAAATAAATAAATGTGGGATAATAAATGGCCAAACTTAAAATCCAAAGGCCATCTTGAGCTCTTCCCCCTGGTTGTGAGGCAATCACCCTTAGTCCTAATGCATTGAATGCATATCAAAATGAAAGGACTTAATCCCAGCAAGAAAAGAAAGAATAAAATGCTTGAAACCTGAAAATGAGACTTGCAATGCATAAAATGAACATCAAAAGGCATGAAAGGGGTTTATAATACACACACTACCAAGGAGAGGGTATCTAAGGCGGCAAGTACTCCCTCTACAAAGGCACTCATGGAAATGGACCAAGCATGATACCTTGCATAATAATGACACCATCACCATGAAGTCAACCCAACACATTTTCAATCACTATACTTACACTTAGATAGGTTTCTTGGGAAATGCCCCTCTACTTGGGTATTGGCCCACCTAATAGGGTCTTTTGATGGTCCTCTGATAACTAAACTTGTCAAGTTGCATAAAGTCTTGAGATAATGTGAAGTTTGAAGGGGATATATAATGTGAATTGTTCATGTGGCTTGTTTATTAAGTGGTGGCTTACTTTGTATGATTCTAAGGACTATTGCACTTTGTGATTGTTGTTCTTACTTGATTCTATGACTTTGACTAACTTGATTGACCTTGTTTCACTCTAACATGGTCTTCGGGGGATGATTCCATACTTGTGCCCAGGACGTTATGCACCTTCTAAAGGAATTTTCACACCTAAGACAAAGCATTGGGTCCTTGGATGACTTGACATGGCCCAATGGCACCTTTTCACACCCCCTGAGCCTTGGATGTTGAGCAGATGGACTTTGATATTGCAGATATAGCTTGATGGTCACTTAGATGGAAGGAATCCCCTCACCTTGGGAAGGACACCCAGAGCATATTAGGGTTTGTCTTGATGATGTTGCACTTGGAGACGATGACACCCCTCTTTGGAGAGGTAATGGAGCCTTCTTCACCCATGAAATCACATCCTAGCCTTTGGATGTTCCACATGTGAGAGATGATGTCATGTTTTGGATGGGGTTTTGAGCCACCCTAGCATGGATGGATGCTTCTTGGAAACGACTTGGCACTTGATGGTGATGGAAATGACCTTTGATGTTGCTTGTACCTTTCATGGAGAGATGTGGCCTTTGGAGGCACTTCTTCACCTTTTGGAGGATGGTGTCATGACCTTTGGAGGCTTCTACACCATGTTATCCCCATTTTGTGGATAACTAAGGAGATTATGTCTCAAGGCCCTCAGGCTGCAGATATGGAGTGCCAAGAGACTACATGACCAACAATACCCTTTGCATGGATGGAAAACCCACTCACCACCACAGATGGTCACAGGTTTGCATATTGCATCCACCACAGCTGCTGGCTTCTGGAAGGAAGTGGGCCTTGCTCCATGAGGTACAAGTCGGTATTATGGTAAGCATCATTTCAATATTTAAGCCATTTGATTATGTTGTATCTTAGATTGCTCTAGATTTCATGATATATACTTGGACATTATGCCTTTTTCCCCGATTCACCTTGGTGGTTGACATTGTGCCCTAGTAAGTGGTTTTCCTTGGGAATGGGTTTGATACTAAGAACTCCCTTAAAGAGCCATTGTATTGTTCCCGACCATACTTACCACTTTCCATCATTATTCCCCTCCATTTCCTTATCTCTTGGGATTTTAGGGTGTATTAACCCAAGAAGGGGTTGTCCCTCATTCTATGGGAATAAGAGGTTGAAGGCCCAGAGGGATTGATGTTGGGTAAAAGATAAAATCCTTGTATAAACCTTCCAGATGCTCCGTCCAGGGATCACCCAAGAAAGTAATAAAATACTTATCTTTGAGTAAAGGGGACCCACAATATAATAATGAATGCTTAAAAGGTTAGTTGAAGGATAGGAGGTCTCATCATGAGCCAACCTATCACGTCCATGAGTATCTAGTATGGAATTGTCATCATCTAGTCACCAAACTAGGGAAATGGCTCTCAGTTGCATGGCTGAGAGAAAGGGTGTCTCATCACGAGCCAACCTTATCATCTCCACTAGGTATTTGTGGGTGACATTGCTATCATCTAGTCACCATTCTAGGGCAGTGACCTTCAACCTCTCCTTATGCTATATTGAAATAAAATACAAAGAAAGAAAGATAAAAGGCAATTGATGGGCTTGGAAAAAGTGCATTATGGACGAAGGTACCACACACCGTCTACAAAGGCACCCATGAATAAGACACTACGACCCCTTTTATGTCAAGAATCACTATGCTAATTGAGTCTTCACCCCAACCACTTCATCCACTTTACATGGCTTAGAGAGGGATCTCTTGGAAGCTCTCCTTGACCTAGGGCAAGATTTGTCCAATAGGACACCTCGTCAACCCTCCCATATTCAAGCTTGACAAGTCGCATAGTGTCCTTGGGCAGTTAATTGTTTGATATAGTGATCTTTGATGCACATTCTTAAGTGGCTTATTTAGTGATTGGATTCACTTATCACGATGTTATGACTTAAGATCCTTGGAGGGCGTACTCATTTGTCTTTGCAAGACCTAGTTGGTGAACAGTTTTGGGAGAACAAGCCTAGCTTGGGCTTCCATAGGGCTACAATCCCACAGGTTGGATGCCAAGGGCCTGCATGCCAGATGAGAAAGATCATACTTGGAAGGCCTTGATGATGAATTGGACAACATAGCCCAGCCCTCACTTGCCAAATGATTTTCCTGGGAGGGAAAAAACATCCAATTTTTTAGCTTGACGTCATGCTTGGAGGACCAGGGCATGGTGGTGAGGTGCCACTCATTTGACACATGGATGTTTTGAGGAGAAGAGGGTATTCACCATGATGAAATTGTTTATATGCTTGACATGTGGCCTTTGGAGGCCTACCCATGCTTCTCCAACATGAATGACTTCCTCAAAGTGGCAAAACGTCCCCTAAAGGGGGGACGTCCTTCTAAAATTAGGGCTTTCTTATGTGAAAAAGTGAATTTTAAATGAATTACTTTGTAAATGGAGCAAAATTAGGGTTGTTGACCACTAATCTTGTGTTTTACCCCTTAATTTATGGACAAGTCACCTTGGTGACATTTGTATAAATAAGAGATCATAAGATCTCATTTTAACATAACTCTCCCTCATTGTGGGAGGACTTGATCTGAAATTTTTGTTATCTTTGGCAAGATTGTCTCTTTTAGCTCTTGTTTATGGCTATATATTGATGAATGGTTGGTGGAAGTATAGCACTAGCTTTGGATGACGTTTTATAGCTCTTATGGTGGATTATCTTGGCATTTCTCTTGATCTTAGTATGGTCTTTTACTATTATGCTATCATTTTTTTCAATTCAAATATTGTTATGCTAGGAGCTGGGTGGGAAGTACAAGGGCATACACCCCCACCATAGTATTCATCATTTTATGCTTCATATCATTTATTATACAAGGGTTTGCTAAGAGAAGTATAAGGGCATACACCCTCTTAGCTTAAACCTAAGCTAGAGAAACTTGCATTGGGAATTAAACGGGCTTACACCCCAAGGAGGTAGCTTCTATAGCTCTTTGTTTACTTCACTCCATTAAACCAATAGTAAAGGTACTAGTCATACTTTTTTGCATTGGAGATATAAAATCATTGCCTTGGGAAACACAAATTTTGATCTTTTGAAAGGTTTCTTGCTTGAAGTTGCTTTTCCTTATTGAGAGGAGTATCCCCCTACTAGAGCATCCCCTCTCTCTTTATCCTCTAATTGTTGTTACAAAATTTAACCTACAGCCATTAGGGTTTCATAACCCTAGATAGCTTTTTACTCTTAACTCCTAAACTAACCCTAGACTAGCTCCTAAATTTTGTACACTAACTCTACTAACTACGGCGCACCTTTTGGGCTAGTTCTTGGCACTTTGCCATGGTTGATTTTGTTGTTTCATGCCATTGAATGCTACATCCATAAGGCTGCAATTTTCTATAGAAGATATATGTTACAACAACTTGCTTTATTCAGCCTTAAAGTGCCCTTTCCTGGTCATACTTGATTGCTATACTTATTGATGACATTGTTGATTGATATTATGTTTTACATGTTGATTTAAATGTCTTGCGTGTTGATATAAACTGTTATCTATTTCTGCAAATTAGGGACAAAAAGCTTAAGTTGTTGATCCATACTAACATATATCATTGCAAGTTGAATTTCCTTGTGTCTTGGGCAGGTACAATCATCCAAAGAAGTACTATACATGTGGGGCAACAAGAACTTGACTTACAAGGCATCTATTCCCACCTTTCATTCCACTTAGACTTGACCTCTAGGGGCTTCACTTCCAGTTTCCTCCAAGTCCATCTCAATCCCCCTAGGGTCACCAATATCACCTCCTTAGATTGACCTAGTCACCCCTGAAGTGCAATATCTACATCGAGGTGACATTGGGTGTAGGATTCCCAATTTGTAGCAGTTTCTTTGTGGTTGTGTCGGGCTTTTCCCAACCTACAAATTGCGCTATAACACACCACACATGCCACCTTTTGAGGGGATGCCATGTATTTTCATTGTATCTTTGCATTAAAGGTTATTTGAGGGGTTGGCCTTGGCCTATCTCACTTGTATCATGGATTACCTATATTCTTTATGGATTTGGAGGGTTATAGTGTTAAGGTTGCCTCATATAAAGAGGCTAGCATTACTCCTAAGCCAAATCATAACTCATCACTTGTGAAAACATTACTACTTGTCTTCTCTCTTATTTTTTTTCTCTATGGACCTCTTGTGCAACTTTTGGAGTGATATTGTGGATGCTTTCTCTTGTTAAGGTGGATTCTTCATGAAACTAGGGTTTCCTCATGCATAGCAACTTGACTAGTAAGTGCTATTTTCAAGTTTAAGTGTTGTTCTTGGCATATTTTGGTGAATGCTCTATTAGAGAGGTAATAGTTGCATGTTGTCCTTTTTGTCCTTGAATAATTTTGAAACCCTAAGGAAGGATTAAGATTGGTTATCCCCTTCCCTTGTTTCATCTATCTTAATTTTGTTGAAGCATACAAGGTCTAGATTAGGGATTGTGAGAGGACATCCCCCTAACCTTGTCTTTGAGGTTTTAACCTAGGGTTTATGAGAGGATAAAATTTAGGGTTTAACCTCGTTTCCATCTAATATCATTGCTAGACTCTAGAGAAGTCAGACAAAACCTAGGATTTATGATAGAGCTTCTTCCCTAGAAGTTCGAACCCAGGCTTATGAGCAGATAATCCTAGGGTTTCAAGTATTCAAACCTTCTCTTGTATTAGACCTCCATTAAAGGTGTTGCATTGACTCCATTTTCCCAAGGAGAGAAACAACACTAGTCTCTTTGTTGCAAGTGATAACAAAACCCTAGCTTAGCTCTCTCTCTCTCTCTCTCTCTCTCTCTCTCTCTCAAAGAAACTTGATAGTTTAGGTACCTAACTACATTCTCATGCTCATTCTAACTCAACACTTTGCATATTAATTCATTTACTTGATGATGTTATAATTGTTTGCTACAGCCATTAGGGCTTGAGAAAATTATATCCAACTAACTAGCTTTAACAATAACCCAAGCATATAATCATTGTCTAGCATCTTATTGACATTTTACTTGGTATTGGGCATAATTTCCATGGTTACATTGTTGAATTGAAGCAAGTTTCCTTATTGCTATAAAATTGTCATTGTTGAAGTATCATTGTCTTTGTTAAAACTTGTGTTCCAATAATCAATGCCCTATGGTTTATTGTCCTTCTGCCTAGTATTTCACATACACATTCCATTGCATTTCACTCAATTAGTGTATTTTACTTGTTGTTACAAAATTGTTGCATGTTGAAGTCCATTGTTTCTATTTACAATTTTTATTACAACAACTCTTTCTCTTGGATAGCTAGTGTTACGAGGCTCATTCTCACTCTTTTAGTCTCTCTTATTGACATTAAATGCATTAGAATACCTCATACACATGCACTTGATCAATCGTCTCATTTAAACTCTCTTTTAACTTTCCCTATTCCTAGACCCAACCTATCCCATTAAGTGACCAAGATAGGGGGGCGTAGAATTGCCTTTAGATAGCTATAGGATCCCTTGATGTCACAAGGGAAGCCTCCCTTGTGTTGGATCCTTATCCATCACTAAAACAATGGAAGTGCTTGTCTAGGTTACAATGGCAATTACTTCCAATTGTTACACAAGTTTAGCATCTTGTGAAGGCTTTTCACAAATGCTAGATTCTATGATAAAGGGACACATAATATGGGCACCAAGGTGAAACAAAACAAAAAGCATAACTTCCAAGCATCATGATCCATTATTTTGTTTCAATCCATGATCCTCACCTAAATGCCTAATGCATTAAATGTAACATTTTATATGAAACTGTGATGTCTCGTTCCCAAGAGTAGGCCAGCACGGAGTGACTTAGTAGTCTATTTGTTCCCGTAGACTATAGTCAAGCATAAACAAGGATCAAGAGGAGAAATAAGGGTGAATTAGTGGCTAAATGATGAATTAAGCCAAAAAGCATAGGAAAAGTCACTTAAGCTAAAGTCAACAGAGAAATAGAAGAAAAAGGTGTTGAGGGGGAGACTTAATTAATTAATCACTCACCTTAGGAGGAAAAGCGCCTAGCTTAAGTGATGCCAATGGAGAATTAGATCGGGAAAGGTATAAAAGGAGGAATTCGACCTAATTCCTCATTATGTTATGATTTGATGTTAAGACAGTTTCCAAAGGAGGAAATCGACCTCTTGATTTTTTGTGGATTTCTAGAGGAAACCACCACACAGATCAGTTTCGGTGTTGGAATACACACCCTAGCCTATTTGAGATACCATCCAGGTCTTTCATCGTGCCATTTTAGGAGTATTCAAATCTATTGCAGTGATTGTGCAACTCAAGCAGTGAGGGCGCAAGGGTTAGAGAGGGTTTTGTGTAGTTGCACGAGACCAAAGTTTATCTTGCAGATTCCTTCCGACCCATTTGAGGATCAGCCAAGGCGCTTCTTTTGAGCCACCAGTCATCAAATTTAGGTGGTGGAATCTACCAGGACGCATCAATCAGCCAGATAGTGCACAACTCTTGAGGAATGACGTTTGGGGTTCCATGAGGCTTTCCAGATCATATCAGAATAAACCCTTCCAACACATTAAAGAAGAGACCAGGGCACACATTTCGAGACCGATATCATGGGATTTCGTTGGTGGAATCACTAGGGTGCACTCACAAATCCTAGGAGGTGCACAACCCCCCAAGGGATGACATCTGGAGATTCATAGGTCAGATCTTCAGTCTAGCAGTTTCCAAGAGGAGCCTAGGGACCATGGTGCTCAGTTTGGGATAGTTTCCAGGTGAATCTGTCGAGTATAGCCACCAGGGCGAGTTTTCCATTATTTGCAGCAATTGTCGTGAGTTTTCGGAACTGCATTTTTCCGATCTATCCATGCTTTTTCATATCTATACACATATTATGTTCATAGGTATTTTGTATTAGTTTCTTTGTATTCTAATGACGATCCATGAGATCTAGCTGAAGATTATTTCTCTGCTTTCAGCATATCATTGTAATTCCTGTTTTTTCTCATAATACATACTATTGAGATGGTGTTTGTCCCTTATTTCACATGCATCGTATATACTACTTAAGCATTATTTGTATGACACATGCATGAGAAAATCACCAAGCATGTTAAAAAATTAACTCAAACGCATCCAGAAACCCTCAGAGTATAAGATATGAGAATCAAAACATTAGTTCAACAGTAGATATCCAGATCAGTTGTATCATGGATATTTCAGTGGTATCGGTGCCTTCTTCCTACCAGCCTGTGAAGAAGTGCTTCTCATGATCCCATGATTCCGAGAACAAGTGAAGCACGAGTACATTCAGTACCACAGAGGACATAACAAAGACAAGAGAGACAGGAACAGAAGGGACTACACTCCCTTCCACACTCAATCAGATACAGAGCCAGAGTGAACCTCGTAGTGAGGTGAAAGGGGGAACCATAGAAACCCTTTCTACAGTACCCAAGTACCACACTCTCAGGCTAAAGGGCCTTGTACAAGGAAAATGCATGACATTTCTAATTGATGGTGGGGCCACCCACAATTTCATAGATGCTTCCTTAGTAGCCAGGAGGGGGTTACACACTGAGGAGTTTGAAGGATTCCACGTGGCAGTGGCAGACGGATACACAATGACATGTTTGGACATGGTCCTAGACCTAGAGGTCAATCTAGGAAACTACACCCTTACAGATACCTTTTATGTAGATGACCTATCAAAAATAGATGCAGTGTTGGGGGTACAATGGTTATATTCATTGGGGGAGATTGGGTTCAACTATTAGACGTTGACCATGAGCTTTAGAGATGCCAGTGGATCAAGAGTGGTACTGAGAGGTATGTCTACAGGAGCACCCCGATCAGTGTCAGCGAAGAATATGGAGTGGATCTTCCATCATGGTGATGTATCTTATGCAACATATTGTTTGATCACCACCCAAAAGGATTCAGAGGGAAAAGAGCATTACCATCCAAATATCAGGAAGCTTTTGAGTCAGTATGAGCCAACGTTTGGGTCGATACCACCAGGGAGACCACCAGGCAAGGGATTCAAGCATATGATTGAGTTGGAGGTAGGGGATACATCGGTGATCACTGTGCCCAATAGACACCCCAAGAGATTCAAGGATGAGATTGAGAAAGAAATAAAATAATTTCTTGCGATGGGGCACATCAAACCCAACACACCTCCTTTCGCTTCTTCATTCATTCTGGTATTGAAGAAGGATGGCACATTGAGGATGTGCATTGATTACAAATCTCTCAACAAGAAAACGATCAAGAATATGTACCCCATTCCGCGCATAGATGAGTTGATGGACGAGTTACATGGGGCAGTTTTCTTCACCAGGATTGATTTATAGTCAGGATATCATCAGATCAACATCAGGGAGTAGGACATAGAGAAGACAACATTTAGATGCCATTTCAGACATTTTGATCTCTTGGTCATGCCATTCGTATTGACCAACGCACCTACCACTTTCCAGTCTTGCATGAACCACATCTTCAGAAGGTAGTTGAGGAAGTACCTTTTGGTATTCTTCGATGACATATTGATTTACAACATGATATGGGATGAGCATCTAGCACATTTGGAGGAGGTCTTGGGAATTATGCAGGAACAATCATTATATGCCAAGGAGTCCAAATGTGAGTTTGGGATGAGAGAACTATTGTACTTGGTGTTGATGAATGCAGCTATAGGATACATCCTCCAACTTACAAACCTGTGAGATGTGGAATATAGAAGCCATGTGAAATCTTACTCTCAGCTTACAAACCTGAGAGAAAGCCCCTAATAAAGGGTTCGTGGTTCCAGCCTGGGATAGGGGCTAGGAATGTATATGGCCTCCTCCATGACATGAGAGAGAAGAATTCCAGACGATTATCCGATGTAAGAGTGATCTGTTGAGTTAGGACATGCAAGTGGTTGAGCACAAGGTTAACATGGGAAATCCCTAAAAAGCGTTGGGCACATCATCATGTGAATAGAAATGAAGATGATGTGATGGCCTCCTCTGAGCAACAACAGAGTTGATGAGAAGACTCCAGATGATCCTCCTGTTGGTGGCAGTGGGAAAGAAAATTTGTCGAGCAGACATGCCTGTGGACGAGCACAGGTACATGTGTGAAGACTTGGTTCATCTGTGTGATGCAGTGAATCAGGTCCATGAAATCACTATGGATGTGCCCCTAGTGGATGAGCACTAGTGGGTGTATCAGATCCTTTACTATATGTTGTTCAAGAGTCACACCTACCTGTAACCCTAGTTATTGTGTAAAGGGTACAGGTCGGCCCTATCTTATCGTGTCTAAAGATAAACTATAAAAGATAATTAATAGTAATAGTAATTATTATAATAATAAATAAATAATATGTCTAAGTGAGGTCGACCTTATTGTGCCAATAAACACTTTAGTTGACAGGACAAGTCTAATATAAGTAAGATGAAATCTTTCATTGAAGACACACACACATTTGTGATTATTGGAAATTTCAGCAAGTACACTTCTTGGTCAAAGTTGTGCACCTCTCTTGGGTGCTAGAGTTCTAGGGTTTTGTGCACCCTCTTGTGTGCTAGGATATTCTTGGTGGTAAAGGTATTTCTATTGAATATTATAGAAAAGGATTTGGTTGGGTTTTTCTCCCTTGTTTGAGAAGGGTTTCCCAGGATATATCTTGTGTTCTTGTGCATGGTGCTTCTTCATGTGATCTTGGTTGCTGTAACATTTATGGTTATGGTTAATTGTTAAAATGGAATGAACTTCATGCTTAACCTAATGCTTATGAAAACTAAACATGGTATCAGAGCATAGGTCATGAAAGAACCCATTGCACAAGCATCCACCAAGTATCATCCCTTATCATCAAACCCTTCACTTCTGCAAAACCGTACGGCCTTCCCAGGGTTCCAGAAAATTCCGTACGACCCTCCTTCTTGAAGTGTTTCATCCCCTGAAACTTGGATGCTGAGGCTAATTCTAGATTAGAATAGTACGACCTCTTTCAGTGCATCTCCAGAGGCTCTCAAAACTTAATTCTGAGAAATTTTGATTTTTGGCCCTAGGGTTTCTAGGGTGCTGAAACTTCTACAGAATATTTATGGTTTTCTGAAGAAATATTGTTCTGAATTAGCAAGCATCCTTGTGATACTATTAAATTGATTGTTGGCAGTCATAAGTCCAAACATAATCCAGACTACAAGGATTCAAGAAAATATAAAGAACATAACTCCAATGGAAGATAGGCTTGATGGAGCAAGCAACTTCAACCCTTGGAAATCAAAGCTTCTAGTCACTCTTGAAAAAGAAGATCTCTTCAATGCAACCACTAAAACTCTACCAGAAATAGCAACTGAATTAGAGAAGAAAGTAAGAAATGAAGATGACGTCCGAGCAAGGAAAATAATCATCTACTAAGTAAGAGATCATCTCTTGCCCTGGATTGCAAATCTAAAGACTGCCTACGATATGTACAAAACACTAAAAAAAATGTTTGAAAGTGACAACACTCTCAGAGCCCTCACCTTGAGAAGTCAACTCCAAAGTACTAAGATGACGAAAGATGAAACAGTTGCACTTTTCTTCATGAAGTTATCAGAGGTTAAAGAATAACTAGAGACAATTGGAGAAAACATGTCTGATAGAGAGCTTGTCTTAAATACTCTTCAAAATATTCCAAAATCATGGGAGCCCTTCCTTCAGAGCATCAGTGGAAGAGAAACTCTACCAACATTTGAGCAACTATGGATAGATTGTACTCAAGAAGAACTAAGACTCGGAAATAGAGGAGTGGAAGATTACCCAGAAGAAAATCATGCTCTTGCACTTCATACCAGAAAAGGAGGAAAATTCAAAAGAAACTTCAGGCAAACATTTAAAGAAGAAAATCCTTCATCAAACTCAGGATATCAAAGAAGAGATCCCTCAAAAGTCCAATGCTACAGATGTGACAAGCATGGACATATTGCTAAATATTGTCCAACCAGAAAGAAGGGAAAACAATATGCCACCACTACCAACATTAATCCTGATCCACCTCACGAAAATGAAGAAAGAAGAAACGAGAAATATTTTCTCTAAGAAGAGCGTTGCTACAAATAGGTAAAATCCTTCTGTTCTAAATTTTATAGGGAATTACATGTTTTTTGAATAAAATAAGGATATCACTCCTTATATTAAAAGAGCTTTCAAACTTGGACCATTATCCCTGGTACGGGAGTCCAAAGTGTTGTTCCTTGTGCAAGAACAAAGAAGAAACATTATTCTTGAAAGAGGGATAGAGTGAATCTCCAAAACATTACAGATCGACATCCCTGATCAGAAACAGTTTGAGACAAGCAGAAACGTTTTCCTTGAAGAAGAGATAATCTTTCAAAGATCCAGAGAATATCAGATGGAGATTAACAGTAAGACTATACCTTCTCCCCCTTCAGTAGTTCAGAGGGAGAAAGACATTATTCCAGTTGCTCCAGTTGATATGTTCAGAGATATTGTAGCAGGGCATAAAAGGTCTACCTAAACTCACTCTGCTAAAGGCAGAGAAACATACAAGCTTCTCAAGGCACATTCTGAGAAAGAAAAACGAGATTTTTCAAACTATCCTTCAGTCATGAGCCACTTCATTGATGCTGAGACTTTTTGTCTTAGAGAAGCAACAAGAGAACTCGCATGGAAAGATGCCATAACAGAAGAATGAGCCATACCATTCTCATTTGATCAATGGAAAAGTTTAATTAAATTTGTTGCATTCTCAAAACCTTAAGACAATTCCCATGCAAATTGTTTGTAGTACAAAATTGATTAAGCCATAGTCTTAAGTATCACTATGTAGGAAAACTAAAGAAATTGACCCGATGAAAGTTAATTGATTAAGCCATATGCTAAGTATTAGTCGATCTAGGAAACCTAAAGAGATTGGCCTTATGAAGGTTCAGCAACAAACCGAATTATGAATTAAAGCTCACAACCACTATTTTGTGGTGAGAATATGTGATTCTAATCATGTGTTTCTCGTAATAATGTTTAAAAAGCAAACCAATATTGTTTACACAACTAAAATAATATTAATGTGAACCTTGTAACATTAACAATTTTATTTGTGCTTTTTCATTTAGACTTTGACTTCAAGGCTAAAACTTACACAACTAGAAGCAAAATATGTAAAAAGTCCAAAAGTCTGACCCATTCTGCAAAATATGTAAAAAGTCCAAAAGTCTGACCCATTCTTTCCAATGCATTATTTCCATACCATACCCATTTTTTACACTTCCGTTGGATCTCCTGTAGAAATGGAAACCCATTCTAATCAAATGAATTATAAACGCAAAAATGGGCAAAATTGCTACTATTTATTAACATATAACAATATATGTATAACCATACATAATTTTGCCCGCCCTTGTAAATTCAAACATCTAATGAAATGAAATGAGAATATTATGAATGAATGAAACCAAACAAGCAAACACTCTTCGATTTGATTTGATTCGATGAATATGGCTAACCAGGAAACGAACTGCACTGGAGATTAGGAAAAAGTTCTCTTATCAATCAATTCAAACGGATGTAACCCATTGTTCTACTCAGACCTCATCATCTACCAAAAAAAATATGTATCGATTTACTAAGCACTTCACACAGATCATAGGAAAAATATATTCATTTTATGTCCTGCAAAAATTTGTAAACTCAACTATTAGGAAAAAGAAAGCATTGTAATGTGTCGATACCAGTGAATGCACCATTTGGAAAAATAATAATGACTTTGTGCCGATACCAGAGAAAAAAGAGAGGCCGATTAATATATAAAATTATGTTGCAAATTCTGAAATGATGAGAAATTCATAGTAGAAGAGTATGTATCGTCAGTATGTAAGATGATATAATCTGCACAATTAGACATTGTTTCAGGCTGCAGCAGGTGGAAATCATGGAAAGAAGAAAAGGACAAATGGAGCGCCCTCCCTCCAGAAAACCCCTGCTAACAAAGTTTGGCTCTGTGGTTGCTGAGATCAAGATGAGATGATATCCGCGTCCGTCCACTCCTGACGAAGATGATTATTCAGGATTGTATACCAATCAAATTACTACAGCTATCCATTATTATATCTCGTCATTAATGTCTCTGTATAGTTCGGCATACACATTTCTACGCCACTGTTCCTTGTCATTAGGCAGATTTTTAGTCCTTTTGCACAACCAAAAGTTTTTGGTTTGGGAATGAACTTATACTGATATAAACATAAACATGTCTAGAATGGTTCAACGTACTCAACAAAACTTGGATCACTCAATTTTGACGTGTAACGAAGCTTGGGTGTGCATTTTAGTCAATCCCTTGAAAAAAAATTCAAACAGTGAAATTACTAAATTGACAAGTCATCTACGTACACATACTAACAGTGAAATTACTAAATTGACAAGTCGACCACTGTAAGGCTTGGGGCATCAAGACCGAGCGTGCGCACTTCCACCGCAGACCAAGACGAACAAATCAGGCAGGCAGGGCGCTCGGTGCGAATAAGGAGACGAAAGTCTTCATATAGGGGAGAGTTAGGGTTCCTTGGGCGCACACCGTGCCAAGGAACGACTCCACCCAAAAGACAACTTGTTGCATAAGTTAGGCGGTGGCTTGATGAAAGACATGGGTAGGTGATGGGCGCTTCACCAAACGAAGAGATGGGTGCACCACCGAAACTATGGGTTGGCTAGGAGCATCAGTTGAGCGGTTTGGCAGACAAGGCACCAGGGCCAACAAATGAACGAAGGCAGAGTTGTAATATGAGAGCTCGGTCCCCTTGGGCACCCGGCGTGCCAAGGGGAGTTTGACCAAAGTGGTGTGCAACATACGTTTAGCCATTGATTGAAGATCAGTTGGTTAACTATCAATTGTGGACATAACTTGGGTGCCCAAGCAAAATGAACGAGTCGGCTGGAAGAAAGGAGGGTGCGCTTAGGTGAGTCGTCGGACTCACCTAAGGGACCTGCACACCTTAGACGAAGTTCGGACAAGAGTTATGTGGACAATTTACCAAACGATGGGTTTCTCCAAGGCAAGGGATGCACTGGTTTGGAAAGCGAGGTGCCTATATATGCCAAGGAGGAGACAAAACAAAAATCATCGAAGTCATGGAAGCCAAGTGATCTAAGAATCGTCCAAGTGAAGAGTAGTGATTACAGGTTGCACGGTCCGAGGCAGAGGCAACATGTATCACAAAGATGAAGCATGAAGGAGAAGAGCTCATTTAGCTTTTTGTTTGTGGTAACGAAGGGTTTTGCAAGGTGAGTAGTGACAGAGGTAGTTTGTTGTGTTTCGCACGGGTTTCTGGGTAAACTTTAGTGGAAGCTCCTTGTAAAAATATCTTCGATGTGGCACGAGTTGCAGACTCGGCACACTTTTACCTTTGTATTAAAATTTGGGTGTTAGGCCGGTTTGGCCGCCCACTTGCATATTTGTTTTTACTGTGTATGGATGCATTCTTTACTTGTTGGATGTTCTAAGTATAAGATGCAACCATAAATTGTTAAGTAATAAACGAAACTAAGAATAAGGCGTAGTCTGGGCCAAGTAAACCGGTGTGGTCTTGCCACTGAGTCGAAAAGCTATGGTGTCGCACGCCGTTGAGAATGTTGGATGTTTCCGCCATTCAACCGAAGTTCTCCAACGATGTGACAAGTGGTATCAGAGCAAATATGAATCACACATCAAGGCAGACTGTGTAGATTCGGTTGGTGGACGATTTGGCAAGCTCTTCTCCACTATCGTTGTCATGACAGGTGGTATCATAGCTCTTGCTCTTGCTCTTCGCTCAGACAGTGGGTTAGTTCGCAGTTGTGGTAAAGGGTGGAAAATGAAGAATTTTGTAGGTTCCTGACAAGGGCTGAAGTGAGATGTGTCTTGGTAAAGATCTGATTGCGAACTGTGAAGACAAAAGGCTAGGGCGACCTGGTTGAAGGAGTCAGATAGGGTTTTCGCAGGGTAGGACGGGCTAAAGGGATGCCTCAAGGACAGTCAAGTTATGAAACGAAGCTTTCATATTTCGGTGAAGAGTTGGTGATGAAACTTAGGGGAAGTATTGAAGCCAGATCTTGGCACAGTTTGCACGAATCGTGAAGGTCGGACATGGCTAGTTTTCATGCAAACGATAACGACACCGAGAGAGAGCCCAAGACTCTCAAGATGAAGGACCGACTCCTTTCCTTGGAGAAAACGATGGAATAGCTAATAGATGTGATGTGTTCATATGGTGAAAAGGTTGCACGATTGGAGGCCAAAATGAACAAAATTATGCGTGGGTTTAATGAAGTCGTTCGGGAGTGCCAGGAGACAGCGAACCTATTCTCTAGTACTCTAACCAATGACATTCAAGACAGACTCAAGGCAACAGAGGATTCCCTGGCTTCAGTCAACCAGAAAGTGAAAGATCAAAAGGACACCATCACATTGCTAAAACGAGCTGCAACTAGCGATCCAGGCTCATCCGTTGTGCAGATGTGAATCAAGATGAAAGAACTAAAGCCATATGATGGGACTCGCAACGCTAAGTTGTTGGGAAATTTTTGTTGGGATATGAAGCAGTACTCAAAGCAATTGAACGAAAATCCAGAAGAATCCAAAGGTAAATGTTATTTCTATGTTCTTAACAAGGACTGCGAAACTTTGGTGAAGAAACAAAGTTGAAGACTTGGTAGCTGGGAGGACCACCGAAAAGATCGAAAACTGGATAGAGATGAAGGCACAGCTTGGTCTGGGAAACCAAGCTCAAGTCTCTAGAAACCAACTGTTGGTTCTCAAGCACACTGGTAAGATCTAGACCTATATCAAGAATTTCATTGGCCTGATGTTGGAGATCAAAGACATGTCAGATGAGGATAGACTTTTCCACTTCATGAACGGTTTGCAGACTTGGGCGTAGAGTGAGCTAGCACACGAAAACGTGCAGACCCTTGCAACAATGATCACTGCGATAGACAAGCTGTTAGAGTTCAAGGGTGAAGCCAAAGCAGGTCCAAACAACGATGACGGCCAACGTCAGAAGCAGAGCGAGAAAATGAAGGATAAGGGAAAGACGAAGGCATCCAAAGGAAATGAAGATAATGCAAAGAAAGTAGATTCACAAAAGAAGAAAAAGTTGGTTTCTTGTTGGATTTGTGCGAAGGAGCATTATGCCAAGAATTGTTCATTGAAGAAAAAAATGAACGCTTTCGAGAAAGTGGACAACCCATCCATGGGTGTGCTGCAGGTTTTGGGTGTTGTTGCGGAGGAAAATTGAAAGATACTCAAGACCCCGACGTGACGAGACTTAGTTATGTTCGGGAAGAGATCAATGGGAAAATGACTTTGGCTATGGTGGACAGTGGTGCTACTCACAACTTCATGAGAGAAGATGTCGCGAAGTCTTGGGCTTTCGTTCGAGTAGGCACAAACTTCTTTCAAATCAATAAACTCGGGTGAACATGAAATTGTTGGCACAACCAAGAATGTTCCTATGAAGCTTGGGAAATGGATCGGAAGGGTGATTTTCACCGTTGTTCCATTAGACGATTGCGAAGTGGTGTTGGGTCAAGAGTTATGCGGATGGAGAAGGAAGTTCCCATTCCACATGCCGATTTTTTGGCTATCATGTCAGGACCAACTCCATGTTTGGTGCCTACAGTGAAGGGTAACAGGGGGATGAAGATGTCTTCCTTGCGCTTTATTGATGACCAACGCCTTTGCTTAGACATTGGTGGACGAGGTGAAGAGGTGGTCGAGATGAAAAACTCAGATGATCTGGAAGGGTTGGCAGACTTAGAATGGTGCATCAACAAGATCAAAGATATCTTGGTTGATGTCATTCATGGTATGGAGAAGTTCATTGACTTTTATAAAACAAGTATTTTGAAAGAGCTACTGGAGACAGAGGAAACGAAGAAGCCAAAACTTGAGGAATGGAGAGTCAAATCGTTCGCTACATAGGTGTGATGGGGAAGAACAACTACCCTGGCACAAACGTGATAAGGGAGAGGTTGGACCAATCACAAGAACACTTGGAGACGATGAATGGCCCTACAATCCAGAACATGAGCACCTTGTGGAAGAGGGTGAAGGCAGAATCAGTTCCAACGTCCCATTGTTGAAGTAATTGACAAAGAATTATGGTGACACTTCGAAGGTTTTGACAAAGAAAGATGAGGATGGAAGTGGTGGTTCATTGGGCCTCCCCCTTCCACTCTCGCACTAAAAACAGGAGCATGTTGGCTAGTTGTCATGAAGACGATAGATACTAAGTTCCCCTGTAAACTTTGTAAGGGAGATCACCTTACCCATCTATGCCATGTGATTCCAGAGGTACTCAAAGTGTGGTCCTTGTCTGAAGAAGAAGTCTAGAAAAAACGCTTATTATCTATCTGTCATGGATGGGAAGAAGATGTCGTTACCTGTTGATGGGTCTATCCTCCAACCCTCTTCAACTTGGATTTCTAATTTATCAGAAAACTTAAGTAAATCATTATGCTACTCTTGAATTTGACAAGTTGGTGCCTCGAAGGTAGGTACCACAACGACTTAGGAGGATGTGATGGTTGAGCAGTTGCGAAGAGAAACATGTGGTTTTTGTGTTGAAGTGATTTCTTGTGGACTTGGTTTGATGGTTGGACTAGCTACCCGACTAGCTAAGGCACAAGGGGATCCAACACACATTGATAGCAGAAGCAGCTGGAGTAAGGATGCAGCAGCGAGACACGAAGAAGAATCTTGGGTCATGACGGACATGGCTGGTAATCGAACGAAGTAATGTTGGGGTTGTTGGGATGATAACAACTTGGAGTGGGGAAGGATGTAATGCTTGGGGCGTCGAGACCGAGCCCGTGCACTTCCATCGCAGACCAAGATGAACGAATCGGGCAGGCAGGATGCTCGGTGCGAATGAGGAGACAAAAGTCTTCATATAGGGGAGAGTCCTTAGGAATGCACCATGCCAAGGAACGACTCCACCCAAAAGACAACTTGTGGCATAAGTTAGGCAGTAGCTTGAAGAAAGACATGGGTAGGCAATGGGCACTTCACCAAACAAAGAGATCGGTGCACCACCGAAATGATGGGTTGGCTAGGGGCATCGTTTGAATGGTTTGGCGGACAAGGAATTTGGCCCAACCAATTAACGAAGGAAGACTTGTAATGGGTGAGCTCAGTCACCTTGGGCACCTGACGAGCCAAGGGGAGCACAAAGGTGGCATGCAACATACATTTAGCCATCGGTTGGTTAACGATCGGTTGTGGACATAACTTAGGTGCCCAAGCAAAATGAACAAGTTAGCTAGAAGAAAGGAGGGCACGCTTAGGTGAGTCGGCCAACTCACCTAAGGGATGTGTGCACCTTAGACGAAGTTCAACCAAGAGTTATGTGGACAAGTTCCCAAATGATGGGTCGCTCCAAAGCAAGGGATGTGTCGGTTTCGAGAGTTGGGCGCCTATATATGCCAAGGAGGAGACAAAACGAAAATCATTGAAGTCATGGAAGCCAAATGATCTAAGAATCGTCCAAGTGAAGAGTGGTGATTACAAGTCGCACGGTCTGAGGCAAAGGAAACATGTATCACAGAGATGAAGCATGAAGTAGAAGAGCTCGTTTAGCTTTTTGTCTATGGTAACGAAGGGTTTTGCAAGGTGAAAGAGGAAGTTTGTTTTGTTTTGCACAAGTTCTTGTGTAAACTTGAGCGGAAGCTCCTTGTAAAAATATCTTCGGTGTGGCACAAGTTGCAAACTAGACACACTTCTATCTTTGTAATAAAATTCGAGTATTGGGTCGGTTTGGCTTCCCACTTGCATATTCGTTTTTTTTGTGTATAGATTTGTTCTTTACTTGTTGGATGTTTTAAGTATAAGATGCAAACATAAACTATTAAGTAATAAACAAAACTAATAGTAAGGCATAGTCTGGGCCAAGTAAACCGGTGTGGTCTTGCCATTGAGTCGAAAATCTACGGTGCCACACGTCGTTGAGAACGTTGGATGTTTCTTCCATTCAATCGAAGTTCTCTAGCAGTGTGACAACTACGTACACATACTACGTTGACAAGTCGGCTACGTACACATGGAAGCAAATTTAGAAATTTGAAGACATGGTTTTTTAAGAAAATATTGTTGAATTTAGCCCTATACACTCAGATTCCACATGAAATCCTCCTTTACGGATCAGAGTACATTTCCTTAAGCCGCCTCAGGCTTATTTTTACCTTGTTTTTAATGACAAGAATGCAAAATTTTGGGATCAATAGTTGTCAGGGTATATGCACAAACCCTTTGTTTTCCATTGTTATATTTCATGATTATAAGGGTTTTCTCATGTCTTACGTTTAAAATACCTAATATTTTATGGTTGGCTATGGAAGTTCTCGGCTTTCCTTGTATTTATATGCATTAAAAAATACCTAATATGTGAATCGGGATTTTATGGATGTTTTACTTTTACAATACCTAATATTTTATGGTTGGCTATGGAAGTTCTCGGCATTCCTTGTATTTATATGCATTGAGGATCGAAGGAGGAAGGTTAAAGAGGAAGGGATAGACTTGGATACCTATGAAGAAAGTTTGGGATATAGATTCAAAGAGAGATTGAGAGAGGGAAACTTAGAAGATTCGATATATATGTTGGATGTAGGCATAGATTCATTCTTAGATGTTGTTATAAAGAGGAAAACTCTTACAAATATTTTAATAAGGTTCAAATATTGGCCATTAATTTGAACGAAGAGTTTATGGTATGTTATTTCAGATTCCTCTTCTGTTTATGTGAACTTGAAATTCCTGTAATTAGTGAAAAGCATTTATTGTGCATTCTGATCTGTTGACTCTAGGGTTTACATCAAAAGGAGGGTTTACATCAAAAGGATGATTTAGATTTTTGAAGTGTAATGGTGTTTTAGCCATTATTTTTAACTGAAATCCATGTTGAAAATATATAAGCCAAAGTTGTTAATAAACTAGCGTAAATCCTTTTTAATCTCTTAAGCATCGATAAAAACTACCCTAATATTCTTTAAATCTACATTCCCTGAGACTTTATTGATGAGACCTATACAATCTATGGGATCAAATAACTATGATGTTTTTACGCAATTATGGAACAATCATGGGACAGAATGCAAGGGGGAGAGACACCGAGTGAGGAAAGGGATAAGAAGGACTAGAACGTGGTGGTAGAGAAGGAAACGTATGTGGAACACATGTAAAGAGGACGTGGGAGTTTAATAGATTAATAGATGTTGTTTACCCTTCTTGGTTGTGTTGAATTTTGTTGTGCAGGGAAAAAAAGAATGTGCATATTACATGCATGCTAGATCTTGCAAATATGGAATTACCCATGCATTTGGTATCCACACATGCAAAGACAACCAATTTTAGCGACTGGTCAGAATCGAACCAATTGGAATCAAAACAAAGGATATGAGAGGTTGCTACCCAGTTCATGCTCACGAGTGTTCAAATTTGAACCTTCTCCTATCATTTGATTTAATGGGTATTTGTATCCCCTAATTAAAAAAATTACACATACCAGAATCCCATTTAGTAAACACCAATTTTATGCTCACTACCCATGGTTATTAAAAGAACCTAATTTATAATCCTATAGTTATGATTGATAAACTTCCACCGCAGGCCATCTAAATTGATACAAGAATACCAATAGAGCAGCTGAGAAAGGAGATCTATGAGACATAATCATGAACCCAAACATCAAAGATGGGATTTACTCTGACAGGAGAGAGAAGGTGGAAGAAGGAAAGCAGAGGATGCAATAGATATCAATATAAGGCCATGGTGAGAAAGGGAGCGAGAGAATAAGAATCCAATGCCCAATGCTTTTCATTTTCTGAATCTGAACTGCAATAATTGTCATATCCCTTCTTCTGTTAGGAATGTCGTTATATAACATAGTTAATTTGTTATTAGATTCACTAGTCACTAGTCTTTATCTGACATGCTAACATACAAGCCTCTTTCTGAGGTTTGCATCTGTTTTGTGGTTCCAATTTGCTTACTACCTAGAAAGCTTACTTTCTAGTGTTATTATTGTGCCAAGGTGATGCAGAAGCATCCCTAGCCTAGCTAGCAATTCTGCACAAAACCAAATTTTTTAATTTTGTTTAGTTTTGCTAGTTTGGTTTCATTTTACATATAGTAGACAGTCTAGGGTTCAGTAATGGAATCTAAGCATATGGGAATATAGGTCACTACATGGAGAATGCATAACAAGTTTCAGATCATCATTTTGGTCATTTTCTTACCCTTTCCATGCATTTTCCTGAAGGCAGCATGCATTTCCAAACTCGGAAAAAAACACAGAAAATCAACCAAATTACTATATTTGAGGCTTGATAGGTTGCATATGGAGAATGATTTGGGGAAGACGATTATTCAGGATTGTAGAAAAATCAAGTTACTACAACCTTCCTTCATTATATCTCATCATTAATGTCCTTGTATGGTCCAGCATGCAGTTCTCTAAGTTTCTCTTGCTTGTTTTGTCTCTCTGTGTCATTAGGCAGATTTTGAGTCCTTTTGCACAGAAGCAAGTTTTTGGTTTGGGAATGAACTTCTAATGATGTAGATAGGTCTAGAATGGTTCAACACACACTCAACAACTTAGATTACTCAATTTTGACTTGTTATGAAGCTTGGGCATACATATTAGTGATCCCATTGAAAAAGAATTAAAACAGTGAAATTGCTATGTTGACAAGTCAACTATGTGGACCTAGAGGAAAATTTAGAAATTCAATGACATGATTTTTATAAAAAACATTTCTGAATTCATCCCTATACCCTTGGTTTCATCCATATACCAATTGGATTATATTTCCTTGAGCCACCTCATGTTGATTTGTACCCTGTTTTTAATGACAAGAATGCAAAGTTTTCAAGTTTGGCTGAGTTAAAATAACTACATGGGTTCCTAAGTGACTGATGAGATGATCAATGGTTGATAGGGTATGCACGAACCCTTTGTATGTGTTACCTACTGTTTCCCCCTCAAGGGAAACTACTTCCAGACCACCCTCTCAGGGGTGCAATGATGCTGCTTAGATGAGCTCTCATGTCCATATCTGCTTATTCAGACTTGTTCTTCCAGTTCTTCCATCAGAGACATGATGATCCGTCGTCGCATTACCGATGACTTTGATCTTTAGATGACTCTACCATGGTATATCAGCTCCTATGCCTTACACCTCAGATGTTATGTGCACTTCCAAATGGTACTTCATGCATGATCTTTATTTCAGTTAATGTGTTATGTTCTCATATGTGGGTTTCTTGCTTAGAAGTGGTGCGATGGTTTCTTACCTAGTCATGAAAGTAGTAAACATTGGATTTGATCTAATAATGCTTCTTAACAATAAAAAAGTTATTACTTTGTCTCGTTATACCATGGGGGGACATGATTGTTCTTCGATAAGTGTTGTTATGACTTAGGCCAAATCATACTACTGGTGATCTAGTTGAGTAGTGTACTTCATATCCTAACCATATCTAACACTTTCCACATTTTCCCTTTCACTCCATCTCGTTCATAAAAAAATATATTATGCCTGCTCATGTTTGACTTATCATATGTCATCCAACAAGGTCTAAATGAACAAATTGAAGCACAATGTAAGCCAAAGTCAAATAAAGCCAAAACAGGCTAGAGTTGAAGAGCCCAGCCCAGGGGGGTTGACCCTTCTCAGATGGAGCGTTTCCCTTTGATGACCAGAATGTCACCCAGGAGGCCTTGATGTCACCTTGAGCGTGTGGCAGTTTGACAGGACGGCTGGCACGTGTGATATCTTGGAGGAGCCCAGGAAGGGCTAATGTTTGACTTCTGGATGTTGGACTAGCCCCAAAAGGCCTAACGTCTCCCTCAAAGGGGCTTGACGTCTCACTTTTTGCTCAATTAGGTCTTTTAATTAGCATTTAATGTGAAAACAGTATGATTTTTGGTTTGTATCCTTGTCGACTATTTTTAATGACCTAATTTTAATTATAGGTCATGATACACTATAAATTGAGGATGTTTTTCCCTCATTTGACATAACAACACAACTCACTCTCTTGTGAGGTCTGATTTTTTGCGCCCTACTTGGGTATTTGGTCTTTTAAAGTGAGGCGCACTTGTTGATGGAAGGATTCTCTTGGCATGTTTGGAATTTCTCTTGAAGAAAGGTTTACAACTAGGGTTTGCAAATGCTTTTCATCATGATATGTAAGTGTCTTTCTTGCAAAACTTCTTAATTGAATGGTTGTAGGTTTATAATTCTTGCATTTACTTATAAATTTTATGATTTTAAAACCCTAGGTGACAAGCACACAAGTAGGTCCTTGTCTCATGTCCCCTTAGAGAGAAATTTTCAACAATTGAAGAAGGAAGAAAGAGCCTAGCCTTTGCTACACTCTTTTCACTTCTTCCCTTAAGCTAGCTTTGATTTTTAAAGGTTAAAAGGAGGGTGACATCCCAGGCCTAGGTTATCTACACCTAGGGCTGTCCATCTTCTAGGGTTTTAGTGATAGAGCCTTTCCATTGCAACACTCTCCCTCACCTGATCCTCTTGTTTTAGCTCTTCTCAATTGTTAGCCGTTTTGCCAAATTTGATCTAAGGAAGGAGGAAAGAGCACGAGGCCTTGCTTAAGCAACACCGGAGTGAGCCTCTTTCCCCTAGGGTTTTGATTCTAGAGCCCTGCCATTGCAACACTCTAGAAACCTTCCCTCTTGTCCTTAGCCTTCATCCCTTCAACTTTGCGTCCTCTCCTTATTTGACTCCATCCACCCTTAGGCACTGATCTTAGACACAATACGTTGAAGTGATGGTGCTCAAACCAACTCTCAAAACTTTAAATTTTGAAACCCTAACTAGCCTGACGTCACATTTGGTTATTCCATCTTGACGCAACAAATTTTGATGATAAGCAATTAGATGATGATTGAAAGCATTTATTGAGTAAAAGATTGATTAGATACATTTTTTAATTCCATCATCTCAATAGTTATTGATGAATTGATACTTCTACATTGCTATATTGATAAAATGTTGATCTCATTAATATCTGTTGTTTCATTGCTTATATATAATTGTCAGATAGTCACATGAAGTACTAACCCACTGAATTATAGCCTACATATATTATTTTCTATTGTCTTGTTCCAGGCAGGTGTTCTCATCTGGGCATACACTTCATTTATTGGCTGATTAGTCGGACTTTCTGACCTTGGTGGTAATCTGTGAGGAGGAACCTTTGCCTTGTCCTTTATACTTCAGCCTCTTCAAAACCCCAGATTATCGGGGACGTCTCCCTTGGGTTAACCTCCCTAAATAGAAAGAACCTCCCCATTGAGGTGACATTGGGTGGGGTAGGTTCCTGTTTTTCCAGTTTGACCTCTATCCTTTAGCCTTTTTGACCTAGCTACAAACTGTGCGATAACAAGTACTAAGCTTGTTGACAAGCTAGAAGGTGTGGAAAACCTCCGTGCTTGGAAGTATAGGATTGGACTCATTCTTGAAGAGAATGACCTAGCAAGATTCGTCAAAGAAGAATTACCGGAACCCAACGATGCTGCAGATAAAGCAAAGCACCAAAAGGACACGATCAGGGCTAAAAGAATCATTGCAGATTCTATCAAAGATCACTTGATTCCTCAAGTGTCTTCAAATAAGACTCCAAAAGAAATGTTTGATGCCCTAACCAGATTGTATGAAGGAAAGAACATAAACCAGAAGATGAATCTAAGAACTCAACTCAAGAATACAAGGATGTAGAAAGGAGAAGCGATCCAAGAATATTTCTCCAAAATATCTCAATTTAAAGAACAGCTATAAGCTATTGGAGATACTATAGATGAAGACGAACTCATAATGACAGACCTTAATGGTCTCACAAGACCTTGGGATGCATTCATCCAAACCATTTGTGCTAGAAAGGAGAAACTAAAATTCAATAGTCTTTGGGAAGAATGTATTCAAGAAGAATCGAGAGTAGCTAACCGAGAAGCTTTACGATCCAGAGATGAACATCAAGCCCTAGCTACTCACACTAAAGGAGGAAGAAATAAGTCTAACTTCCAGAAAGAAACTCATAAAGAGTCTCACCCCCAAAACAAATTCATACATAAAGAATCTCAATCTAAGAGGTTCCAGAAGAAAGGACAGAGAAAAGAAAGAGACTTCTCATCTTACCAATGCTACCATTGTGACAAGATGGGACATTATGCGAGACATTGTATAGCTAGATGAGAAGAATACAAGAGGAAAAATAAGAGGCACCATGCCCATGCAGTTGAAGATGAAGAGCCACCCACAAAGATGATAAGAGAATGCATTGAAGACTATGTCTTAATCTTGGCCCTCTCAGGATCAATATCACCTGGAGAGGACACTTGGCTCATTGATAGTGGTGCTTCCAAGCACATGACAGGTCAAAGAGATATTCTCTCTTGCCTTTCAAAAAAGAATTTTTCTCAGAAAGTTACACTTGGAGATGATTATCAATACCCTATCAAGGGAGTGGGAGAATCAAACTACAAGCTTAATTCAGGGACTCCAATGAAGATGAAGGACGTACTCTATGTACCAGGTTTGACAAAGAACCTACTCTCCATATCAGTTTTAGAAAAGAAAGGCTTCAGAATTGCCATTATAGATGGAGAAGTTCTTATGTGGGCTAAGGGAAAAACCATGAAAGAAGCAATCGTCATTGGAAAAGAAGAAGATGGCTTGTATAAGCTAAAGGCTCACTCAAAAGTTGCCATGACCCATGCCATTGAGAATCCATGTGAACTTTGGCATAGAAGATTAGCCCACATCAACTACAAGGCATTACCGTATGTATGCAAGGCAGTCATAGGTCTACCAGAACTCAAGGTTGACTATGAAGGTGTGTGCAATGGATGTGCACAACGGAAGAACATCAAGAACCCTTTTTCGAAGAGAGACAGTGAAGCAGAAGGAGTCTTAGAACTCATTCACTCAGATGTGTGTAGCCAAATGCCATCATCCTCCATCAATGGGTATGTATACTATGTATCTTTTATTGATGATTTTTCTCGTAAAACCTAGGTTCACTTTTTGAAATCAAAAGAAGAAGTGTTTAGTAAGTTCAAGGAATTCAAAGCCTTGATAGAGAATATTTCTGAAAGAAAGATCAAGATACTCAAGTTGGATAATGGAGGAGAATACACCTCAAAGGAGTTTGTAAACTATTGCAAAGAAGTTGGGATCAAGAGGGAACTCACCACTCCCTACAATCCTCAACAAAACGTTGTAGCAGAAAGAAAGAACTAAACTATAATGGAAGCAGTGAAGACCATGATCCATGATCAAGAGATTCCAATGTGCTTATGGGCAGAAGCAGCAAAAACAACAGTATATGTACAAAACTGATTGTCCCATAGTGCACTTGGGTTCAAAACCCTGGAAGAGATGTTCTCCGGAAAGAAGCCAGAGGTAAACCATCTCAAAATATTTGGCTGCCCAGTATTTGTACATATTCCGAAAGAAAAGAGAAACAAGCTGGACCCTTTAGGAAAGAAGGGAATAGTTGTTGGATACTGTGAGGTCTCCAAGGCCTTCAGAGTTTATATACTAGGTCACCATCATATTGAGATCAACAGGGATGTGACCTTTGATGAAGACGCAGCACTCAAGAAATCCAGAAGATGCTAGCTTAAAGAAGTATATGAAGAGGAACCTGTAGCTCCCAGAGTTGCAGAATCAGTGAGGGAAGTTCCCAGAGCTGTAGAACCAGTGAGGGAAGTCATAGCTTCCCCTGATGAGAAAATTCTAGAAGATCATGACATAGTAGAATTTCAAGAACCCCCTCAGATGACAATCTCCCATAAGAGAAAGCCTGGTTGGGCTAGGGAGCTTATTCAAGATGGAGAGAAGTATGGTGTTCCCGAAGGAACCACGAGACAGGTGAAGAGACCTAAGCCATTCTCCAGTTATATGGCTTTGATGTCTGATCTCCTAAAGAAGGAGCCTACCTACTTTGAAGAAGCCATTCAGAAGAAAGAACGGGCAGATACCATAACACAAGAATACCAATCCATAATAAAGAATGATGTATGGGAAATAGTTCCCAGACCGAAGAGCAAGGATGTGGTATCTTCCAAATGGATTTTCAAAATAAAACATGCTGCTGATGGAAGTATTGAGAAGTATAAAGCAAGGTTTGTCGCTCGTGGATTTTCTCAAAAGGAAGGCATTGACTATGAAGAGACATTCGCTCCTGTAGCCAGATACAGTTCGATCAGAACCATCATAGCCCTTGCAGCTAAGATGAAGTGGAAGTTACACTAGATGGGCATAAAGACAACTTTCCTAAATGTTGTCATCGAATAAGAAGTGTATATAGAACAACCTAAAGGATTTGAATTTAAAGACAGGAAGACTCATGTCTGCAAGTTGAAGAAGGCTCTGTATGGGTTGAAGCAAGCTCCTAGAGCTTGGTATGGAAGGATAGACAGTTTTCTGATGAGCTTGGGCTTTACCAAGAGTAAAGTTGATTCTAACCTCTACTTCAAGGTTATGAATGATGAGCCTGTTATCGCGCAGTTTGTAGTTTAGGTCAAGTAGTTGAAGGGTAAGGGTCAAACTAGCGTAACAGGAGCTTCCCCACCCACTGTCACCTCGATGGGGGGCTCTTTCTATTTAGGGTGGCTAAGCCCAAGGGAGACGTCCCTGGCAATCTAGGTTTTTGAAAGGAAAAGGCTCAAAGTATTAAGGCTAGTTTCCCCTTCATAGATTACCACCAAGAAGATAGTCAAATGAAGAAAAACCACAGAAGAGGTACCTGCTTGCGAGACAAAACAATAATGATACTAGTACATGCAACAGTGGTTAATACTTTATTAATCAATGACTATCAATATTTAAGGTACATGAGCATAATCAGCAGTAAATATTGCGAAGTCAATGTTTGCAATAATGACAATGGCATATAATACTACTTGTCAATAAACACTGGCATGATATGAAAAATAATCAATCCTTGAGTTAAATCAATGCATTAAATGTTATTAATTGCTCATATACAAAGGTAGTTGCGTCAATATCCTTAGGATGACGTCAGCTCCTTTTAGGGTTAGTGCAATAGACAAAGAAAGCTAACGTTTTGCAAATTAGCCAATGAAAATTATCAATATATCAATGTCTATCATTGGATGATCAAGCCACAGTATTTTCTATCAACCAAAAGCTTA
>ML783334.1:904039-925302 GCA_009831015.1 Picea engelmannii | reverse complement strand
CTTTATGTTCATAACTCTGAATTTCACAGTAAAGACTCACTGCCACTAAGATTAATGATTCAAAGTTAAAACAAGAGAAATTGTTAATAATCTACACTAACTGATTCACCCCCCCCCCTCTCAGTTAGTTCATACCTGTAACAAGTTGATCATTCAATACAAAAACCATTATTATATGTATAGATACATACAGTCATCCATTATTCCAATTTAATGCATAAAGTATGAAAACACTTATCAGAACCAGATAACATGATGCGACTATTGAAAGGGGTGCATGTTTCCATCCAACCATAGGATCAGTCACTTATAATGGATTTACCATTGGCCACCCCAGAGCTATACCATGATTGATCCAGGTAGATATCGGTGGCCACCCACCTTTTCCAACTGGCTCAAAACAGTTTTCTGGCAATTTTGGTAATTTACTATTTTTATTAGTTCTTAACTTTCGGGGCCATTTTGAGGCCCTAAAATACGTTTTTGGGAAAATGGGGATAAATATGGAGGTTCCTTCCATATTACCTCCAAAATAAATCTCCTCGATGATACCTTTCCAACGAGCTATCATGCGCCTAAAATAGAGATCGTATGCAAAAGTTACGACCTTGGAAAGTTGATGTACTAACTTACCCAAACTTACATGAATTTTGGCGCTTCATCTCCTAGGGTTAGGTTTTGTATGTCTATGGTTTTGGGAATTCATGTTTATTGTAAAAATGCCTTCAAATCCTCATTGTAATCATCTTCTTGTGAATGCGAGTAGCCATCACATCTCTTCTCAGAGATAAGCTGCCACCATTCTAGCGAGTCTTTCATTAATAGAAATCATGTATTATTGTATCTATGTTTTTATGGTTGCATATTTGATACATTTTTGTTATATTAATGGATATCTGTGATATCTCTATGCATTTATTTATTATATCTCTGCTCTCATTTCATGCTGAAAATAATATGGATCAGTGGCATCAGAGCAGGCACTCTTGATCATTTTTTTCAGTGCATGTCCCCGACGATGTCCGAGTATAGAAAGTTGGGTCTCTAGCTTGTATCTCTTGAATATAATCGCCCTCGCATTCCCAAGAAACCATCCATGGTGAAAGAAAAGAAAAATGACAGATCATATGATCATATAAATCTATTGCTTGAGAAAGCTCTCACGTGAGAGAGGGACGAAAAGATGGATAATTTTTCCCACATCCTTCAATGTCTGCCGATAACAACAAGTGCATCTTCATCAAACGGCCAATATGGAAGCACCTCTCCTTTCAAGGTACAAGTTAATTTTGATATTCCTGTATTTGAAGGTCATATAGATGCGGATTCCCTAGCCAAATGGTTAAATATGTTAGAAGGTTATTTCTTTGTTCATAATTTTTTCGACAAGGAAAGGATCACCTTCACACTCCTTAAATCTCCCCCCCATGTAAAACATTGGTGGGAAACTTACTGGGAGAAAAGTTCCACAGAGGAGTCTGGAATATATGGGGCCGAGTCCACTTGGAATTTTTTTGTGGATGCGGTAAAGGAACAATATTACCATGTTGGAAACTATGAGGACCAGTACATGAGATGGACCACACTACAACAAGAGAGGGGCCAAGCATTTTCGAAGTTCACCAATACCTTCCATACCTTGCACACCAATATGGGTATTAAAGACTCTTAATAACATTTGGTTCTGAAATACTGTGGGGCTCTACATAGATACATCCAAACTAAAATGGATATTTTGGACATCTCAGCACTCGGTGTTTCTTATCGATATGTTGTTAAAATCGAGCAGAAATTTAAGCACAAGAAAAAATGGGAGTTCGAATCTGCAAATCCGCAACAACCAAAGTATGAAAAAGAAATCCCTAACAAATAGTCTCCCAAAAACCAATCCAAGCCATAGGAAAAGAAGGGTCACAGGAAGACAAAGAAGGACACCGAAAAATGTTTCAATTTCCACAAAATCCCCTGGCACAACACCGATGAATGTCACTCAAAACAGTCATTGGTGGTCGAGATCAAAGACAAGGAGTTGAACTCTGATTCAGAATGTGATTCTAAAAATACTGGTAAAAGACAGATCATCAACGCATACCCCACTTCTATTTTCGTGACTGCAACAATTCAACCAAAAGAACCAATAGATCTAGAAGAGGGGGACCACATTTTTCATTCACATATGTGGGTGAAGGGGACGCCACTACATTTTAATGTTGATAGCATAATCCAAAAGAACCTCATCTCAGTAGAGGTCGTCAAACAGTTGGGATTGTCGACAACACCACACCCGCAATGATACAACATTGGGTGGATTCACCAAGGACACGATCTTCGTGTTAGCCAACAGTGTTGATTTTCATACGGCATCCATCCCTTCAAGGATGAGGTATTATGTTATGTTTCCCCAATGGATGTTTGTGATGTTCTCTTGGGCCAACCATATATGTGGAGATGCCATGTTTTTTTTTAGTCTCAACCCCGCAGTTTCATTATTTCTCTAGGGGGTCATCTCTACAGAATACCAGAGGTAGTTCCGACTATTGTTCCACCTAAACAATGTCGCAAGGTAGTATCTCATACTGAAAAATTCAACTTCTTCAAAATATGTTCAAAAGGGGAACAAAAGGACACTACAACCACTACAGCCTTGCCCCAAGCACCTTATATCCAACAGAAGCAGGTCGACAAGGTTGTAGAAAAGTGCAAAGATTCCCTCTACGCACCATCCTCTCATGTAACTCAACTTGTTGAACAACCTCATCCTCAATAGGTTCATGACAAACTTACACAAACTGAGCAGCGCGACGTCTCCAGTAAGGCAAGCAGCTCACCAAGATTCAAATTCAGCAAACGTTTTTTCCTCTCCCATGGGAACTCAACGCAATGGAGACCATTGCTTCCTAAGGAAGGAGGATTGATCCAGGTGGATATGGGTGGCCACCCACCTTTTCCAACTGGCTCAAAACTGTTTTCTGGAAATTTTGGTAATTTACTATTTTTAGCAGTTTTTAACTTTCGGAGCCATTTTAAGGCCCTAAATGATGTTTTTGGGAAAATGGGGGGAAATATGAAAGTTCTTTCCATATTTCCTCCAAAATGAATCTCCTTTATGATACCTTTCCAACATGCTATCATGCGCCTAAAACAGAGATTGTATGCAAAAGTTACGACCTCGGGAAGTTGATGTACTAACTTCCCCAAACGGAGCCCACGTGACTTTTGGCGCTTCATCTCCTAGGCTTAGGTTTTTGGATGTCTAGGGTTTTTTTCATTCCTGTTTATTGTAAAAATTTCTTCAGAGCCTCATTTTAATCATCTTCTTGTGAATGCGAGTAGCCATCACATCTCTTCTCAAAGATAAGCTACCACCATTCTAGTGAGTCTTTCACTCTGTATTTTTACAATCTCTGCACATTTCTTTCATTAATAGAAATCGTGTATTACTGTATCTCTGTGTTTATGGTTGCATCTATAATACATTTTTGTTATATTATTGGATATCCGCGATATCTCTATGCATTTATTTATTATATCTCCGCTCTCATTTTGTGCCGAAAATAATTCAGATCAGTGGTATCAGAGCAGGCTGCTCTTGATCATTTTTTTTCAGTGAATGTCTCCGACGAGGTCTGAGTATAGCAAGTTGGGTCTCGAGCTTGTCTCTCTTGAAGAAAATCTCTCTTGCATGTCCAAGAAACCCTCCATGGTGGAAGAAAAGAAAAACAACAGAGTAGACAATCCTATAAATCTGTTGATTAAGCAAGCTCTAAGGCGACAGAGGGACGAAATGATGGAGAATTTTTCTCACATCCTTCAATGCCTGCCGATAGAAACATGTGCATATTCATAAAACAACCATTTTGGAAGCACCTCTCCTTTCAAGGTACAGGTTAATTTTGAAATTCCCGTATTTAAAGGTCAAATAGATGTGAATGCCCTAGACAAATGGTTAAATACGTTAGAAGGTTATTTCTTTGTATATAATTTTTTCGACAAGGAAAGGATCTCCTTCGCACTCCTTAAATATCTCCCCCATGTCAAACATTGATGGGAAACTTACTAGGAGCAAAGTTCCATAGACGAGTCTAGATTCACAGGGATGATTTTAAGGATGGGAGTTTATTTTAAAATGTAGAAACCTTGGCGAATCTCTCTAATCGTTTATATGTCAACTATAAATGTTTTGCGATATTTTTGTAAAAATATTCAAATTTCTAAGTATTTTATATAGATTTTATAAAATTTTGGTGATTTTTAAGGTAAAATAATTTTATCCTATAGAATTTGGGCGAGTCATTTTTAAAATAGCGAATCTTGTTTTTGGAAAAACCATAGAAAATTAGCCCATGAGCGAAATTTAGCCCCTAAAATCATCCCTGGGACTCTGGAATATATGGGGCCGAGCCCACTTGGTATTTTTTTGTGGATGTGGTAAATGAACAGTATTACCCTGTTGGCAACTATGAGGACCAGTACATGAGATGGACCACACTGCGACAAGAGAGGGGCCAAGTAGTTCCGGAGTTCACCAATACCTTCCATACCTTACGCACCAAGATGGGTATCAAAGACTCTGAATGACATTTGGTTCTGAAATACCATGGGGCTCTACACAGATACATCCAAACTGAAATGGATTTTCTGGACATCTCATCACTCAGTGTTGCTTATCGATATGCTATTAAAATAGAGTAGAAATTTAAGCACTAGAACAAACGGGAGTTTGGGTTTGCAAATCTACAACAACCAAAGTATGGAAAAGATGGTCCTAACAAAGAGTCTCCCAAAAACCAGTCCAAGCCACAGGAAAAGAAGGTTCACGGTAATACAAAGAAGGAAAATGGAAAATGGTGCGATTTCCTCAAAAGACCCTGGCACAACACCGATGAATGTCGCTCAAAACTATCGTTGGTGGCCGCAATCAAACACAAGGAGCTGAACCCTGATTTAGAATCTGATTATGAAAATACTGGTAAAAGATAGATCATCGACACAAACCCCACTGCTATTGTCGCGACTGCATTAATTCAACCAGAAGAACCAACAGATCCAGAATAGGAGTGCCTTTTTCAATCACAGATGTGGGTGAAGGGGACCCTACTGCATTTTATTATTGATAGAATAATCCAGAAGAACCTCATCTCAACAGAGGTATTCAAATAGTTGTGATTGTCGACAACACCACACCCACAACCATACAACATCGGGTGGCTTCGCCAAGGATGAGATCTTTGTGTCACCCAACAGTGTCGATTGTCATACGGAATCTAGCCCTTTGAGTATAAGGTATTATGCTATGATTCCCCACTGGATGTCTGTGATGTTCTCTTGGGCCAGCCATAAATGTGGAGACACCATGTTGTTTATGAGTCTCGACCCTGTAGTGTCATTATTTCTCTAGGGGGTCATCTCTACATAATAATAGAGGTAGTTCTAACTGTTATCACTGAAATTTCATCCGCACATGGCGACAAGAACTCAGCATCGTCAAACAGTAATGAAGTCATTCATGGCACTGAATTAATTTCACAGCATTCCAAAAAGGTCAAAAACTATACAAAGTAACCAAAAATTGAAGGGCGCTTTACAGAAGTTTGGTGCGCGCGCACATGCGCGTAACAGGAACGTACCATGTGCGCATACGCGCACAATGCACGGCTGTTGGCGCAAAAACCCATGCACCTGCTAAATGGCGCATTTATTGAATTGGTCGGCCTCCCAACCACTTATGGATCAGCTCCCAAGCCGATTTGACCCTCAAATTTGAGCTGAATCTGCATGGTAGGCTGGTCAAAGACCTAATGAAGCCCTAAAGAGCCCCTTTTCACACTTCAAAGGAGTTACATAATCACCCAATGCAATGCTATAAAAATCCATGAAGAAACATCATTTTCTCAACGAATTTCATGTAATGTTATGCTGCCTAGATTGTTTTAAGGACTCACTCCTTGACAATAACACATTGGCACCATTTCATTGAGCAATCCACCTCTCCATTGAGTGGATGTGCTAGGAGTTCTTTCACCACCATTTTCATTTTCTTGTTGTAAGGAGAGCAAGCTTGTGAGGGTCAAAGAGCCTTCCTTTGGAGGAAGAAGGGACTCATAGTCCCCTTTCTTCATTGTGCTTTGATTTCATCAATAGATCAGCCCAAAACATTGGTGATATTGGTATTTTTTTGTTTTTTATTTCTTTATCCATATGCTCATGATTTTAGTTTGTATTAGTTTAATTTTTGTTTATAGTTTTGTTTTTCTTTCTCTAACTCTTTCCTCTACAGTTGTCATGCTCAGCAAGACCCAATTGGGCATGTAAGCACCTCTTATTTTCTCACCACGATGACGAAAAGGGTGCAAACACTAACTATTGTTCCACCTAAACAGTGTCGCAAGGTAGTATCTCATACTGCAAAATTTAGCTTCTTCACAATCTGTTCAAAAGGACACTGCAACCACTACAGCCTCGCCCCAAGCACCTTCTATCCAACAGAAACAGATCGACAAGGTTGTAGGAAAGTGCAAATATTCCTTTTTCACACCTTCCTCTCGTGTGGCTCGACTTGTTGAACAACCTCATTCTCAACAGATTCATGACAAACTTCCACAAAATGAGCAGTGCGACGTCTCCAACAAGGCAAACAGCTCACCAAGATTCAGATTCAAAAAATGTTTTTTCCTCTCCCCCGGGCACTCAACGCAATGGAGAACATTTCTTCCTAAGGAAGGAGGATTGATCCAGGTGGATATCAGTGGCCACCCAACTTTTCCAACTAGCTCAAAACAGTTTTCTGGCAATTTTGGTAATTTACTATTTTTAGCAGTTTTTAACATTTGGGGCCATTTTGAGGCCCTAAACGACGTTTTTTGGAAAATGGGGATAAATATGGAGGTTCCTTACATATTTCCTCCAAAATGAATCTCCTCAAAGATACCTTTCCAATGGGCTATCATGCACCTAAAATGGAGATCGTGTGCAAAAGTTACGATCCCGGGAAGTTGATGTACTAACTTACCCAAATAGGGCCCACATGACTTTTGGCACTTCATCTCCTAGGGTTAGGTTTTTGGATGTTTAGGGTTTTGGGCATCCCTGTTTATTGTAAAAATTCCTTTAGATCCTCATTGTAATCATCTTCTTGCAAATGTGAGTAGTCGTCACATCTCTTCTCAGAGATAAGATGCCACCATTATAACGAGTCTTTCACTCTATATTTTTACAATCTCTGTACATTTATTTCATTAATAGAAATCATGTATTACTGTATCTCTGTGTTTATGGTTGAATCTCTAATCCATTTATGTTATATTATTGGATATCTAAGATATCTCTGTGCATTTGTTTATTATATCTCCGCTCTCATTTTGTGTCGAAAATAATCCAGATCAGTGGTATCAAAGCAAGCTACTCTTGATCATTTTTTTTTCAGTGCATGTCCCCGACGAGGTCCGAGTATATCAAGTTGGGTCTCGAGCTTGTCTCTCTTGAAGACAATCGCTCTCGCATGCCCAAGAAACCCTCCATGGTGGAAGAAAAGAAAAATGATGGAGGAGACGATCCTATAAATATGTTGCTTGAGTAAGCTCTCACATGACAGAGGGACGAAATGATGGAGAATTTTTCCCACATCCTTCAACATCTGCCGATAGCAACAGGTGAAAATTCATCAAACAACCACTTTGGAAGCACCTCTCCTTTCAAGATACAGGTTAATTTTGATGTTCCCATATTTGAAGGTCAGATAGATGCGGATGCCCTAGACAAATGGTTAAATCTGTTAGAAGGCTATTTCTCTATTCATAATTTTTCTGACGAGGAAAGGATCACCTCTGCACTCCTTAAATATCTCCCCCATGTAAAACATTGGTGGGAAATTTACTGGGATCAAAGTTCCACAGGGGAGTCTGGAATATATGGGTTCGAGCCCACTTGGTATTTTTTTCTGGATGTGGTAAAGGAATAGTATTACCCTGTTGGAAACTATGAGGACTAGTACATGAGATGGACCACACTGCGGCAAGAGAGGGGACAAGTAGTTCCAGATTTCACCAATACCTTCCATACCTTACGCACCAAGATGGGTATCAAAGACTCCGAACGACATTTGGTTATGAAATACCATGGGGCTCTACACAGATACATCCAAACTGAAATGGATTTTCTGGACATCTCATCACTCGGTGTTGCTTATCAATATGATATTAAAATTGAGTAGAAATTTAAGAACCAGAACAAATGGGAGTTCGGGTCTGCAAATCCGCAACAACCAAAGTATGAAAAAGTCATCCATAACAAAAAGTCTCCCGAAAACTAGTCTAAGCCATGGGAAAAGAAGGGTCACGGGAAGACAAAGAAGGACACCAGAAAATTGTGCAATTTTCGCAAACTCCCCTGGCACAACACAGATGAATGTCTCTCAAAACAGTCATTGGTAGCCAATATCAAAGACAAGGAGATGAACCCTAATTCAGAATCTGATTTTGAAAATATTGGTAAAAGACAGATCATCGACGCAGACCCCACTGCTATTGGTGTGACTACAACAATTCAATCAGAAGAACCAACAGATCCAGAAAACCTAGGGGCAGACCCAGGGTTCAACGCTTTAAGATAACACCAATAAAACCCTAACTACCAACCCTTTCGGCAACACCTGTGAAGCATATGAAGTCTCACTCGAGGTAGAGGCAGGGGTGGTTGTAGGACTCAAGTGTCATCAACCTAGCTGGGAGATGGATTTGTGATTACAATACTCTAACAAAGCACTTATCAGTTACCATTCATCAGTATTTGACCAGTATTTACTTCGCAGATAAAAACCCTAATTACAGAGTAACACAATACTCAACTAGATCCACACATCTAAGAACTTAGGATAAAGAAACAGATCAAATATAGCATTCATTCACATCACTGATCACTAAGCTATTATATAAGATGCTTCTAACATTCATAAAGATAACAACACTAAGCATAAATCACATCAAAGGCACAAAGTAATAATTGAAATGCTCAAAACAACCATAACCATAACACAAGATATACGTCATTCACCCCCAGCCTGGGGCTACGTCCACCAACTTTTCTCTTCTTTATTATCTTCTTTTCAAGCTTCTTACAGGAACATAGCATCAAAATCCTACTCCGTAGAGGAGAGAAGATCTGCATGCACCTCGCCAGATCCTCCTTCCCTGAGCTAGGTTACAGCACAAAGCCCTTACACAGTCTCTTACAGTTACTTGCACTTAGCCTTGCAAGTCTCACACAGTATGCACAAAGCAATTACAACTATCACTTGCACTTAGCACATTGGCCTTCACTTTCCCTTAGCACCTAGCATCGCACACACACCTTACTTACATCACCTAGATTTATATTTATACATTACAAAGGGCCTAAACATGGGTAAACCCATGGGCCGACATCCCATACCTATTACATAAGCCCAAAACCCAAAATTTCCCTAAAAAGGGGCCGAGATCCTGCGATTTCCACTTCGACTTGTGCTCCACCTTCGACAGCCTGTCAAAGTCCCAAAATAGGTCAAACCTAACCAAGGATCTCCAAGACTCGGTCAAGGGACAACAGGCCCCCAACACTCACCTGTGACTAGTCCCGAGTCACTTTGCTTTGTTTAATTTTGCCTCAAAATACTCGATCTTCTTCGATCGGTTGTTGTGCCAAGGCCTCCTGCTCGGTGAACTCCTAAAGAACTGCCTCATTCAGAGGTCCTTCCAATCGTTTCTCAACTGTAGTGACTACCTATTCTAGTTATGCTCATAGTCCTTCAATCTCTTCGAACAATTGGCAAGCTGCGTCTTGGCTGGCTAGATCCTCTGAGTCACTTCCATGACTTTCCTCCGTATGGTATGGACTTGTTTTTGGACAGTGTTTTGTTCCTAGGATCATTTCATTCTCTCAACTACTGACAAGAGCTTCAACTATCCCTGAACTATTGTTGCTTGTTTCTTGGCCTCCTGGAGTTGTGACTCCAGTGTCTTTAGTTCGGGATCCGTAGTGAGTCTCTCATAAGTTTGTGTGTTGCAATCACTTATCTATTTACATTCCATGGCGAAGGCCTTGATTCTCTCAACTACGCTCCCAACAGTTTCTTCTCTTTGATCTCGCACATCCTATGGAGTGCTTGGCATTGTTTGTAGCTCTAGATATTTTATTCTCTATTGAAGTTGTTGAATGGCTTCAACAAGCCTTTCCACTTGATGCTCTACTGAGTCTTTGACCAGTTGTTCTAAGCCCATCACAGAGTGAAGTGCTATATTGACTACTTCTTTGATTCCAATCTGCTCCACGAGCAACTATTATTTCTCTTGTTGGATCTACATTTTCTCCTGTTCAAACTTTGTTTGGAGGGAAGCCTTCTCCTACTGTGCAACCCTGCGTTTCTCTATCACCTCCTCTTGTGCTTTCTTCAAATCCGTTGTGGCCTAGTCTTTCTCTTCCTGCATGCGACGAAGGTGAGCTTTAGTGGTGTCATCTATTCTGCGAAGTTGGAAGGGATCATCTCCCAACTCTGTTTCATCTGATGGCGGAGGTTCAGTGGACATTGCGCAGCTAGATTGAAGGGCTTGCTAGACACCCCTTAGCTCTGTCTCAATTCTATCATACATAGCCTCTTTTTTTGCTTTGGTTCTCTGCAAAATATCTTCCAAGGCATCTAACACAGATGTGATAATGAAGTCGAAGTCATCCACCGTGAGCACAGTCTATAGCTTCAGCTTACTAGCTTTGGATTTCTTCCGCGATGTAGGTTTCGTGGGGGAAACCTTTCTTTTCTTCAGTGGATTTGCATCATCAGGGGGATTTTTTGGCAGTGTTACTTCACCTTTCTTCTGCTTATCTTCTTCCCCTTCTTTCTCTTCTTTGTCCACTTCATCACCACCTCCCCCACCATCTGATTCTGAAGGAGTTTCTTTTGAGACGTTGTCCAACTGTTGTACCTCTTCTTTATTTTTCTTCCTTCTATTGTTGGGTGCATCATACTCTTCGTGGGTAACCGTCGGGTTTCCAATGAGTTATGGGTTGGACAGTTCCACCTAGTCGATTGGTATAAGGTAGTCTATGGGCCATTCCTTAGTGATATCCTCCAGATATTCCTCGGTGATCTTATAGTATGACTGCAGCTCTTCTTTACTCTCGTCTGCGCGTGTAGTGATATATATAAAATGTCTATCTGCGCGGAACTTCATCAGGGGCCTGAATCTGTCCAGAGTGTTCAGTGTCATACGGGGGAATGACTCAATATCCCATTTGAGCTGCAGGTAGTAGTTATGGATTACTGCGTTCGACTGCCACAATTTTCCCATATTGCTCGAATACCAGAGCGTGGTAAACTTCACAGCAAGCGGCTCGAATGGATCAATGTGAGGGAAGGCCGTACCTTTCGGCATCTCCCAATTTGTAAATGCGATGAGGATCAGGAGCCAGCTAAAGTGGAACTCATAGCCCTGATCCTGAGCTTCACAGAAATCCACTTCTATTTGGTTGACTAAGTAACTAGCCCATTTCATCTGTAATCCCTCCACGCACTTTCCCACGAGGTCAACAACAAACCTCGTGACGTGCGTGGGTCTTTTCTTCCTTACTAGCTTACCAGTGATCAACTGGCAAGCAAGGCGCACTGCACCATTTTAAATGGAGGCTACCTTGTAGCCTCGTGTTCCCTTCTCTACATTGCCATAAGTATCTTTAATCCTCTATGTCAGGGCACGATCTACAGCGTTCCCTGGGTAAAAGTCCTGTGGGTCAGGTCCCTGCATACTTAGGTCGGTGATCCTATGGATCAGCGTCAGATCGACGGTGATGCATCTGTATAGCCATAAGTAACCATCATGGAAGCACAACATGAGGAGTTTAACGCACACGTTAACCTCCTGGTGCCTTCCAAAATGTGGGATTTTCATTACTTTCAGGAGAGTGGACTGCGCGATGTTCATTGTCCATGGTTAGGGAATGATTTTCGATTTTTTTCCCTTCATCTTGGTCAAGTACTTGTGAGGCACGAACATGCCATAAGTCTTACAGTCTCATAGATTATCATCATTGATCTTCAGAGTTGGAATTCTCTCCAATTGCGGTCTGACTGTGTGTATCCCCTTCGGGAGGTACATTGTGATAATTGTGTAGTCGAAATACCTCGGGACACTATCACGAATCACCACACTGGCTAGAGGTGGGATGTAATCAAGTAGGATGGATGGGATTAACTTCACGTTTTCTAAGTCATATCTATGCTTAGTCATTTTCTCTTATGCAACTCAAGATGCTCCAGATCCACGAGCAGTCGATGGGGAGGATTGCACTCCTCTCGTCAATGAGGCTTGAACTCTTGCAGACATCACTCTCTCTTCCATTAGATCGATTAAAATTTCCTCTACTGACTTTTCCACAATGCTGAGCTCGTCTGACATGCATGCTCGAGATCGGATATCTCAGGCTGATGAACAACTTATCGATGCAATAGAATGGATGGCAAGGTCTCAATAAGCACAACACAATAACAATGAGATTTGTAGTTGGCTCGGATACAATTTGTGAAAGTGTTCTCGATGCAACAGTCCACGGGATAAGTAGACAATGATGTAACGGATCCTTCCAATGGAAAGGAAGCCTTCATCAATGCAGTTCTATCCATTACGGTGCGGTCCAATGGTCCAATGACGAGCTCCGAGGCCACAACTGCTTGCTTATCTATTCTGGAGCATCGGGGTAACGGCCATAATGCCTCTAACGGTTATATTGCTCCACCATAACGAAGTGCTAATCTGCGTTGTTCTGATATTTCGGTAAAGTTCAAATTCTGGAGACTTCTCCTTCTACGAATTTCTTTCTTAAGCTTCTTGCAATTTTTCTAACTTTTCTTTCTTCTTGCTGAGCTTTTGAACCTTCTTCCCTGTGATCTGTGTTACTGGGTTCATCTTCCCATTCTGATTCTTATCTTCTCCTGGCATGATAACTTTGCGTTGTTGATGATATTTCATAAGGTTTAAGGGTAATACGTCTTCATTGTCTGGGGTAAGTGCTCTATTTTCTCGCGTTCTTTCAACTTCGACACCCAAGTCTCTGGTATTCGACATGTTCTCCTATTATTTTATCAAGTGCGTTATTCTCCTATTCATGAAATATTTTAATGCTTTCTTTTTCTATTCTAGGGATTCTTCTTCTTTTCTCTGAATCTGATCTTTCTCAATCCAGGGTTTTCCTAGCAATAACGAAAATGGGGCGTTTTTCTCAACAAATTTAATAACCTCAAATTCTTCCTCTATCTAAGTTCCATGAGCACTCATAGATATCTGGGTAAGTCTTCCACATAGGGTTATTGTATTTCCTCTAAATAATCATGTTCCTCCCAATGAAGGAACCATAGAAGGCCTTCCCAAAATTTCCCAAGTACTTTCTGTCATGACATTCACCTGTGTTTCCTCATCCAGAACACAGTCTATGTTGAAGTCTCCTATTCTTGCTTCTTTGCATTCTTTGTCTTTTAAGATCTCTGATAGATTGATGTCTCTATGATCATTCAAGGTTTCTTTTATTTCTGACAATACAGTCTCTGATCCTTTATGGGGTTCTGCCATAGTCTTAATTTCTAAGTATTTATCATGTTTATCTTGTTCCATATTCATTCTTTCAATTTTAGCAATCATTCTATGGCAATCCAGAACTTCCTGGTCCATATCTTTACAACAAATACAACTAGGTCGCCTATCAGGGAAATCCTTAGCAAGATGGCCTGGTCTTCTACAACTGTAACAAAGGGTTAATCCTCTCTTTCTCTTAAACGATCCCCATTTTTTCTTGTACTGCGCACTAGGATCATAGTAACTAACCTGCATAAAATTCTTCCTAATATCTTGCATCCATTTGTTAGTCCAAACATTCTTTCTATGCATAGGAATAACATATCTTTCATTATTTCTATCAAATCTACTCATATAAAACCTTCTTTCTTCTGGTTGTGCCCTAGTTTTCAGAATAGGACAAAATTTATCAAACATACCTAGATATATACTATTGAAGAAAAACTTTCCACTTATCTTACCTTTAACAGAGCACAAAGCTTTCATATCTTACCTCTTTGATAAATAAAAATTCACTTTACCTTTATCAAGGCACAAAGCTTTCAAATCTTACCTCTTTTCTTCGGATTGGACTTCTTTTCTTAGCACAAATATTTCACAATTCAAGTAGAATATTGCACACTAAAGAAACATATCTATGCATAGAGCTTTATTTCTTTTCCTTAGTTCCCAACAATCACATTTTCAGGTCTCAACAACGGAACCATTTGTTGGCACATGGGTAGACCCAGGGTTCAACGCTTCAATAGCGCACCAAAAAAACCCTAACTACCGGCCCTTTTGGCAACACCTATGAAGCAAATAAAGTCTCACCTAAGGTAGAGGCAGGGGTGGTTGCAGGACTCAGGTGTCTGCAACCTAACTAGGACACGGATCTATGATTACAATACTCTAACAAAGCACTTAGCACCATTCATCAGTATTTAACTAGTATTTACTTCACAGATAAAAACCCTAATTACAGAGTAACACAATACTCAACCAGATCCACACATATAAGCACTTAGCATAAAGAAACAGATCAGATATAGAATTCATTCACATCACTGAGCACTAAGATATTATATCAGATGCTTCTAACATTCATAAAGATAACAAAACTAAGCATAAATCACATCAAAGGAACAAAGCAATAATCGAAATGCACAAAGAAACCATAACCATAATATAGGATATACGTGGTTCACCCCCATCCTGGGGTTACGTCCCCAAACTCTTCTCTTCTTTATTATCTTCTTGTCAAGCTTCTTACAGGAACATAGCATCAAAATCATACTCTGTAGAGGACACGAGATATGCACACACCTCGCCAGATCCTCCTTCCCCGAGCTAGGTTACAACACAAATCCCCTACACAGTCTCCTACATTTACTTGCACTTAGCCTTGCAAGTCTCACACAGTGTACACAAAGCAATTACAACTATCACTTGCACTTATCACATTGGCCTTCACTTGCCTTTAGAACCTAGCATCACACACACACCTTACTTACATCGCCTAGCCTTCTATTTATACATTACAAAAGGTACTAAACATGGGTAAACCCATGGGCCGACATCCCCCGATTTCCACTTTTACTTGCGCTCTGCCTTCGACAACCTGTCGAAGTCCCAAAATAGGTCAAACCTGACCAAGGATCTCTAAAACTTGGTCAAGTTCCAAAACACACCAAGCTGGGTATCAAATACTTTGAATGACATTTAGTTCTGAAATACCGCAGGGCTCTACACAGATACATCCAAACTGAAATGGATTTTCTAGACATCTCATTACTCGGTGTTTCTTATCGATATGTTGTTAAAATCAAGAAGAAATTTAAGCACCAGAACAAATGGGAGTTTGGGTCTGAAAATCCGCAACAACCAAAGTATGACAAAGACAGACCTAACAAACAGCCTCCCAAAAACCAATCCAAGACACATGAAAAGAAGGGTCACAGGAAGACAAAGAAGGACATTGGAAAATGGTGCGATTTCCACAAAATCCCCTGGCACAACACCTATGAATGTTGCTCAAAATAGTCATTGGTGGTTGAGATCAAATACAAGGAGTTGAACCCTGATTCATAATCTGATTCTGAAAATACTAGTAAAAGACAGATCATAGACGTAGACCCCACTGCTATTGTCGTGACTGCAACAATTCAACCAAAAGAACCAACAGATCTAGAAGAGGGGGAATGCCTTTTCATTCACAGATGTGGGTGAAGGGGACCCCACTACATTTTATTGTTGATAGTGGAATCCAGAAGAACCACATCTTAGCAGAGGTCATCAAACAGTTGGGATTGTCGACAACACCACACCCACATCCATACAACATCGGGTGGCTTCGAAAAGGATGTGATTTTTCGTGTCAACCAGCAGTGTTGATTGTCATACGACATCCAGCCTTTCAAGGATGAGTTATTATGTGAAGTTTCCCCATTGGATGTCTATGATGTTCTCTTGGGCCAGTCATATATGTGGAGACGCCATGTTGTTTATGAGTCTCGACCCCGCAGTGTCATTTTTTTTCTAGGGAGTCATCTCTACAAAATACCAGAGGTAGTTCTGACTATAGTTCCACCTAAACAGTGTCGAAAGGTAGTATCTCATACTACAAAATTCAGCTTCTTCACAATCTGTTCAAAAGGGGAACAGAATGACATTGCAACCACTACAGCCTCATCCCAAGCACCTTCTATACAATTGAAGCAGGTCGACAAGGTTGCAACAAAGCACACAGATTTATTTTTCACACTATCCTCTCATGTAGCTCGACTTGTTGAACAACCTCAGCCTCAATAGGTTTGTGACAAACTTCCACAAACTGAGCAACGCGACGTCTCCAGCAAGGCAAGCAACTCACCAAGATTCAGATTCAACAAACATTTTTTCCTGTCCCCCGGGCACTCAACGCAATGGAGACCATTTCTTCCTAATGAGGAAGGATTTATCTAGGTGGATATCGGTGGCCACCCACCTTTTATAACTAGCTCAAAACAATTTTCTGGAAATTTTGGTAATTTACTATTTTTAGCAGTTTTTAACTTCTGGGGCCATCTTTAGGCCCTAAATGACATTTTTGGGAAAACGGGGAGAAATTTTGAAGTTCCTTCCATATTTCCTGCAAAATGAATTTCCTCGATGATACCTTTCCAATGGGCTATCATGTGCCTAAAACGGAGATTGTATGCAAAAGTTATGACCCCAGGAAGTTGATGTACTAACTTACCAAAACGGGGCTCACATGACTTTTGGCACTTCATCTCCTAGGGTTAGGTTTTTGGATGTCTAGGGTTTTTGGCATTCTTGTTTATTGTAAAAAGGCCTTCAAATCCTCATTGTAATCATTTTCTTGGGAATGTGAGTAGCCATCACATCTCTTCTCAAAGATAAACTGCCACCATTCTAGCGAGTCTTTCACTCTATATTTTTACAATCTCTGTACATTTATTTCATTAATAGAAATCATGTATTACTGTATCTTAGTTTTTATGGTTGCATCTTTGATACATTTCTGTTATATTATTGGATATCTTAAATATCTCTGTGCATTTATGTATTATATCTCCACTCTCATTTCATGCCGAAAATAATCTGGATCAGTGGTATCAGAGCAGGCTGCTCTTGATCGTTTTTTTTCAATGCATGTCCCCGATGAGGTCCGAGTATAGAAAGTTGGGTCTAGATATTTTCTCTCTTGAATAAAATTGCTATCGCATGCCCAAGAAACACTCCATGGTGAAAGAAAATAAAAATGACGGAGCAGACGATCCTATAAATTTATTGCTTGAGCAATCTCTCACGCGACAGAGGGAGGAAATGATGGAGAATTTTCCCCACATCCTTCAATGCCTACCGATAGAAACAGGTGCATCTTCATCAAACAAACACTTTGGAAGCACCTCTCCTTTCAAGGTACAGGTTAATTTTGATATTCCTGTATTTCAAGGTCAGATAGATGTGGATGCCCTAGACAAATGGTTAAATCTGTTATAAGGTTATTTCTTTGTTCATAATTTTTCCGACAAGGAAAGGATCACCTTCGCACTCCTTAAATATATGCCCCATGTCAAACATTGGTGGGAAACTTACTGGGAGAAAAGTTCCATAGAGGAGTCTAGAATATATGGGGTCAAGCCTACTTGGGATTTTTTTGTGGATGCGGTAAAGGAACAGTATTACCTTGTTGGCAACTATGAGGACCAGTACATGAGATGGACCACACCATGGCAAGAGAGGGGCCAAGCAGTTCTGGAGTTCACCAATACCTTCCATACCTTGCACACCAAGCTAGGTATCAAAGAATCCGAACGACATTTGGTTCAGAAATACTGTGGGTCTCTACACAGATACATCCAAACTAAAATGGATTTTAAGGACATCTCATCACTCGGTGTTTCTTATCGATATACTGTTAAAATCAAGAAGAAATTTAAGCACTAGAATAAATGCGAGTTCGGGTTTGAAAATCCATAACAACCAAAGTATGACAAAGACGGCCCTAACAAATAGTCTCCCAAAAACCAGTCCAAGCCATAGGAAAAGAAGGGTCACGGGAAGATAAAGAAGGACACCGGAAAATGGTTTGATTTCCACAAAATCCCCTGGCACAACACTGATGAATGTCGCTCAAAACTGTCATTAGTGGCCGAGATCAAACACAAGGAGTCGAACCCTAATTCTGAAAATACTGGTGAAAGATAGATCATCGACACAAACCCCACTGCTATTGTCGTGACTGCAATAATTCAACCAGAAGAAACAACAAATCCAGAAGAGGGGGAGTGCCTTTTTCATTCACAAATGTGGGTGAAGGGGACCCCACTACATTTTATTGTTGATAGAAGAATCTAGAAGAACCTCATCTCAACAGAGGTCATCAAATAGTTGGGATTGTCGACAACACCACACTTGCAGCCATACAACATTGGGTGGCTTCACCAAGGATGAGATCTTTCTGTCAGCCAGCAGTGATGACTTTCATATGACATCCAACCCTTCAAGGATGAGGTATTATGTGATATTTCCCCACTGGATGTCTGTGATGTTCTCTTGGGTCAGCCATATATGTGGAGATTCCATGTTGTTTATGAGTCTCAACCCCACAGTGTCATTGTTTCTCTAGGGGGTCATATCTACGAAATACTAGAGGTAGTTCTGACTATTGTTCCACCTAAACAGTGCCTCAAACTAGTATCTCATACTGCAAAATTTATCTTCTTTACAATTTGTTCAAAAGGGGAACAGAAGTACACTACAACCACTACAGCCTCGCCCCAAGCACCTTCTATCTAATAGAATCAGGTCAACAAGGTTGCAACAAAGTGCAAAGATTCATTTGTTGGCATGTTTTACAGGTAGTGTATGCTTTTCATTGATGGCAAGTACAACAATGACGATGGATTAAGTAGAGGAAGAATGTGTCAGGCAGGCACCAAAAGTATTTTGGAAGACGCAGTAGAGAAAGCTCGATAAGATCAGAAGAGATAGTGTAGAGTATGCGCGTTTTTCATTGATGGCAAAGATCACGATCTGCAGTGCAGCGATAATGGCATGGCAATGGCAGGTTTACAGTTGGGAGACAACAATGGAAAACATGCAGGCAAGGAAGATCAGTAGTGATGATGGCATGGAAAGATCAAAAGCGTAAACTCCATTTCGAAGTTTCGGATACCGGGAGTTGGAGGAGTCAGGAGTCGAGACTCTTCATCACAAGAGTCTCGAAGTTGCGAAATGCAAAACGTTGAAATCCCAAAACAAGCACATCAACAAAGACTCCATTTTGGAGTTCCGGATACTGGAAATTGGAGGAGTCAAGAGTCGAGACTCTTCATCACAGGAGTCCCGAAGTTGCGAAATGAGAAACGTCGAAATCCCGAAATAGTCACATCAACAAAAACTCCATTTCGGAGTTTCGAATACTGGGAGTTGGAGGAGTCAAGAGTCGAGAATCTTCATCACAGGAGTCCCTAAGTTTCGAAATGCGAAACGTCGAAATCCCAAAACAGGCACATCAACAAAAACTCCATTTCGGAGTTTCGGATACCGGGAGTTGGAGGAGTCAAGAGTCGAGACCCTTCATCATAGGAATGTCGAAATGTGAAATTGTGAAAGTGCTCTATGGATAAGCGCTTGGTCACCGTCGGTGGTCACATCATCGAAGAGCTCGAAGAGACAAGCTCCATTTCGGAGTTTGGGACATGGAGAGTCGAGACGACTCTTCACAGAATCCCCGAAATGTGAAATGCGAAATTCATGTTCAGAATTGGCCCCTGGCCATAACCTATGGTCACATCGACGAAGGCTCAAGGGAGGAGCTAGCATGAAGCTAATCTCCAGTTTGGAGATCGTGACTTGGAGAGTCGAGTTTCCTCACAACACAAGAATGTCGGAATGCCGAAATGTCGAAATGTGAAATGGCGAAATCAACGCGAGACCCTGTGCTTGTAATCCAATGGTGTTGGATACTTGGAAATATGATCGAAGGGATACTTTTTCTCTTCACAGTTAATCTATCAGTTACGATTCAGTTAGCAGAACTGAATCATGACTCTTGGACGGTTGGTGATTCAGTGGCTGATGCGTTTTCTTGGAGGTTCACATTGTAACTGCTAGAAACGACTGATGGTTTTTGCAAGAGGACTCAAAGAGACTTCAGGGTGATCGCCAGAGGAGATGAAGAGTCTCAAGGCATCTACTAGTGCAATGAAGACTGTTCATAGAGGCAATTGACAGTTGGAAGAGAGTTGAAGTCTGTAACTACAACAGAGAGGATGAGCTCGACTATGATAGAGAAGATGAAGAGTCTCGACTGCGAGATAGGCTAAGGAATCTCAGCATAACACCCAGTGATGAAGAACGCATGGGTTTAACCGCCAGAGAAGATGAAGAGTTGCAATGATGATCAGGCAAAGCACTGGACATGGAGAGAGCATGCAGAAGCATTGTGAAAACAGGATGCAGAAGATGCACAGAGGGAATATATACACAGAACAGAGAAGAGATGGGTGTTGTTGTTGAGGTGATTCAGGTGCGTAGAAGCAGGCAGAGTGTAGCAGCGGAAATACACAAAAGAGGAATGGTGCATTGAATGGACATGGTGCACATAGAATAAAAGGTAGAAGAATAGAAAGCACAAGGAATGTGTGCAGGAAGACAGTGAGGCAGACAGAGCAGGGCAGTGTAGTAGAACAGTGATGAGACTAGTAAGCCATTGATGAGCATTATATCACTATAATAAGTTTCTATAGAAAACTTGATATTCCAGGGTGGTAGGGAGGTGCTAGAGAGGACTATTGTCCTCATAGGTTCAAGTGGGTGATTGAACATAGGGAGTTGTAGCTTCCATCTCATTGTAGCCAAAGAAACCAGGGTGGCAGGGTGGTGCAAGGGAGAACTATTGTTCTATGTTTTACAAGTTGGTGCCTGTGTGACTAGAAGTTGATGCTTCCATCCAGTTGGTGCTGGAACACTTAAGGAGTTGTTGCTTCCTTCTATTAGGTGCTAGAGAAACCAGGGAGTTGGTGCTTCCTTCTAGTGGTGATCCAGGTGGATATTGGTGGCCACCCACCTTTTCCGACTGGCTCAAAATAGTTTTCTGGCAATTTTGGCAATTTACTATTTTTAGCAGGTTTTACTTCCGGGGCCATTTTGAGGGCCTAAATGAAGGTTTTTTGAGATCGA
>ML783334.1:779845-897686 GCA_009831015.1 Picea engelmannii | reverse complement strand
TGGTAGATACTGGTTATGTAAAGCCAGTTGTACTAGCTAATAAGGATGACAAGCTAGAATTTAGCTTCAACGCTAAGGCTATGAATGTTATCTTGAGTGGGCTTGCAGAAGCAGAATTCGTAAAAGTTATGCACCTAGGAACTACCAAAGAAATGTGGGACAAACTCATTAGCAGTTATGAAGGTAATGAGAAGGTAAAGGATGCCAAGATTCAAACCTACAGAGTATAATTTGAACAAATGAAGATGAAAGAAGATGAAACTGTTGGAAAATAATTTCTTGAAGTTGAAGAACTGTTAAATGCAATGAAATCACTTGGTGAAAAAATTGAGGAACCTTCTTTAGTTCAGAAAATTTTGAGATCTCTACCAGATAGGTTCAACCTGAAGGTCTCTGCTATAGAAGAATTTAATGATCTAAAAACCTTGGAGTTTGATAAACTTCTAGGAACATTGACTGCATATGAAATGAGAATAGTTAAAGATAAACCCACCTCCAGAGAAGCATCATTTAAGGCAGACAAGAATGAGGATTTTGAGCGTGATGAAATTGAAGCAAAATTTGTGAAGAGACTGAAGAAGGGATCAGGCAAATACAAAGGTAAACTACCTTTCAAATGTTTCAATTGTGGTAAGATAGGTCATTTTGAAAATAAATGTACTCACAAAATAAAGGATCAGACATGTGATGATGAGGAGAAGCACAAACACAGAAATTTCTTTAAAGAGAATAATTTTAAGAAGAAAAGTCGTTGTGTAAACAATGATGATGATCCTTCAGATGATGAAGACAATGACTCCTCTATTGAAGATAAACTAAATGACTTCATACTTATGGCCAAAGAGGATTATGATAATAAAAGCATAGGAAGTGAGGCTAATGAAGAAGAAGTTGTGGTTGATATGGAAGGAGATCTGATCAGTGCACTAGAAGAGATTGACAGACTCAGAATTAAGAACAGAAAGCAAAAACAATTGTTGATACAGTTCGAGAAAGACTGTAAACAGTCTGATGAAGACTTTGCCCTACTAAAATTATAATTAGAAGAGGTAAAGAAAATCGAGGACATTCTGAAACAATAGTTATCAGAAAAGAAGGCAAGATGTAAATCTCTAGAAGAAGAAGTAGTGAAAACTAGGAAAGAGTTGGAAAAGTTTCAAGCCTTGTATCATCAGAATCTGTCAAGTATCAAAGCTTCAGAAGGATTAGCCACCATTCTGAATCAGCAAAGGAATCCAAAGTTGAAAATAGGTTTGGGTTATGAAGAGGGATCAAGTAGTGGTCATCCAAGCAACAAAGACTTCATCAAGTTTGTCAAATCTATAACCAATGACGACACCAAACCCGCAGAAACAAAGGAAGATAATCAACCACCCGGGAGGAGTAAAGAAAAAGGTGCCATAACTGAATCTGTAGAACAAGGAAATAATACACTCCCTGCTCAAGGAAATCATTAGCATGGAAGAAATCGATTTGCTCAAAGAAGACAGACTTTTTGAAGGTACAAATGTTTTTTCTATGGTTATTGTTTTTTCTGCTCTAATTTTGGTCACAAAGCTATAAACTGTTCTTTAAGATTTAGATATGAACAATCAAGATATTCAATGAATAACCATCTTCCACAACAAAGATCGAGACAACCAAGAAACAAACAACCTCAGACTATAAATCATGTGATGGCTGGAAAAAGGACGCAGGTTAAACATAACAATAGTTATGAGCATAACAATCGCTATGATCTTCTATTTAGTGAACTAGAATATTACATCTGTCATAACTATGGACATAAAGCTGTAGATTGTCGCTTAAGGAATTACAAACCAGATTCGATCCCCACTACTGAAAATGTCAAGGTTTGGAAGAAGAAAGAAGATGACAAGTGTGAACTAGTGTTATCAACCCAAAGACAAAAGAATCCCTGGTATATTGACAGTGGATGTTCCAAACATATGACTAGAGACAAAAGTAAGTTTCTAACTCTAAGTGAAAGCAAATCAGGGAATGTAACTTTTGGAAATGATGCATCAGGAAAAATAAAAGGTAAAGGAATGGTAAGTTTGAGTAATGGCAAAGGGAAATCTCAAGATGTGTTGTTTGTAAAAGGTCTGAAACATAATCTGCTTAGTGTCAGTCAAGTCTATGACCAAGGATGTGAAGTTTTTTTTACCTCTAAATACTGTAGAATAAAATCTGTGAATTCGGGACAGCTAGTTGCAAAAGGGATAAGAACAGAAAATAATGTCTATGTGTTAAAAGAAGAAAAAGAAGAATGTCACTTAAGAAAGTATGATGAAAGTTGGTTATGGCATAGGAGACTTGGACATCTAAATGTTGACCACTTAATCAAGCTCAAAAATCTTGACGCAGTAAAAGATCTTCCAAGAATATCAAAGCCCCAAGATTCTATGTGTAAACCCTGCCAAGTAGGAAAGCTAACCAGGATACAGTTTAAGTCCAAGAGCTCTACTTCAACAGAGAAACCACTCCAACTAGTTCATATGGATTTATGTGGACCATCAAGACAAGAAGGCATAGGGAAAGAAAAATACTTCATGTTGATTATTGATGATTACTCCAGACTTACTTGGGTTGCCTTTCTCAAGGAAAAAGTTGAAGCATTTGAGAAGTTTAAAATATTTAAGGCTTTAACTAAGAATCAAACAGGCAAGAGGTTAAAGGCATAAGATCAGACAGAGGAGGAGAATTTATTTCAAGTGATTTCAAGGAATTCTGTGATAAGCATGGGATCAAGAGAGAATACACAATCCCAAGAACTCTACAACAAAATGGAGTAGTTGAGAGGAAAAACAGAACAGTGCAGCAAATGGCCAGGTCAATGATGAATGAGAAAAACATTGGTCAAACCTACTGGGTAGAAGCAATACACACAATAGTCCATGTTCTTAACAAATCCCACCTCAGACCACAAAGTGAAAATACATATTATGAACTGTGGTATGGGAGACCTGCTTCAATCAAACACTTCAAAGTCTTTGGGAGTAAATGTTACATAAAGAATAATGATGAGAACCTTGGAAAATATGATGACAGGGCTGATGAAGGTATCTTCTTAGGATATGCTACAAATAGTAATGGATATAGATGCTATAATAAGAGGCTACATAAAATGGTTGACTGTATTGACATAAAAGTTGATGAAGGAATCCCAACAAGAGAGTTGTACAATAATGAGTCTTCTACAGAGGACACAGCTAAAGCTGAAGATGAACAGGTCCAAGAATCATAAAATGAAGACTCTGAATCATATGAAGACACAGATACTCAAATAGACTCAAATCAGCAAACAACTTCAAATTCCTCCTCCAGAATCACTCAAAAGAATCATCCCAGGAGAAAGATAATCAAAAACACCGAACAATCACATATAGCTTGCATATCCATGCTGGAACCCAAGAATTTTAATGAAGCTAGCAAAGATGACTATTGGGTTAAAGCAATGAATGATGAACTTGATCAGATTGAGCAAAACAATACGTGGGAGATGGTTCATAGAACTGAAGGTAAAAATATCATTGGTTCCAAATGGATCTTTAAGAATAAGTTGAATGAGTAGGGACAAGTTGTCAGGAACAAAGCAAGATTGGTCTGTAAAGGCTATTCTCAAATAGAAGGACTGGATTTTGATGAAACATTTGCACCCATAGCAATATGAGAAGCTATCAGAATATTTCTTGTCTATGCTTGTCATAAAAGGTTTAAAGTCTATCAAATGGATGTCAAGTCATCTTTTCTAAATGGAGATTTAAATGAAGAAGTCTATATGGAACAACCAGAGGGTTTCAAACTATATGATAACCCTGACTTAGTATGCAAGATGAAGAAATCTTTATATGGGTTAAAACAAGCCCCTCGTGCCTGGTATCACAGACTGGATAGGTATCTCAAAGACAAAGGGTTCAAGAGAGGAACAGTTGAAAACAATCTATATATCAAAACAGAGGATAATGATTTGCTCATTGTGTTGGTCTATGTAGATGGCATCATCTTCGGATGTAATAAGGATTCATTGGTACAATGGTTTTCTTCTGCCATGGAGTCTGAGTTTGAAATGTCTATGATAGGTGAACTGTCATTTTTTCTTGGTATGCAAATTACTCATAGGTCTGAAGGGATGTTCATCTCTCAAGAAAAATATCTAAGAGAAATGTTGAAAAGATTTCAAATGGAAGATTCTAAACCTGTGGGCACACCTATGGTCACTGGATGCAAATTAAGCAAGGATGATGACTCACCTGATGTTGATCAAAGTTCATATAGGTCAATGATAGGCAGTCTATTGTACATCACAATATCTCGTCCAGACATAATGCATGTTGTTGGAATGGTAGGAAGATATCAGTCTGCACCTAAACAGAGTCATTTGCTTGCTGTCAAAAGGATATTCAGATATTTGAAAGAAACAATGAACTATGGCCTATGGTATCCTAAGAATCAGAATTTTCAATTATCAATCTACTCAGATGTTGATTGGGCTAACTGCATGGATGAAAGGAAAAGCACGAGTGGAGGTGCGTTCTTCTTAGGAGATTCTCTAGTAGCATGGTTGAGTAAAAAGAAAGGTTCCATTTCTTTATCAACTACAGAGGCATAGTACATTGTTGTTGCTACCTGTTGCACTCAGGTATTATGGATGATTCAGACACTTGCAGACTTGGAGGTAAAATATGTTGCACTGATCCCAATTCATTGTGATAACACCAGTGCCATCAGTGTGTCCAAGAATCCTGTATTCCACTCCAAGACCAAGCATATTCCCATAAAATACCATTTTCTGAGAGAGAATGTCACCAATCAGATTGTTCAAGTCCATTACATTCCAACCATAGAACAAATTTCAGACATCTTTACTAAACCCCTAGCCAAGACACCATTTGAATATCTCCGACAGAAGATGGGTGTCATCCCGTCTCACACCTAAGAGAGTCCATCCTGTTAGGGGGAGTTTGTATTGATTGAATATCTGATACCTCTGAAAAATACTGCAACAACTCAGGGGGAGCGTGTTTTCTTTGACATTGATGTCAAAGGGGGAGAAAAGAACAGGTATGGGTGCCTTTGTTGCCATCAATGCCAAAGGGGGAGATTGTTGGCATGTTTTACAAGCAGCGTATGCTTGTCATTGATGGAAAGTAAAACAACGACGATGGCTTAAGTACAGGAAGAATGTGTCAGGCGGGCACCAGAAGTATTTTGGAAGACGCAGCAGAGCAAGCTCGATAAGATCAGAAGAGATAGTGCAGAGTATGCGTGTTTGTCATTGATGGCAAAGATCATGATCAGAAGCGCAATGATAATGGCATGGAAATGGCAGGTTTACAGTTGGGAGACACCAATGGAAAATAGGCAAGCAAGGAAGATCAGCAGTGATGATGGCATGGCAAGATCAGAAGCGTAAACTCCATTTCAGAGTTTCAGATACCGGGAGTTGGAGGAGTCAAGAGTCGAGACTCTTCATCACAGGAGTCCCAAAGTTGTGAAATGCAAAATGCTGAAATCCCAAAATAGGCACATCAACAAAGACTCCATTTCGGAGTTTCGGATATCCCGAGTTGGAGGAGTCAAGAGTCGAGACTCTTCATCATAGGAGTCCTAAAGTTGTGAAATGTGAAACGTCAAAATCCAAAAACAGGCACATCAACAAAGACTCCATTTTGGAGTTCTGGATACCGGGAGTTGGAGGAGTCAAGAGTCGAGACTCTTCATCACAGGAGTCCCAAAGTTGCAAAATGTGAAACGCCGAAATCCTGAAACAGGCACATCAACAAAGACTCCATTTAGGAGTTTCGGATGCTAGGAGTTGGAGGAGTCAAGAGTCAAGACCCTTCATCATAGGAATGTCGAAATGCGAAATTGTGAAATCACTTTATGGATAAGCGCTTGGTCACCATCGGTGGTCACATCATCGAAGAGTTGTAGAGAAGAGCTCGAAGAGACAAGCTCCATTTCAGAGTTTGGGACATGGAGAGTCGAGACGACTCTTCACAGAATCCCCAAAACGTGAAATGAAAAATGTGTGTTCAGAATTGGCCCCTAGTCATAACCTATGGTCACATCGATGAAGGCTCAAGGGAGGAGCTAGCACGAATCTAATCTCCATTTCAGAGATCATGACTTGGAGAGTCGAGTTGCCTAACAACATAGGAATGTCGGAATGCCGAATGTTGAAAGGCGAAATGGACAAATCAACGCAAGACCTTGTACTTGTAATCCAACGGTGTTGGATACTTGGAAATATGATCGAAGGGATATTATTTATCTTCATAGTTAATCGATCAGTTATGATTCAGTTAGCAAAACTGAATCATGACTCTTGGACGGTTGGCGATTTAGTGGCTGATGCATTTTCTTGGAGGTTCACAGTGTAATTGCTAGAAACGACTGATGGTTTCTGCAAGAGGACTCGGAGAGACTTCAGGGTGATCGCCAGAGGAGATGAAGAGTCTCAAGGCATCTACCAATGGAATGAAGACTATTCATAGAGGCGATTGACAGTTGGAAGAGCGTTGAAGTCTGTAACTGCAACATAGAGGATGAGCTCGACTATGATAGAGAAGACGAAGAGTCTCGACTGCGAGACAGGCTAAGGAATCTTAGCATAACACCCAGTGATGATGAACGCATGGGTTTAACCGCTAGAGAAGCTGAAGAGTTGCAATGATGATCAGTCAGAGCACTCGACATGGCGAGAGAATGTAGAAGCATTGTGAAAACAGGATGCAGAAGATGCACAGAGGGAATATATACGCAGAACAAAGAAGAGATGGGTGTTGTTGTTGAGGTGATTCAGGTGCGTAGAAGCAGGCAGAGTGCAGCAGCTGAAATACACAGAAGAGGAATGGTGCATTGAATGGACATGGCGCACAGAGCATAAAAGGTAGAAGAACAGAAAGTGCAAGGCATGTTTTTAGGAAGACAGTGAGGTAGACAGAGCAGGGCAGTGTAGCAGAACAATGATGAGACTGGTAAGCCATTGATGAAAATTATATCACTATAATAATTTTCTATAGAAAACTTGATATTCTGGGGTGGTAGGGAGGTGCTAGGGAGGATTTTTGTCCTCAGAGGTTCAAGTGGGTGCTTGAACACAAGGAGTTGTAGCTTCCATCTGGTTGTAGCCAGAGAAACCAGGGTGGCATGGTGGTGCAAGGGAGAACTGTTGTTCTCTGTTTTACAGGTTGGTGCCTCTGTGACTGGAAGTTGGTGCTTCCATCCAGTTGGTGTTGGAACACTTATGGAGTTGTTGCTTCCTTCTAGTGGGTGCTAGAGAAACCAAGGAGTTGGTGCTTCCTTCTAGTGGGTGCTAGAGAAACCAAGGGAGTTGGTGCTTCCTTCTAGTGGGTGCTAGAGAAACCAGGGAGTTGGTGCTTCCTTCTAGTAGGTGCTAGAGAAAATAGAGAGTTGGTTCTCTCAGCAAGTTGTAGCTTGCAAAACAAAGGTTGTAGCCTCACAATGAGTTGGAGCTCATATGTATGATAATGTACAGAATGTAAAGATTACTTATCATACCAATAAGAAGAGGTTTTTACCCTTTATGGGTTTCCTCAGGAAATATATGTCTTTGTATATTTCATATGTGTGAATGATGTTGAATGTTCTATTTCTTACTTCCCTGCATTATTGTGATTGTCATGCAGTGCTCTGTAAAGAGTTTAAAATAAGCATAATTGTTTAAGCTCGGTAACAACTGATTCACCCCCCCCCCCTCTCAGTTTTCCAACATCCTTTTGCACATCGTCCTAGCATGTATCTCAACTTGTTGAATAGCCTCAACCTCAATAGGTTCTTGACAAACTTCCACAAACTGAATAGCGCGATGTCTCCAGCAAGGCAAGCAACTCACCAAAATTCAGATTCAACAAACATTTTTTCCTCTACCCCAGGCACTCAACGTAATGGATGCCATTTCTTCCTAAGGAGGGAGGATTTATCCAAGTGGGTATCATTTTCCACCCACCTTTTCCAACTGGCTCAAAACAGTTTTCTGGCAATTTTGGTAATTTACTATTTTTAGTTGTTTTTAACTTCAGGGGCCATTTTGAGGCCCTAAACGATGTTTTTGGGAAAATGGGGAGAAAAATGAAAGTTTATTCCATATTTACTCCAAAATTAATCTCCTCGATGATACCTTTCCAACTGGCTATCATGCGCCTAAAACTGAGATCGTATGCAAAAGTTATGACCTGGGGAAGTTGATGTACTAACTTACCCAAACGAGGCCCACATGACTTTTGGTGCTTCATCTCCTAGGGTTAGGTTTTCGGATGTCTAGGGTTTTTGTCATTCCTATTTATTGTAAAAAGGCCTTCAGAGCCTCATTGTAATCATCTTCTTGCAAATGCGAGTAGCCGTCACATCTCTTCTTAGAGATAAGTTGCCACCATTCTAGCCAGTCTTTCACTCTGTATTTTTATAGTCTCTATACATTTCTTTCATTAATAGAAATCGTGTATTACTGTATCTCTGTGTTTATGGTTGCATCTCTGATACATTTTTGTTATATTATTGTATATCCACGATATCTTTGTGCATTTATTTATTATATCTCCGCTCTCATTTCGTGCTGAAAATAATCCAGATCAACGATGCTCTGAGAGAGAATTCTTTTTTTCGGCTCAGCAACAATTAGGGATGGAGGTTACTCTCCTCCTCCCACAAGATATTGGCAACATTTTCTCTCTATACCAATAAAGGAGGCCTACCTGAGTACTTCCTTAGTCACTCAGCACCCTCGTTTATCATCTTGTATAAAAACCCTGCTAGTCATATCCTGCAACTAGAACATGTTCATTTCTCAGTTCTTCCTCGAACTTGAGAGCTTAATCTCTCTTCTTCACTTCTCTTCGCAGCTCTTCCTCTTCCTAAAATGCCTTCCTTTCTTGCCTTCCTCAACAATATTGTGTGTGGCCCGAATTCCCAGTCTTTGGTTAGGTTTGAAAGCCTTTCAGATGGGTGTTCTACCCCATACCCTCATTAACTCTTGAGAAGGTCTTCCCACCTACCAGTCTGACTGTAATTCATCCCTGGGTCAGAGGATTGTTCTGGTCCTCAGCAATTAAATCCAACAAGGTACTAGTTTTGTGGGGGTTATCTCAACCATTCCTAGTTCCCCTCACAATATATCTCATAGCATCTATGGTCTATCTTGGCAAACCCCCCTTTCAACAGTTATGCAACACTTATCCATTTTCTATTAATAACAAAAATTACATTCAATGACCTTATATACAAAGGATCATCAAATCAAATATTCACACATATTGAGTTTGCCATAGTCTCTTGGCCAATATAGTTATATTTACAAACTGGGGGAAAGAGGGGTTTTACAAAAAGAAATTATTTAAATAATAAAGTTAATGGAGAAATTACTAAGTGGACAACTAGTTAGAAGTGGGTTAGACCTAAAATAAGGAAAGTGGGTTAAGATGGTTAGAAGGTCATTTAAATAATAAAGTGAAGTGATGAGTGTACTATAAGTCAAAGTGGATACAAAAGAAATTATTTAAATAATAAAGTTAATGGATAAATTACTAAGTGGACAAGTGGTTAGAAGTGGGTTATCCCTAAAATAAGGAAAGTGGGTTAAGATGGTTAGAAGGTAGCCCCTTGAAGAAGATACATGAAAGTATAAATAAGAGGCAAGGGTCTCTCATTTTTAATCAATTTTGAGCATATTGAATATATACAACTGACTGAGGTAACCAAAGTATATCTAATCCAAATTTCATAGGGAAGGTGAAGTAAAGAAGGCCAAAATTCAAGGGAGGATAAATTATTTTGATGATGCTTTCTAAGGTATGTTATTTATAGATCATCTCACCATTTTTGCAATAACATTTTTTTCTAGAATGATTCAGACCGTGAAATTGGGAGGAAGTTGAGGAAACATATCTAAGTAGTTGTGATAAAAATTTCAGCTTGTGGGTCATTGCAATTTTGGAGTTACACTCTGTGGAAAATAGGATTTGTGGCTAGTCCTCAAACTAGTCTAAAAGAGGTGTTTTGAGTAAAAATGTCATAACGTCTTCATAACATATCCAAATTCAGTAATACCAAATGTATTGGTTAGAGTACATTCTGTAGTATTCTATGTACCATTTTCAGATCCATACAAAACATATTTTGTGTGGGGAAGGCTCTACAAGTTCACTCTCTAGAATAAGCCATAATTCAACAAGGTATGTCATTTTTTCTATAACTCCTTTTTTGAGAGGTTCCAAGTAGTGAAACCTAGAGGAATTGTGTAAAAGACACTGAAGAACATTGTGTACTATTTTCATATATTTATTCATTACAGGTACATAGTTATGATTATTTCAATTTAGGGTTGTTGACTAATCCAAAATTAGTCATGTGAGACTAAAGTAAAGTTTGATGAAAATGTCAATCTCTTGTTGTTAAAGTTAAGGAAGGTTTGCAGGTATGTGATCATATACACCAAGTCTATTATAGAGTTACAAATCATATTTGGATGATGAAATTGATGAGGTATTTTGGTTGAGGTACATGTTGGATACATGGTTGAGACAACTAGTTGATGAGTTGGCACATACATGAGGTGTATAGTTGATGATGTTGGTGCATCTTGATGAGTAATAGTTTATGTGTATTTGATGCATGATTGGTACATATTTGGTGCATGGTTGATGCACTCATTGATGGTACAGGTTGAGGTACAGGTTGGTGCATGGTTGATGAACTTGTTTATGGTACAGGTTGATTACAGGTTGTTTGGACAGGTTATTGTGATAGGTTATTTGTACAGGTTTGATGCATGGTTGATGAATTTTTTTATGGTACAGGTTGAGGTATAGGTTGATGTATGGTACATTTTGGAACAGGTTATTGGTACAGGTTGTTACAATTTTATTACAGCTTGATTGGTACAGGTTTACAACATTATATCTCACAGTGATAGTGTGGCAGTGGTTCCATCATTCTACTTATACATCAGGGTGGTTGGATGGGGCAAGGATAGGTGGTTGTATCCACCTTCCAGTTGTAGCCAAAGAACATAGGGGGTTGTAGCCTCCTTCTAGTTGTAGCCAGAGAATTGGGGAGTTGGAGCTTCCCTCAAGTTGTAGCCAGGGAATTGTGGAGTTGGAGCTTCCTTCAGGTTGTAGCCTGAGAAAATAGGGGGTTGGAGCCTCCTTCCAGTTGCAGTTGGAAAACAAAGGAATTTGGTGCTTCCAATTAATTTAATTCTTAAAGCCATATAAGAAAAACAATTATGTGGTTTTCTCTCGCTTTGGGTTTCCATGTAAAAACACTGGTGTACTTTTTATGTGTATGATTGTTGATTTTTTCATTGTTTATTTACTTTGCAACTATTGGATGATAATGCTACATTGATATAACACTTTCATTTTGTGGTTAAAAAGGATTATTTCTCTATTACGGATTTAACCCCCCTCTCGGTAATCCAACAATTGGAATCAGAGTCGGTTCCTTCAAGAATAAGTTTAACCATTGAAAGGTAGATCATGGAGAGAAACAACATGTATAAACATGGAATACCACAGTTTGATGGAAAAAGTATGCATTCTAGAGAAGAAGGATGAAAACATATATACAGACACAGGGATTTGAAATTTGGCAATCTATAGTAGATGGATACAAAGAACCAACAGTTCCACCAACACGTGAAAGAGAAATAAAACTCGGTCAAAATAATTGCAAAGCTACAAATGAACTTTTGAATGGTCTTGGTGAATCAGTATACACCAAAGTTATGCATTGTAAATCTACTAAAGATATTTGGGACAAACTTCAAAATATTTATGAAGGAGATTCAAAAGTCAAAGCAACAAAGATTCAAACTTAGAGAGGTCAGTTCGAACAACTAAAGATGAAGGAAGATGAGAATATTGCAGCTTACTTCTCATGAGTCGATGAAACAGTAAATGCGATCATAGGATTGGGAGAAGAAATTAAAGAATGTGTAATTGTTCAAAAGGTACTAAGATCTCTTTCTATGAGATTTGATCATAAGATATCAGCACTAGAAGAAAGAGCATATCTAGACTCAATAAGCATGGACGCACTACATAGAATCTTCACAACGTATGAAAATCCAGATATAAAAGAAGCAGCTTTCAAAGCATCCAAAAGGTCAAAGAAAAAGGGGAAGAAAAAAGAAAAAGAACATAGCAACAGCAGTGACATCTTGGAAGATGATGAAGAAATGGACAATTTTTTCAAGAGATTGAACAAGGGAACCAATGACATATATAAATGTAAGATTCCATTGATTTGTTTTAATTGTGATGGTATTGGTTATTTTTCTAACAAATGTCCTCATAAGAAAAATAAGGGGAATGATAAAGATTACTCAAATAGAAAACAAACATATAAAGGCAGAGGAACCACAGATAAAGTTTTCAAGAAAATCTTATGCACCAAAGAAGACATATCCTCATCAGATGAAGATGAAGTCAATGACAATGAGATAGAAAGAGTTATATTCATGGCAGTAAAAGACTCTAATAAAGAAGACACTCTAGAAGAATATGAAGAGGTAGAAGTTGACTACCGAGAATAATTGTTGACTGCCATAGAAGTTATAAGAAGAGAAAAGAGGGAAAACAAGAAGCTACAAGAAAAACTATACAAGAAGGAAGACACTCAAGAACTAGAGAAAATCATTATGAAATTGAAGGTTCAAATATAATAATATAAAAGAATTGAAGAAGCACTAAAAGAACAGTTATAAGAAAGAGACGAGATCGTTGGAAATTTGGAAGCAGAGATTGTCACATTGAGAAAGGATCTTCAAAGAAAACAATGCAGAACATCTCAAAAGTTTTGGATGACATTATCACCAGTCAAAGGCCTAATCATGACAAGTTCAAAATTGGATACAATCAGATAGAAAAGGGATCAAGATCCAAAGCAACATAACAAGAAACATATCGAAAAAGTTATGCAGAAACAATCAAAGGGGATAGGAAGACCTACAAGGAAGATTACAGGACCACTCCTCCACTGAGAAGATTCAGATTTCAAAATCAACAACCGACAGAAACAAATAGGCCTCAGGAAGAAGAAGGATTCATAAGAATAACTCCTTTGAGAAGATATTCAACTCCCAAGTATCAAACTATCTTTGTGGTTTTATGTTATGCATGCAATAATTTTTGACATAAAGCTGTAAATTGCAGAGCTAATAGCAGGAACATAAATGGTTATCCAAGAATGCCTAGTGAAACACAAAGAAGAAGCTACAAAAGGTTTGAATCATTCAACACTAAAGTGGAATTCTACAAGTGCAATAAATTTGGACACATGGCCAAAGATTATAGAATGGTAGTCCCTCCTAGAGAACCACAATAGAACAACAACAGTCACAGACATGAGCCTCAGAAGAGAACATAGATAAGAAAGAAGAATCAGTATAGAAATGAAGAATGCACACTCTCTCTACAATCTAATCAGAATAAGTGTGGTTGGTATGTTGACAATGGTTGTTCAAAACATGAAGAATAGGTGAACAAACACCAGGTCCTAGAGATCGAAAGATTTTAAATAAAATGAGATGAAGAAAATTCTACAGAGAAAAGGAAATATGTCAGATACAAAAAGATTTGGAAAATAACTAAAAGAGAAGGACATGTAAATAAGGAATAGGTTCAAGATATTGTACTTTCAGGAAATATAGTGAAATATGAATCCACTGATAGAAAGAAAGAATTCAGAGCTCAAAGAGATGATGAATCTACTAATGAAGATGATGATAAATACACTTCAGAGCAAGAATTGTTCTAAGACATTCAACTTAGAGACTCCCAAATAATATGAATAATAGACAGGGGGAATCTATGTGGTAGATGAGACAGACCAGAGAAACATCCTCCGAGCATCTTGCAGAATTTGAGTAGATAAATTTAGTGCATTCAGTTAACAGAAGTACAATATGATAGATTAATCAGTTGTAGTAGTACTTCATGATAATACAGTGACAAATGAGTCAAAATTATGGATAGTTGTGTAGAAGATTCTTGAATAGTATGGACAGATATGGACGTGAAATCAAATTTTATGAATGGGGAACTTGAAGAAGAAGTCTACATTGAACAACTGGTTCCTAGAGCATGGTACTCTAGACTGGATAAATATCTATAGTAGGTAGGGTTCAGAAAAGGAAGTGCAGACAACAACCTCTACATCAAGGTAACTCAATATGGTATTTTATTAATTGAATTTTATGTTGATGATATTATTTTTGGAAGTAATGATGACAGGTTAAGCCAACAACTTGCAAAGGATATGAAGAATGAATTTGAAATGTCATTACTCAGAGAACTATCATTTTTTTTGGGTCTTCAGATATGTCAAAGAAACCAATGAATTTTTATTTCTCAAACTAAGTATATCAAATAAATGCTAAAGAAGTTTGGAATGGAAGATTGCAAACCAGTTACCACTCCTATGCAAACCAGTTGCAAGTTGAGAAAATATGATGATTCAAAGTCTACATACCAAAGGAAATACAGGTCAATGATTGGTAGCTTACTATATGTGACAACATCCAGACTAGATGTAATGCAGGCATTTGGACAGGTGGCAGGATTTCAAGAAGCACCAAAGGAATCACATGTCTTAGCAGTGAAAATAATTTTCAGATATCTCAAAAGAAAAAAAGAGTTTGGATTATGGTATCCAAAAGGAAAGGATATATCACTTATTGCCTACACAGATGCAGATTGGGTAGGTTGCATTGATGACTAATGAGGCATCAATGGAGCATCTTTCCACTTGGGTGAGTGTTTAATATCTTGGTTAAGAAAGAAACAATCATCGATATATTTATCTACAGCTGAAGCAGAGTATATTGCAGTAGAAACATGTTGTACACAGGTTCTATGGATGAAACAAACTCTAACAGATATACAGGTTGAGTATGATGAGCCCATTCCAATCTATTGTGATAATACAAGCGCCGTCAATATCTCAAAGAATACGGTGATGCACTCCAAGACGAAACACATTCCAATAAAGTATCACTTTCTATGGTAACAGGTTGCAAAGAAGAACATCATATTTGAATATGTGGGCACAAAAGAACAAGTGGCAGACATCTTTACAAAACTGCTTCCAAGGGAAGCCTTTGAGTATCTTCACAAGAGACTCGGAGTAATTTCTACTCCAAAATGAATGTTATTTAATGCTTATCTTATATGTCTTAGATTTACATGAGGAAGCACCATAAAGAGGAAATTTTAGGTTGAGAGATAAGTTTCAGGAAGAGTTTGGTTAGGGGGAGCAGCCTTGGATGAAAAGATACATTTTCCATTGATGACAAAGGGGGGGAGATTTATCAAACGCAAATGTAAATTCTTGGAGAAAGATCACAGAGGCATGGTTCCAGGGGGAGCGATGGTCATAGGGGGATCATGAGTGATATGACTTCAATATTGCATCATAGTTTTTCCATCAATGCCAAAGGGGGATATTGTTGATTAATTGGGTTGGTTGTTATTGATTTCAACCCTTGAAGAAACTCTGGTAGAAAATTTCAGTAGCACAAAGGTTTGGGTAATGGACCCAAGTTTGTTTGATGGATAATGGTATGAGTTTTGATATATTTGTAGGCAAGACTATTCTATATGGATATTACATGTCATGCCATTTCTAGTGGTATGTGGAACGTCACCTAACTCCTCACGGTTAGAGAGTTGTGGCCATGTGAAGTTGGAGAACCCTCATGAGTCATCTAGAAGCCCCAAAAGGTCAAAGTAGTCAAAGTGGTTGCAAAGAAGAAATTATTTAAATAATAAAGTGAAGTGTACTATAATTCAATGTGGATACAAAAGAAATTATTTAAATAAAAAAGTTAATGGAGAAATTACTAAGTGGACAAGTGGTTAGAAGTGGGTTATCCCTAAAATAAAGAAAGTGGGTTAAGATGGTTAGAAGGTAATTTAAATAATAAAGTGAAGTGGTGAGTGTACTATAAGTCAAAGTGGATACAAAAGAAAATATTTAAATGATAAAGTTAATGGATAAATTACTAAGTCGACAAGTGGTTAGAAGTGGGTTAGCCCTAAAATAAGGAAAGTGGGTTAAGATGGTTAGAAGGTAACCCCTTGAGGAAGCTACATGAAATTATAAATAAGAGGGTCTCTAATTTTTAATCACACTTGAGAATATTGAATATCTACAAGTGACCAAGGTAACCAAAGGATATCTAAGTCAAATTTCAAAGGGAAGGTGAAGTAAAGAAGGCCAAATTCAAGGGAGGATAAATTATCCAAGTAGTTGTGATAAAAAATTCAGCGTGTGGGTTGTTGTATTTTTGGAGTTTCACTCTGTGGAAAATAGGGTTTGGGGCTAGTCCTGAAACTAGTCTAAAACAGGTGTTTCTGGTAAAAACGTTAGGACTTCTTCATAACAGATAAAAATTCAGTAAGACAAAATTATTGGTTAGATTATAGTATGTAGTATTCTTTGTACCATTTTTAGATCCATACAACAAATATTGCATGCGGGGCATGCTCTACAAGTTCGTTCTCTAGAATAATCTAGAATTCAACAAGGTATGACATTTTTTTCTATAACTCCTTTTCTAAGAGGTTACAAGTAGTGAAACCTGGAGGAATTGCATAAAAGACACTGAATAACATTGTATACTATTTTCAGATGTTTATTCATTACATGTACATAGTTATGATTATTTCAAGTTAGGGTTGTTGACTAAACCAAAATTAGTGATGTGAGACTAAAGTAAAGTTTGATGAAAATACTAGTCTCTTGTTGTTAAAGTTAAGGAAGGTTTGCAGGTATGTGATCATATACACCAGGTCTATTACAGAGTTACAAATCAGATTTGGATGATGAAATGGATGATGGATTTTGGTTGAGGTACATTTTGGATACATGGTTGAGACAAGTAGTTGATGAGTTGGCACATACATGAGGTGTATAGTTGATTATGTTGGTACATCTTGATGAGTCATAGTTTATGTGTATTTGATGCATGCTTGGTACATATTGTGTGCATGGTTGATGCACTCGTTGATGGTATAGTTTGAGGTACAGGTTGGTGCATGGTTGATGTACTTGTTTATGGAACAGGTTGATTACAGGTTGTTTGGACAAGTTATTGTGACAAGTTATTTGTACAGGTTTGATGCATGGTTGATGCATTTGTTTATGGTACAGGTTGAGGTACAAGTTGATGTATGGTACATGTTGTCACATGTTATTGGTACAAGTTGTTACAGGTTGATTGGTACAGGTTTACAACAATATATCTCACAATGATAGTGTGGAAGTGGTTCCATCATTCTAGTTCTATGTCATGGCGGTTGGACGGGGCAAGGATAGGTGGTTTTAGCCACCTTCCGGTTGTATCCGGAGAACATATGGGGTTGTATCCTCCTTCTGGTTGTAGCCAGAGAATTGTGGAGTTGGATCTTCCCTCAGGTTGTAGCCTGAGAAACTAGGGGATTTTAGCATCCTTCTAGTTGTAGCTAGAGAATTGGGGAGTTGGAGCTTCCTTTAGTTTGTAGCCTGAGAAACTAGGGGGTTGGAGCCTCCTTCCAGTTTCATCTAGAAAATGAAGGAATTTGGTGCTTCCAATGAATTTAATTCTTAAAGGCATATAAGAAAAATCATTATGTGGTTTTCTCTCACTTTGGGTTTCCACGTAAAAACACTAGTGTACTGTGTATGTGTATGATTGTTCATTTGTTCATTTATTCATTTACTCTGCAACTATTTGATGATAATGCTACATTGATATAACACTTGCAATTTGTGGTTAAAAAGGATTATTTCTCTATTACTAATTCACCCCCCCTCTTAGTAATCCAATAGGTATCAGAGCACAGTATCCAGCTAGGAAGTTGTGTACGTTACGGATTGGTATCAAAGCATGGTACCAAGTTATGAGGTTGGGTATGTTACAAGAGATCCTAGAAGAAGAAGAAAAAAGAACCCCGATCAATCAACTCAAGGTGCAATAAGAACCACTCGATCCACTAACCCATTGGAAGGTAAATCTACAAAAGGATGACAAATAAACAAAATTTCATAAGCTAAAAAGGATGTAGAACATTCACTAAAGGAAAGAAAGTGTTGAAACCAGGTCTTCAAGTTTTTATCTCTAAGACTAAAACTTTTATTTTATGGGATTCGGATTTTCATAAGGTATAATCCTCACTATTAGTCCCAAAATCCCAGTATCGAAATCCCGAAATGGATTTATATTTTAATAATAAAAGGTAGAAAACTCAAGTCTTTTTAAAGTCTCGACGTACGTTCTGTAAAGTACTTTTAATCACGATCAATTAAAACCATAAAGGAGTTAATTAAAAATCTTTTAACCTTTTGGGATTCGAGTTCACTCAGAACAATATGTTTTCAATACATTTTGAATCGCGAAATCCCAATCCCTGATTTCCCTTAAAAAAAAAAAAACTGGAAGTTAGTTATTGATCCTGATTAATTAAATTACTAATACCAAAGTTAAGGCCTAAACTAATCTCATCGCAATTTCGGGATTCGGGGTTTAGTGGTGACATACCGCGTGTAAGCAAGATCCCCGAAACCCCGAAACGTGAAGTCTCAACTCAAAATCAATGTTTAAAATGAACTAACTTTGTTTTAAAAACACAATTAATGGTAATTAAACTTCTTAGGTATTTTCATTTTTCGGGTTTCGTTGAACGAGATATTTCAGATTTTGATTTTAGAATTGCCGAAATACGGCCATATTAATAACGGATAGCTGGTGATTTTTGTGACACAAATGCATATCTCAGAAATATTCTCTACATTAAAGGTATTAAATTCTTGGTAGTTGTGTCAGTACTTTCACCATAAAATGAGTTAAAGGAAAATTAAAGGTCTATGTTTTGAACCTTATTCTTGTTCTTTCTATTAGGAGTAAGTCGCATCCAGCCAAGCTTATACACCTCTCTTCTGTGACGGGTTTTCATTCCAATACGAAAGTTATGGCACCAAAGAAGGGACCCAAAAGGAGCGAAGATACAGCTGAGATTTCCAGCCCAGAGGGAGATGTCATATCTGACACCACGCCACATGCTATCGACTCGATCAAATCCTGGAGACAAATCTATGAAAATCTGGACTACGAGATCAAAAATTCCCCTAATGATTTCTAGAATCACCTTTGGGACATAGCAGAAATCAGAACTTCACAAGATTGCAGCACGCCCATGGCTCATGGCGTACAATGACATGATCAGTTGGGCTTTAGAGAAGATTGATATTCCAACAAGAATCATTTTAAATGATCAAGTGGTCATTATCGGCTCATTCAGACCTGAACATATCCAGGTAATGTAGAAACTCTCACCCAATCCTAAATACATTTACAATGCCAAATTTATAGATGAATTTCAGAGAAAGGAATGCACTGAGGCAGACCAAACTTACCCTGATTTAATCAAAGGCTGGTGAAGATGTCCATCAAAATTTAGGGTCGATACCCACGAAATTTATGCCACACATTCTTTGAATGAGTACATGGTTTATGTAGCCATGATGTTGTGCAAACTCTTTGTAAAAAAGAGTCCCTGTCATTTCCCCGTAGAATGGGTGCCCTTTTTACAGGAATCCTCAGAAGGATATAGTTTCAACTGGAACAAGATTTTATCCGATAAAATAGCCAAAGAGGTTTCAGATTACAAAGCTGCAAGATCCTGAGGTCAACCAGTGGCCTTTTACATGTCAGCATACATCATGGACACAATTTGTTTTATGACTCCATTCCACCTGATGAATTGGATTTGGAACATAACCTGCCTCGAACCCATTCATGAGTATCACTCTGAGTTGTGGGAAGAAAACGCAAAAAATTCGTTTTACGAAATTTTTCATTTCGTGGTAATACCAATGCATAAAATGTTTTTCAGTTGTGACCCTCCTTGCATTTTTGAAACAGTTTCAAAAAACCTCAAGGCAATAGCCGACTGGTTCATTGAAGAAAGCTTCTCCTACATCAGGGTTTATGGGTGCTCAATCCCCCCTCATGCGCTTCCAAAATTCCTCCTGGACAGACTGGTGTGTAGGGAAGTAGCACACCAAATAGTGAAAGGCGATATCGGAATAGAGGTAAAGGCGGCTCAAAAGAAGTCCTGGCCAATCTTCCCTGTGCCCATCGAGAAATTTTCATTACAAAACTTGGGCCATTCCAAGGTGGAAGCAGAAGCACTCGAAGAAGTCAAATTGTTAAATATTGAGTACAAAAGGCATGACCCTTATCAACTAGTGAACAAACACTTGATACACTGCAATATGAAAGCATATGAACATGAGGAGTCACCTTGGGATGACATGTTCAAAGGGACTAAGACTTATGAAGAGGTGTTAGAAAGAGTACAGAGATTATCGTCTGACCTGCAAGCTATCTTTTAGACCTTTCAGAAGCATAGATGGAGTGGTCTGCCCAAAGTACTACAAGGAGAAGCAATCACCCTCCCCCAAGAGCAAGAAAATGTTCCCCCAGGCTTTGAACAGGAAGCACAGAAGAAGGGAAATCCTGAAAAAGTCCCACAGGATACAGAAAGGACCCCACAAAACAAAGAGACCTTACAGACAAAAACATCAGAGACCGAAGCAGAGAAGAGGTCTAGGAGACCTCCCAAGTCCAGCAAGCTTATTCCCCCTTCATCACCTAGTGTTGATGTCAATACGCCTAAGGCGATAGGAGGGAAAGGATCTACAGAGCTAGGAAGTCCCATAGCTTCCTTAACCCCCTTATAGTCCACTTTTGGATTCCCACAGAAAGGAGCTCTATTTTTTTATGACCTCACCTCTATCTCCATAGATGAGATTCCTCCTTCTGATTATTTTTTCAATAGAAAAAGGAAGGTCGTCCTAAAACAAGAGATGCATATGAAGGAGGGGAGTATGGTAAAAAAGCATAAAGTCTTGATAGATGGACATAATTTGGAGGAGGAGGATTTTGCTACAGAGATAGCAGGTTCCATGGGATCCATGGCAACAACAAACTTTTTTACCGTGGGAAACATGAGAACCGGGATAAAGAAGAGTAATAACATGATAGCTCAATTACAAGATCAGTTAAAGAATGTTGAGGAGAACATCAGAGAAGAGGTGAGTAAAAGATTAAAGAAGACCAGGGCTGCCGAAAGGCTAGAAATTCAATTACTCAAATCAAGCCTGGATGAAATGAACCAGAAGATACAAGCAAGTCAGGTGCAGGTTGCTTAGCAAAAGGAGCATGCAGAACAGTTACAGGCTAGGTTAAATTTGATGGAAGGTCAGGTCATAGATATGAAAGCTTTCTAGGCCCAGTCACTGAAAGTGCATTCAAAAATAGAAGTTGAACAATAGAAATTGATTTCCAAGATAGAGATTATTCAGAGTTACTTTCAAGAAGCAGATACTGTCTTTGATAATAATATCCTAAAAGAAAAAGAAGCCAAAGCAGCAAGGGTTACTCTCCAAAAGGAAATCATATATTTGGCAAGTGAAGAGACATCCAAAACTACAAAAATATCAGCCACAGAGCAAATCAGAGGTGACATCATGCTCAAGCTATGGGAAACCAACATAACTGAAAACAAAAGAATAGTCAAGGAAATCAGAGATGACTGCGAAGAAGTTTTTGATCTCTTAGACAAAAGGTCATTAAACATTGGAAAAGGCAATTGTACAGGACTTCTGGGACAGATTAATATTGTAAGACATCAATTAAATTTTAGAGAAAATTTGAGTGAAATTCAAATAGAAATTTCACAGCTGAGAGAAATGGATGTCACCCTAATAGACAGGTTGTTAGTTGAGCCTAACTTAAAACTGCAGTTGATAAAGTTTGCAGATAAAGGAGTTGAAGACCGTCTCTCCAAGATACATAGAAAGGTTTATCTGTTCGAAGCAAAGGACCTTCCAGAACCCCCCAGAAATTTTACACAGTTCCTGGAGAGATGCATTGAATATATTGGATCAAAAGAAGGAGAGTCATCAACAAAGTAAAAGTATCATTTGGAATATCTTTACTTCCAAGAAAGCAGAAAAATGGAGAAGATCATGAAAATGGTTTCTGATCTATTTTTAACAAATAGTTAGTCACTAGGAATTAGGAAATCACCAACTGTCTTAGGATTGGTAGTTTTGTATAAATATAACTTTTCAAGACTAAGACGAGGATTTTTCTGGAAGGGATTGTAAAGAGAAAATTTCATTTTGCCAGAATTAATACAATACAGATTGAAGATTCCAGATCTTGTCAAGCCTGAGTTATGTGTTTATCTGTCATTCCATCTTTTATTTCATACCTTCGTTGAATGCTTTCATGATGCAATATCTATTGTGGTGATTGAACACTCAAATTATCTAACCGTTTTCATTTTTTCCTCTGTATCAACTATTAGTGGATATAAGACCTATGAACTTTTTAGAATTCTGAAATTGTATACTTCATCAAAGTTATCATCTCACTTTCTTTTATTAGCATAAAATGAGATTCCTCTTCAATTGATGCATCACATTTGTTATACAACTATATGTTTCTTTTTTCATTCCATGCACCGTCTCCTTTAAATTTGACTTAGATACTAGAAACGGCCTTTATTTCTATTATACTATTGATTCATAGTTTGGAAGTTTTATTTTTATTAATTCAAACCAGAAATTTGCAACCCTTAAAAATAAGTTTGACTTACAAAAAAGAAACCCTTAGTTTTCATGATTGTTCTAGTTACCAGACAGCCTAATATAGAACCCGGTCTATCAGATCAGATAAACATTGTGTTAAACCTATTCAATACCATCTTACAAACATCAAGTACACGGGTAGAACATGAACGTTCATGGGCTGTGATTGAAAGGGATATTAGCATCCAGGAACAATGGGAAGCTAGATAGAGACAGTTAAGGAACCAAATTTGATCTCGCTTTCCATTAAACCGATCTTTTTACCCACTAAATATCTCTACCTTTTCGGATGCCTTGATGGTATACTTTAGAGCCTTAAAGTATAAACTCAGGAACAACATATTTTTGGCGTTGTTGTCGGGGACGAAGAAATGAATCTTTTCCCTGGGAAGAATGGCATTGACACTTTCTTTCTTTGATAGTGAACAAAGATCGAAAAACCTTCTAAGGATTTTAGCCGAAAGAACACCAGAAAGAACCCGGACAACAAGTAGACCTCGCTAGTTTTTGATCCGAAAAAGATTTTAAAATCAAAAAGATCCCTTAGACAAATCATTTCACCAACACATACCATATGTCAACCTAATTCTACACGGTCGAACTTCAGAGGAATACTTGAGAGATCCATCTCTCTCCCCCTTTCAATCAATACATTCTCTCTTCCCAAAGTGAACACTCCTACTACCAAGCACTCTGACAAATCTCATGTGTATCATTATTTAACCCCCGTTGATTCTCCGATATATTCGACTTATGAGTCTGGAGAAACAAGTTATTTTCATCTTGGGCCTTCTTTCTCCAGTTTCATGTGCCTTGATGATCAGTTCCCCACAACCTTTCTGTCACATTCAAGCACAACCCAAAATCTACCAAGCTTCCATGAGCTTTCTCCTCATACACTCTGAGTTTTAGCCTCAAATCCATCAATGGTTGCGCACGGAGGTGCAGGAGCTGGAGGCGATGTTGTAGGTGGTGTCGCAGGAGGAGCAACAGGAAGCCAAGTACCACTCCCTAGAATTTTTGCTAAGGTGGTTTCCAAATATGCCCCTCTTGTCCTTCTGGTTCCCCTACATGACCTTCCAGAAAATTACATGAAAAATCTCCCAAAATTCACAGGGGAATGCGATTTAACCGCACAAGAACACATCAATTTCTTTGACCAATTTGTTGATATCCTAGGACTTGAACATGAATATGTCTACTCCAGACTCTTAGTACAAACTTTCGAAGGGTAGGTCAGAACTTGGTTTCGAGGCTTAGCAGCGGGATATTTAAGGTCATACAATGAACTCGAAATTGCTTTCATCAGACAATGGGGAGAAAGGAAAGATCACCTCTATTATCTGACTGAATTCGAGGATCTTAGAAAGAAAAATTATGAATCAGTTCTTGAGTTCACCCAAAGGTTTAATAAATTGTATAATAAAATTCCCATCAAGGTCAAACCTTCTCAGCCTACAACAAAAGTAACTTTCCCTGGAGCTTTCGACCCCGATTTTGCCCTACTATTAAGAGAGAGGAGATCAGTAGACCTCACCAAGATGCAAGACGATTCCCTAGAAATTGAATCAAACATGATGGGTTCAGGAAAGCTAAAATCCAAAACAGAGACTGGAAACAAAGAAACCAGAAGGTACAGAGAACAAGGAGGGTCTTCTGGATCAGGAAGATCTTTAGGAGACAAAATGGACGACATGGCTAGAATAATTAAAGAATTGTCTAATAAGATTTCAAAAATGGAATTAGATCAAACAAAAAATGACCATTTCCCAGAAAGGATTTCAGAAGGAATCCCAATCCTCAAGCCCCACAAAGAAAGATTAAGAATGAGGATCAAAAAATCCCAACCTCCTTCAAGAGTGAAAACTTCATTGGAGAGGAAGACTTAGAATATTTCGAGGAATTAGAGGAAGATATAAACAATCTGGGCGATGATGATCCACAACCCTATTTATCGAGACAAGATTATGAAAAATCCTTAAATAAAGAAAATAGATTGGAAAATGACATAAACAACAATACTTCTGAAGAATTCACCTACTAGGGTATTACAGATGGTATAATGGCTGAGATTCACTAGAAGTACAATCTAAGGCCTAGAAACAGGAGTCTCACAATCAACCAAATGAAAAAGATCTTGCCGAGGGGTGAGACAGATGAGATGGTTTCAAAAAATGTTGAAAAGCAAACTGAAAAAACTAACATCACGGACACACAGCCTACCAAGACTAAGTCAGCTGAAACACCCACAGTCAAAACACAAAAAGTGAAAGCTCCTGCAACTGAAACAAAACCTTTACCACAAAAGAAAGATGATAAGAAGGGGATCGAAGCACAAACCATAGAGAATGACAAAATTGTGGGGAATTTTAATCTGGAAAATGAAATCAATAAAATCAAGATCCCCATACCTCTTGTCGAGCTGGCAAAAAACCCAATCTATAGAAAACAAATTGCCAAGATGATTAGTTTTTTAGAAGACAAAAGCCAAGCTGATGTCATTAACTTAGAAGATGACAAGTCGAACATAGTTTTTGGTCCACATTTCGAAGGCGCCAAAGACACGGTTGCCCCCTTGTATATCACGTTAACCTTGTTCGACCAACTACTCCATAACTATATGCTTGATTATGGAGAATCCCACAATGTAATGCCTAAATCCATTATGGATAAATTGGGTCTCGAAATCACTAGGCCTTATGGAGATTTATATTCATTCGATTCAAGAAAAGTTAAATGTATAGGCATGATTAAAGAATTGGTGGTAAATCTGGCACAAATACCTGCGAAAATCATTCTCATGGATGTAGTGGTCGCTGATATCCCTCTGAAATATGGTATGTTGTTATCCAGATCCTGGGTCACCAAGCTTGGAGGATCTCTCTAGCTTGATATGACATATGCTACGATTCCAGTTTTTGGAGGACAGTTCACGCGCCTATACAGAAAAACCAGGTTGGAATTCACGGTAAGTGATCCGCACAACCCAAATAACCACCCTATATATATTGCAGATCAAGATTTAGGTAATTATATTTTATCCATTCATGATGATATTGATTTAGGTATAGATGAAAGTTGTACAGAAGAAAAAATAGAAAAAGAAAAAAAAAATGTATATAGCACTGGTGTGTGGAAGATGTTTTTTTACGATGCTTCATCCTACTTTGGATCTGGAACTGGAGTTGGGGCACCCATTGTGGCCCCTGATAATCAATTTGTAATCCCCTTTTCCTATAGACTACAGTGGAATGTGGACCACACTAATAATGTGTGAGAGTATGAAGCCTTAGTGTTAGGGTTAGAAGCCGCTAGGAGAATGAAAATAAAAAACCTTGAAATCTTTGGTGATGCCGAGCTAATCATAAAACAGGTAAATTGACAGTACCAAGCCAAACATCCTAGGTTGAGGTCTTACAGGAATTGCGTCTGGGATCTGATCAAAAATTTCTTCTCCTCTATCAAAGTTCACTACATTCCAAGAACTGAAAACCAACAGGCTGATGTGTTAGCCAAAGAAGACTCAACATTCACACCTCCCACCTCTTTCAAACTAAAGTACCATATAAAAATGAGACACCAACCTTCCATACCCAATAACATACAGCACTAGCAATTTTTTATGGACGGTGAACAACTACGCAAATTTTTAGAATCAATAGATGAGTTTACTGACACGCATGTCGACCAAGAAAACCAAAATGATCTTGTTTGGATCATGCAGGAAGGGGAAGACCCCCAAGAATTCCACAATAAAATCACCAATCATCGAGTGCTTGTTCTAAAAAATAACCAGATCCCCAAGGGCCTGATTCCCTTGGAAAGGTTATTTAATCAAGATGATATCCCTTTAAGATCTACTTTACAACGTTAGCTTGAAGAGGTTGAGGATTGTGACATAGGTACCAAAGAAAACCCTTGGTTGGTGAAACTATCCAAATACCTGTCCCCAGAAACCAAAAGTAAATACGTTGAGTTTCTTAGAGAATATAAAGACGTTTTCGCTTGGTCTTACGACAAATTGAGAACTTATGATACTTCTATAATCGAACATAAAATTCCTTTGAAACCTGGTGTCAAGCCTTTTAAATAAAAACTCAGATAGATAAACCCTATGCTACTACCAGTAATAGAAAAAGAAGTCAAAAAACTCTTGGACGCCAAAATCATCGTCCCACTAAGATATTCCGAGTGGGTGGCTAATTTAGTCCCAGTAAGAAAGAAAAATGGTGAAATCAGACTGTGTGTTGGTTTTAGAAACCTCAACCGATCATTACTCAAAGACAATTACCCATTGCCTAACATGGACCACGTTTTAGAGAAAGTAGTTGGAGCTAACAAAATGTCGATGATTGATGGTTTTTCAGGTTACAATCAAATCGTAGTACACCAAGATGATAAGGAAAAAATGGCTTTCACTACCCCTTGGGGTACCTTCATGTACGATAAAATGGCTTTCATCTTTATGAATGCAAGGGAAACCTTCTAGTGAGCCATGGACATTGCCTTCGTGGGTGAGAGAGATAAATTTGTTGTTATCTATCTTGATGATCTGACTATTTTTTCAAAATATGATGCAGAACATCTAGTGCACCTGAAGCAAACTTTCAAGAAATGTCGTAAATTTGGTTTGTCCCTCAATCCCAAAAAATCTCATTTCGCTATGCAAGAAGGTAAGATATTAGGTCATATAGTGTCTAAAGATGGAATCAAAATCGATCCCAAAAGAATTGAAGCAATAGATACTATAAACATCCCTAGAAATGTAAAAGAAATTCAATCTTTCTTAGGAAAAATAAATTTCTTGAGAAGATTCATCCCTAACTTCACCGAAATTGTGAAGCTGATCACAGATATGTTGAAAAAGAATAGTGAGATGAAGTGTACAAGTGAAGCCAAATCATCTTTTCAATGAATCAAGAAAGTTATCATCGAAGCGCCAGTCTTGGCAAGTCCTGATTACACAGAATAATTTCTGATTTTTTCCTTCGCTTCCGAACACACTATCGCAGTTGTATTGTTACAGAAAAATGAAGAAGGCTTTGAACAACCCATTAATTTTTTCAGTAAAAGTATGAGAGATGCTGATTTGAAATGTAATATACTAGAAAAACAATCTTCTGCAAGGGTAAAGGCTCTCAAGGCCTTCAGAACGTACGTATTACATTCGAAGATCATAGCCTATGTTCCTACAATCTTTTTCAAAGACATACTGGTTCAGCCGGACAGTGATGGGAGAAGAGGTAGATGGCTAGCTAAGATTTAGGAGTTTGATCTTGAAGTCAAACCAACAAAAATCATTAAAGGCCAAGGTCTGGCTAAATTGCTAGCCGAATCAAACTTGCAGGCACTCGGAATAAATCAGTTGCAAGAAGATGAGGATTTCCTAGAGATAAATGAACTCAATTTCGCTACACCTACGGTTGAGATAGAAGACAGGTTTTCTTCTTCACTCCGGTACTGCGATATTGTTTCTTACCTATTGACTCTTCAATGTCCCAGTGAACTAACCCCATCTAAAGCCAAGAAACTGAAGCTACATGCTATAAAATATTGTATTTTAGATGGAAAAGTATATTGGAAGGATCCCCTGGGTTTCTTGTTGAGCTATTTAGTCGAGACCAATACTAAAAAGGTTGTATATGAGTTCCATAAGGGAGTGTGTGGAGGAAACCACGCTTGGCAAGCCACAAATTATAAAATCTTAAGAGCTGGATATTACTGGCCTAAACTATTCACAGATGTAAACACCAAAGTCCGAACTTGTATTCCCTGTCAATTGTTTACAGGTAAACAGAAAGTCCCAGATTTACCTCTAATTCCAGTTAAAACCGAATCCCCTTTTCAATAATGGGGTCTTGATTTCATCGGAGAGATTCACCCACATTCCAGTGCTCAGCACAAGTGGATTCTAATTGCAATGGACTATTTTACTAAGTGGGTGGAAGTTATTCCCACGAGAAATGGAACCGACGCAGTTGTAATCAATTTTCTAGAAGAAAATATTTTATCCAGATTCGGCTGTCCCCGAAATATAGTCACCGATAATGCACAAGCATTTAAATCGATGGCTATGATAAGATTTTGCCAAAAATTCAACATCATATTAGGACACTCCATAACTTATTATCCGTAGGTAAATGGTTTAGTTGAGTCATCTAACAAAAGTCTGACAACCGTGATCAAAAAAATATTGACTGAGAACAAGAAAACGTGGCATATCCATTTGAAATACGCTCTATGGGCCAACAGGATAAGTACCAAAAGGGAAATTGGGATGTCCCCTTTTCAGATGGTATATGGAACTGATGTTATTTTTCCAATCAATCTTGCTCTGCCAGTAATGAAACTTTGGCAAGATTCAAATGAAGAACCTAACGACATTACCAGGAGAGAAAACCGGCTGGTTGAAGTTCATCAAAATAGAGTAGAAGTAAACGAAAAGTTCCATAGATATCAGGATAAGATGAAGGATTTATTCGATCAAAAGTCTAAGGATAGAGATTTCCTCTCTAGAGATCTGGTACTAAAATGGGAAGCCAGAAGAGAAGAAACTGGCAAACACGGCAAGTTCGATTCGATCTAGTCTAGCTCCTATAGAGTCTCGGCCTCAAAAGGAGAAAAAAAAAAATCATTAGAAAATCTCAATGGAGATATTCTGAGCGCCCCTGTAAATGGGAAATACCTTAAACACTACATGCAGTAATATGTTTTCGAACTTTCATTGTACATGCCGGTTTGTTTTCATGTTTTCTTTATAGTTACATTGCTTTCGGTAAGTTTGATTGAAGATTCAAAATATATATATATATATATATATATATATTAAAAAATTTCAGAAAATGCAAATACAAAACAGTTCAAATCTAGCAGTTCACAAAATTGGTATGAGTGTCTGACAGTTATCAGGTCATTTTATTTGTAGGAAAATCGACAAGGACTCAAGAGATCAACTATACTATAAGGGTAATCTGCATGAATAATCATGATAAATACTTACCAAAAAGGTAATAAGTAAACAGTATTCTGGCTGTAAATACAATGAACTACTAAGGTATGAACTCTGACCTGGGAACCTGAGTTAAAAATTTCCTAAGAGGCACCAATGAACGAGACACTAAATTTCATGACAGTTAATATATATATATATATATATATATATATATATATATATATATATATATATATATATATATATATATAATCGTTAGCACTCCTAAGTTTTCGAGGTTCTCTCACATTTTCCCTTCGATCACTATCAATCTTACTCTTCACCCAACCCTGACTTTTTTCCCTTTAGTCTCTAAAAAAAAGAGAGAGAAAGAAAAAAGGAAAAAGTCTCATCTTAATTTCGGAAACGTTCAAACTAACTTTTAAAGTGAAGATAGGTAAAATTCTATGTTTCTCCTAAAAGTTGGTTGAACCAGAAGTATGTCTAGGATAATCCTAACCTTTTTAGTCATTATAGAAGAAATAAAATGATCGTTTTCACTCAAGGGAAGTCCCTAAGAAATATTAATAAGTTTTCCCCAAGATTCTCCATAAATTTAAAGTGTCTGAGGGCCAAAAGAAGATTAATCCAGAGCTATTTAAATAAGTTGACAGACCTTTGCTGTAAAAACAATTTAAGCAATATATTTTCCCTGAATATGTTACACACTTATTGATTGCCCCCACTTCATAACAAAAGTGTATATAAAGAGATGGTGAAAGGAGATTCATTATTGATTGCCCCCATCTAATCTAAAGAGATGGTGAAAGGAAATTCATTATTGATTGCCCCCATCTAATCTAAAGATATGATGAAAGGAAATTCATTATATGATTGCCCTCATCTCGGCATTTAAATGCTAAAAATAATGAAGTGGTGAAAGGAAATTCAATGTGGAAAATATGATAACTTCACCGGGGTACTGAACAGGCCTGCTGGCAGTGAAGCAATGTCTATATATCGGACAAGGTTGTTATACACAAATTGCAAGATGCTTTGGTAATTTTCTTCTTTCAGCCATATTACACTCTAATATTATGGGATTCCAGATTACACTCTAAGAGTCCCTTGATGCGAATACGATCAAATAAAAACTGGTAGAATAGTTAATCTTGTTTCGATTATCTTGCACAAATCTGAGGTCAGTTTTAGAAAGGGAATTCTGTGTGAGCCTATCTCGAGATTGTCGAATGTTTTAATCTCGAAAATTTTCCAAAGTTAAGGTTGAAATATTTATCCTCCCGGTTGGGTTTTTACAACTATGTCTCACAGACTTGAATAACTGACCCCATTTACCCAATAAAGGCACTAAGTCCACTCATTCTCCTCGTCCCACAAGGAGATGAGGTCCCCAATTGGAGCCTATGTTGAAACCAGGTCTTAAATTTTTTATCTCTAAGACTAAAACTTTTATTTTTTGGGATTCGGATTTTCATAAGGTATAATCCTCGCTATCAGTCCCAAAATCCCGGTACTGAAATCCTGAAATGGCTTTATCTTTTAATAATAAAAGGCAGAAAACTCAAGTGTTTTTAAAGTCTCGACGCACGTTCTGTAAAGTACATTTAATCACGATCAATTAAAACCCTAAAGGATTTAATTAACAATCTTTTAACCTTTCAAGATTCGGGTTCACTCAGAACAATACGTTTCAATACATTTCGAATCGCGAAATCTCGATCCCCAATTTCCCAAAAAAAAAAAAAAATTGGAAGTTAGTTATTGATCCTGATTAATTACATTACTAATACCAAAGTTAAGTCCTAAACTAATCTCATCACGATTTCGGGATTGGGGGTTTAGTGGTGACATAGCTCGTGTAAGCAAGATCCCCAAAACGCGAAATCTTGACTCAAAATCAATGTTTAAAATGAACTAACTTCGTTTTAAAAACACAATTAATGGTAATTAAAATTCTTAGGTATTTTCATTTTTTGGGTTCCGTTGAACGAGATATTTCGGATTTTGATTTTAGAGTCACCGAAATACGACCATATTAATAATGGATAGCTAGTGATTTATGTGACACAAATGTGTATCTCAAAAATATTCTCTGCATTAAAGGTATTAAATTCTTGGCAGTTGCGTCAGTACTTTCACCATAAAATGAGTTAAAGGAAAATTAAAGGTCTGTGTTTTGAACCTTATTCTTGTTCTTTCTATCAGGAGTAAGTCGCATCCAACCAAGCTTATACACCTCTCTTCTGTGACAGGTTTTCGTTCCAATACGAAAGTTATGGCACCAAAAAAGGGACCCAAGAGGAGCGAATATACAGCTAAGATTTCCAACCCAGAGGGAGATGTCATATCCGACACCACGCCACATGCTATCGACTCGATCAAATCCTAGAGACAAATCTATGAAAATCTAGACTATGAGATCAAAAATTCCCCTAATGATTCTGAGAATCACCTTCGGGACATAGTAGAATCAGAACTTCACAAGATTGTAGCACGCCCACAGCTCATGGCGTACAATGACATGATCAGTTGGGCTTTAGAGAAGATTGATATTCCAACAAGAAGCATTTTAAATGATCAAGTGGTCATTATCGGCTCATTTAGACCTGAACATATCCAAGTAATGTACAAACTCTTACCCAATCCTAAATACAATTACAATGTTGAATTTATAGCTGAATTTCAGAGAAAGGAATGCACTGAGGCAGACCAACTTACCCTCATTTAATCAAAGGTTGGTGGAGATGTCCAACAAAATTTAGGTCTGATACCCATGGAATTTATGCCACGGATTCTTTGAATGAGTACATGGTTTATGTAGCCATGATGATGTGCAGACTCTTTGGCAAAAAGAGTCCCTGTCATTTCCCCACAGAATGGCTTCCTTTTTTAGAGGAAGCATCAGAAGGATATAGTTTCAACTAGAGAAAGATTTTATCCGATAACATAGCCAAAGAGGTTTCAGATTACAAAGATGCAAGATCCTGAGGTCAACCAGTGGCCTTTTACATGTCGACATACATCATGGACGCAATTTTTTTTATGACTCCATTCCCCCTGATGAATTGGAGTTGGAACATAACCTGCCTCGAACCCATTCATGAGTATCACTCTGAGTTGTGGAAAGAAAATGCAAAAAAATCGTTTTACGAAATTTGTCATTTCATGGTAATACCAATGCATAAAATGTTTTTTGGCTGTGACCCTCCTCACATTTCTGAAAAAGTTTCAAAAGACCTCAAGGAAATAGCCGACTGGTTCATTGAAGAAAGCTTCTCCTACATTAGGGTTTATGGGTGCTCAATCCCCCCTCATGCACTTCCAAAATTCCTCCTGGACAAACTGGTGTGTAGGGATGCCAAATAGTGAAAGGCGGTATCGGAATAGAGCTAAAGGCGGCTCAAAAGAAGTCCTGGCCAATCTTCCTTGTGCCCATTGGGAAATTTTCATTACAAAACTTGGGCCATTCCAAGGTGGAAGCAGAAGCACTCGAAGAAGTCAAATTGTTAAATATTGAGTACAAAAGGCACGACCCTTATCAACTAGTGAACAAACACTTGATACACTGCAATATGAAAGCATATGAACATGAGGAGTCACCTTGGGATGACATGTTAAAAGGAACTAAGACTTATGAAGAGGTGTTAGAAAGAGTACAGACACTGTCGTCCAACCTGCAAGCTAGCTTTCGGACCTTTTAGAAGTATAGATAGAGTGGTCTTCCCAAAGTACTGCAAGGAGAAGCAATCACCCTCCCCCAGGAGCAAGAAAATGTTCCCCCGAGCTTCGTACAGGAAGCAAAGAAGAAGGGAAATCCCGAAAAAGTCTCATGGGATACGGAAAGGCCCCCACAAAACAAAGAGACCTTATAGACAAAAACATCAGAGACCAAAGTAGAGAAGAGGTCTGGGAGACCTCCCGAGTCCAGTAAGCTTACTCCCCCTTCATCACTTGTTGTTGATGTCAATACGCCTAAGGTGATAGGAGGGAAAGGATCTATAGAGCTAGGAAGTCCCATAGCTTCCTTAACCCCCTTATAGTCCGCTTTTGGATTCCCACAGACAAGAGCTCTATTTGTTGATGACCTCACCTCTATCTCCATAGATGAGATTCCTCCTTCTGATTATTTTTTCAGTAGAAAAAGGAAGGTCGTCCTGAAACAAAAGATTCATATGGAGGAGGGGAGTATGGTAAAAAAGCATAAAGTCTTGATAGATGGACAGAATTTGGAGGAGGAGGATTTCGCTACAGAGATAGAAGGTTCCATGGGAGCCATGGAAACAACAAAATTTTTTACCATGGGAAACATGAGAACGAGGATAAAGAAGAGTAATAACATGATAGCTCAATTACAAGATTAGTTAAAGAATGTTGAGGAGAACATCAGAGAAGAGGTGAGTAAAATCTTGGAGCAGACCAGCACTGTCGAAAGGCTAGAAATTCAATTACTCAAATCAAGCCTGGACGAAATGAACCAGAAGATACAAGAAAGTCAGGTGTAGATTTCTCAGCAAAAGGAGCATGTAGAACAGTGACAGGCTAGGTTAAATTTGATGGAAGGTCAGGTCATAGATCTGAAAGCTTTCCAGGCCCAGTCACTAGAAGTGCATTCAAAAATAGAAGTTGAACAACAGAAATTGATTTCCAATATAGAGATTATTCAGAGTTACTTTCAAGAAGCAGATAATGCCTTTGATAATATTATCATGAAGGAAAAAAAAGCCAAAGCAGTAAGGGTTACTCTCCAAAGGGAAATCATATATTCGACAAGTGAAGAGACATACAAAACTACGAAAATATCAGCCACAGAGAAAATCAAAGGTGACATCATGCTCAAGCTATGGGAAACCAACATAACTAAAAACAAAAGAATAGTCAAGGAAATCAGAGATGAATGTGAAGAATTTTTTTATCTCTTAGACAAAAGTTCATTAAACATTGGAAAAGGCAATTGTACAGGACTTCTGGGACAGATTAATATTGTAAGACATCAATTAAATTTTAGAGAAAATTTGAGTGAAATTCAAATAGAAATTTCACAGCTAAGAGAAATGGATGTCACCCTAATAGACAGGTTGTTAGTTGAGCCCAACTTAAAACTACAGTCGATAAAGTTTGCAGATAAAGGAGTTGAAGACCGTCTCTCTAAGATACAGAGAAAGGTTTATCTGTTCGAAGCAAAGGACCTTCCAGAACCCCCCAGAAATTTTACACGGTTCCTGGAGAGATGCATTGAATATATTGGATCAAAAGAAGGAGAGTCATCAACAAAGTAAATGTATCATTGGGAAGATCTTTACTTCCAAGAAAGCAGAAAAATGGAGAAGATCATGCAAACAGTTTCTGATCTATTTTTAACAAATAGTTAGTCACTAGGAATTAGGAAATCACCAACCGTCTTAGGATTGGTAGTTTTGTATAAATATAACTTTTCAAGACTAAGACGAGGTTTTTTCTTGATGGGATTGTAAAGAGAAAATTTCATTTTTCCATAATTAATACAATACAGATTGAAGATTCTAGATCTTTTCAAGCCTTTCTCTGTCATTCCATCTTTTATTTCATACCTTTGATGAATACTTTCATGATGCAATCTCTATTGTGGTGATTGAACAGTCATATTATCTAACCGTTTGCATTTTTTCCTCTGTATCAGCTATCAACATATATAAGACCTATGAACTTTTTAGAATTTTGAAATTGTATACTTCATCAAAGTTATCATCTCTCTTTCTTCTATTAGCATAAAGTGAGAATCCTCTTCAATTGATGCCTCATATTTGTTATACAACTATATGTTTCTTTTTTCATTCCATGCACTGTCTCCTTTAAATTTGACTCAGATACTAGAAACGTGATTTATTTCTGTTATACTATTGATTCATAGTTTGGAAGTTTTATTTTTATTAATTCAAACCAGAAATTTGCAACCCTTAAAAATAAGTTTGACTTACAAAAGAGAAACTCTTATCTTTCATGACTGTTCCAGTTACCAGACAACCTAATATAGAACCCGGTCTATCAGATCAGACAAGCATTGCGTTAAACCTATTCAATACCATCTTACAAACAGCAAGTACATGAGTAGAACTTGAACATTCATGGGTCATGATTGAAAGGGATATTAGCATCCAAGAACAATGGGAAGCTAGACAGAGACAGGTAAGGAACCAACTTTGATCTCGCTTTCCATTAAACCGATCTTTTTACCCACTAACTATCTCTACCTTTTCGGATGCCTTGACGGTATACTTTAGAGCCTTAAAGTATAAACTCAGGAACAACAGAAAGGAAAATCAGGGAAGATACTCTTTCATTACTTTGGTTTTGCACATTTTTATCCTTGAATGAAAATATGACTTCATGTGAGAATAATCATTCTTCCACCCATCTATTTTATTTACGTGGACCATTTTCAAACATAATCTAATTTTCACTTTTCATTCCACTTCATTTCATTTCATCTCATATCTAATGTTGATAACCATTGAAATTTAATGTTTTTAAAGGAAAATGATAGTTAAACCTCCTTTTATGCACTTAGATGCTCAACTCTTCACCTTCTAATTCAACCCTATGGTGCATTGAATGCAAGGAAAACATGGATACTTAATGTTATACATTTTATGATTGCAAGTTGCTTAATGGTATTTTATAACTTCTTATGGTTGTTGAATTCCAAACCTTTGTTGGTTAAAATTCCTTCATAACCTTTACGCACTCTTCCATCCTTATACTCTCTCCCTTATGTATTATTTACCTGCTACCATGCCCTACAAATTCTTATGTTTATTTTTATTTGTTTCTTTATTTTTACACTCTTCTTCTTTTATTTATTTTTACACTCTTCTTCTTTTATTTGTTGTTGAATTCCAAACCTTTGTTGGTTAAAATTCCTTCATAACCTTTACACACTCTTCCATCCTTATACTCTCTCCCTTATGTATTCTTTACCTGCTACCATGCCCTACAAATTCTTATTTTTATTGTTTCTTTATTTTTACACTCTTCTTCTTTTATCCTCTCTTATTCATCTTCTTTGCTTCTCCTCCTTATCATATTTACACTTCTTACTTTTCTTCCATCCACTAATATTTCTTTTTCTTACTTTCCATTGCTTCCATTTTTTTATTACCCTTTCGTTTTCCCACTATTCATTATTTCTTTCTTTATTTTCTCCTTTGTATGATATCTTGTTCACCCAACCACCTATTTATTTACTATCCTATAATCTCTCATTGGTTTCACTCTCTCTAATTCCTTCATTGTTTTTCTACCATATACCTCCTTACATCACTCTACTACTAACTCTTCTTTTTCACCCACTTCCTTTACTCCTTCATTTTCGATCGCTTCTATTACAAGCCTCCATTCCTTACCATGAACAACACACTGTGTCATTTTGTATTTTCTAGTTTATGCATTCACATATGCTACATTAATGAATTGAGCATCATTTTAGGTTAATGATCCTAAGTTGGAGGTAAATGAAGGATAATAATGTTTTCAAAGGACATAAAACTCACAACAAGGTAATCCCATAGAAGTCATGAGTTTAGTTTTTCATTGGAATATTTCTCAATAATTTATGATTTAGTGAGGTATTTGGCTAACTATCTTTGCAAGGAATTTTTTCTCACTTAGTTTTACAAAATTTCTCATGTTCTCCCATAAAACTATTATCTTATTATGCATTGGAATACACTTTACTAAGAATAAAACAATTTTGAATATGCCTTTTACAACAAAGCATGAAGGCAAATGAAGGTAGAATTGCAACAATTGACATGGAGGAATAAACATATAAATATAAAACTCATTGAAATGATTCCCTCCAATGCTTAATGTGGATAATTAATAGAGAGACGAGACTTGTAAAAATCACATTCCAAAAATGGATGATTAAGTTTTTATTTTTCATTTGCTACATACAACAATGTAAAAATTGCCAAAGAAATCATCAAGGTGCCACAAACCTTCTGAGGGTTATATCACACAATTCACCAAGTAGGTATTGTATTTTTTTGGTATAGTAACTCACTATATCATATTAAACATACTCACCCAAACAATTTCGGATATCTAGGTTAAAATTTAGGAGAAATAACATGTTTTTAGATTCTTGTAGCAAGCGGAATTAGAAAGACTCATAAAAACAGAGTTGGGAAAGTCATGATTTGAGGGGTCAAATGAAGTCATTTTTAAAACATGTTTCTAAGGGAGATATACGTTGGAATATAGTTTCAAAAACAAATTAAATCACCTCATTTCAATGTTGGACGAAACATTTATGCCCAATTTAGTGATTGTCTATCCTAAAAACAATATTATTAAAATCTACCTTCTAGATTGTTCATCAACAGTTTTAAGATATCAAATCAAATAATTTGTCAAAATTGTTTCTATGTAATATATACACATGATTATGATTTAGTCTCCCACTAGAATCATTTCAATTGGACTATGAACAAAAAAATCTATACCAAAAAGAGTCACTTTTGATGAAATCAAAACAACTCTCCCCTACATAATTTTTCTCATCCAATTTGACATATGATTTAAATTAAATTTAAAAAATTGTTTCTACTGGAGATACCCACATCAATACACTTTCATCTCCAATCATAATCAATCCAATCCATCATCAAACGAAAAATATGCACTAAAAAGGGTGATTGTTGGCCTAAGTAGAAATTCACAAACAACTTTGTCAAGTAGGTTGTTCCTCAGCATGTTTGACACATCATTTGGCTTTGGAACCACTCCAATCGGACATCAAATGAAGAATTTATCATCAAAACCTTGTCGGGTAGTCTAGGTGGCCACCACTCCTCAACAGGTAAAAATGAAAACTATTTAAATACATATTATATAAATTTTTTGCATGTACTATTATCAATTTTTGGGAGAATAAATCCATTGTGCCTCTATTATTCCATGATCTCACATTTTTTTGTAGATAAGTGATAGTGTTTTTGCAAGTCACGAAAAGATCAAGAAGGTAAAACCATAATGAAGGAGTGATTTTCGAAGACCGACTTGGACTCATATGAAAAGGTATTGTTACCTGAACATAAAAATCACAAGATCATGTGATTCTAAGTTATTGAATGAATCATCTATGAAATTGCAGTTTCTAGGAGCTTGCTACATAACAACTCAAGTGGTTTACCAGTGACACAAAGGATTTCATTAAAACTTGCTAATGGACGAGAATGCAGATTTTGATTTGAAGATCAAGTCAAAACAAGTGTTACAAAACAAGATAAGTAGTAATACATCATCCATATTCCTTAGAATTTTTCATCAACGATTCTATTACTACACTAGAAGCCTTAAAGAAGACATAATTTTCTCTATTTTTTGTAAAACTATGGTATGCTAAAGCATTTTATTTTCTTTCTAAGGTCAATAAAGTTTTCTTTGTTTTCTCATAAATTCATAAGCATTCCATTCACATAACCAAATATACCAAACCACTACTTCATCCCACTCATTTCCTCCGTAAAATACTCCACAACCAATGCAATAAGTTACTTAGCTCACTTGCAATGTTAAGTTACCTCATTGTCCTATCATTTTCCTCAAATAAATTTGATGGTAAAAACTTGTATCAGGTGCCATCAGATCTTGTAGTGATTGAAAACTAGCTTGTTGGTAGGCATTCCTTGGGCATAATAATTTCTGATTGTGAAAACCCTCTGGGTGCAATAAGAAAAAACTTGTTTGAAAACTAGCTTCCTAGAAGACAAGGTTTACAAATAAAAATCAAAGTGCATTTCCAAGTTTTGGTTTCTCTTGAATAAATTGTTCCAGCATTACTTGCTCCATCAGAAGGATATTCCAAATCTCAGTTTACAACTCATCATGTTACAAGTTCCACAAATATTTTACTGGACCATATCAGATCTCATATTTCCTAGGATGTTATATACTTATTGCAAAGGTAGGTGCATGTACATTTCTTTTTCTCTTATTTAATAAAAAATTCATTAAATGTTATAGGAGTGTATTTGGAAATTTACCTAGGCCTACTTCGTTCTTTTTGCTTCTCTCCTACACCCTTCCTTATTATTCGCTATTTTTCCGAGGATGAAAAAAGTTCATTTGGGCGGGGACATTTATAAAACCGTTTGAACTCTTTTTGATACTCCATGCTCTCATACTGCCTTTTTTACTATGTTCTTGTGTGCCTAATGATGGTGATATGCATGACTCTATCACATAACTATTTTTTTGTAAGATAAATAGGAAACTATACTAGACATTGGTTCTCATATTAACATAGCAACAATGAAGAAACAAACAACATGGCATTGTTCTATAATTCAAGGAGATGTTTTTTTTTTCTAAATGAGAACGAACCATCATCTCTAGCATGGTCAAAATAAAGAAAGAACAACTCTCTATTTTTTTTAGCAAAACAACAATCAAAATCAACATGAAAAGAATGAAACAACCATCAAAATAGGTGTCAAAATCAACATGAAAAGATTTTTAAGTAGTAGAACTCATGGAATTTCTAGATGTCAGCTGTTTAATTTTCTGATTTCCAGATCTCATAATTATTTCCTATGATTTAAATGATATTGTTATCATAGAATAATTACACACTGAAAACCTCAACAAAACTTAGTGAACTTGATGAGAGGTTATTGTAAGTAAATATTATATGAGATGATATATTACAATTGAGGGCCCCAATATATATACTTGGGGGGAGTACCCTTTAATTAATGGATATTGTTGGAAATAATGAGAGGGGGGTGAATCGGTATTTAGAGAAATTAGTATTTTTGAACTTGTACTTCAATCAAATCATGTATTCAATTTATATCCAATCAGCAATGAAGACTATCCAATGAACAGTGAAGAATAGTATAAGAGATACACCAATACACCATGCACAGTATATAAGAAGTAATCATGTATTATTGTTCAAAGGAAGTAATGACTTCCAAAGGTAGCTACAACTTCCAAATATAAAGGGAGGGATAAACCTCCAAAAGGAAGATATAATCCTCCAATATCAAGAGAGGTTTGACCTCTCCATCCTTTCCCCTTCCTTCCACCCAAGAATATATGAGAGACAATAAAACTTTACATTAAATTATCACCATCAACCAACCATCACATAGAACCTGATAATGATTCCTGAGACTTCTTCAACTTCTGCAATTCTTCACTTCTTGGAATACTCTGATCCTATAGATAATATTACTCAATTTATTCTCTGAAACTCCTCCAAGTTTCACTCTTTGAATCCCCCCAGAAAAGGAGTTATAGATAAAATGGTAGACCTTATTCAATTATGGTTTATTCAGGAGAGTGAACTTATACAAAATGCCTCGTGCTCAATATTTAACATCAGATTATGAAATTCATACACACGAAACTACAGCCCGTACTCATTCCAATTCAATTGGTCTCACTTGATTTGGATTCTCTATGAAGACTTTATGACTTTTTTACCCAGAACACTTGTTTATGACTAGCTTTAGGACTAGTCAGAAACCCTATCTTCCACATAGTGTATCTCCAAAATTGTAGTGAATAAAGAGATGAAAGTTTTACCATGGGTACCTATATATGTCTTCTCAATATCCTCCAAATTTCACCATATGAATCATTCTAGAAACAAAGTTATAGAGAAAATGGTAAGATGACCTGTAAATAACATACCTTAGAACACATCACCAAAAGACTTCATCCTCCCTTGAAATTCGGCCTTATTTACTTCAGATTTCCTTAAAAATTTGACTTATATCTCCTTTTTCATTAATAAACTTGTGTGCGTTGAAAAGTGAATGTATAATGAGATGTATGTATACCCTTTATGTCACTTCCTTTTAACATTAGGGCCGACATGTAGTTTTTGCTTCAATTCACATTGTCATCTTCAAAAATTCATTTCTCATCAATCGTGAGGATCCACGTGACATGCCACATACTACTGGAAGTGTATGACTTATATTATCCATCCATGGGTGTTTTATCTACATGTGTAATTTATTTCATGTCTATCTACTTCGATCAACTTTGGGGTCCAAAAGCCAATGGCTAGGGTTGACATCAATGACAACAACCAATCTTCCAAGAATCTCCCCCTTTTTCATTGATGGCAACACGCGTGCTCCCCCTGTCATCATGATCCCAATTTATCTCCCCATTTTACATCAATGGAAAAGGGTGGGGCGTCTCCCCCTGAGTTCAATGGCATAAGGTGACCTTCTTCTTTGGGATTTCTCGCCCTGAACATGTGGCACTCAATAATACTTCATCCTTATTTTTTGTCTTTGGGACTTTTTCTTCATTGGAATCCTTTTGTGTGGCTTATGTATTCTCTCTCTTATTCATGTCTAGGATGTATATGTTGTTCGGTCTTCCTATTGCAGTTGCAACCAATCTTCTTGAGTTATTTTCTCTGATTTTACATTTCCGAGAGTCAAACCTAAGAGTGTATCCTTGATCACATATTTTGCTGAAATTGAGGAGATTATGCTTTAGATATTCAACCAATAGGAATTTTCCTGTTTTTACATTTTCACTTCCAAGATTTACAGTTCCTTTTCCAAGTATTTTGGTAGATGAGTAATCTCCAAATGCAACATTTCCACCCTTTTTCTTCAAGTTGACAAATTTTCTTTGATCTCCGGTCAAATGAGATGAGCACCCACTGTCTATGAACCATTCATCTTATTCTTTGCATTCTTTAGCGACCAATGTTATTCGAAAGTTTTCATTGTGTGGAATTTCTTTCCTTTTCCATGTTGTAGTTGGTATAGGGACATTGGGCATAGGATTATCTTCCTTCATCTCTCTGGAATATCGTGTTTTGTGACCAAGATTATTGCACTTGTAGCATACAATATTTTGATCCATTAATGGCTCAAATGGATTATAATTTATATTGATAGGTCTACGAACATTTCCATATCTACTATTTGCACCATTCATGTAGCTTGGGTAGTTATTCCTTTCATTGATTCTACAATTGATTTCCTTGTGTCCAAAATTTCCACAAGTATAAAAATGTCCAAGAAAGAAATTTTGATAACTAGGATTAAGTGATCTTCTTTGTGGTGTGGTCCATCTAGGTTCACAGTCTATTCTTTTGTAGTTTCCTTCATAATTATTTCTTTCATACCTGATGGGAGAGGATCTTCTTGATGTCTCATTCCTTCTGAATTCTAGTCTTCTATCGTGTTGTTCAACTTTCTCTAGAGTATTGGTTTCATAATTTTCATCTTCCTTCTCTTGTTTTGTTGTCTTCAAACTGTCACTGTATCCTAGTCATGTCTTGTCATTTGGATATCTTTGACTACTAAGGATCTCATCTAATTTTTTAGTGTTTTTTTTTAACTTCTTCAACTTTTCTATTGTCAATCATAGCTCCCCTTTTGTATGATCAAATTATGATTTCAATTTATCATAATATTCTAATTGCTCCTTCAAGCTATCAATGGTATTTTCAAGCTTGTAATTCTCTTCTTCACAACTACTCAATTCACCTTTTAGTATTATGATTGTGTTTCTAAGCTTGTTATTTTCAGTTTCAACATGCTTCAAATTTTCAAGATTTTCATCTTCTTGTTCACTCTCTACATTGTCTTTGTATCCCCAAAAGGAATCAAGGTTGGTTTCTTCATCTGAATCTTCTTCAGAAATGATTTATTCTTTTTTATAACTCTTGTGATCATCATCCTAGGTTTCTTGGGTTATGAAGAGGACGTCTCCTCCATCATTATCTTCTTCATCACTCTCATCTGAGGAGATGTCATCATCCTTGGAGTAGAATCTCTTTTTATTGTTGAGACTTCTCTTTTTATAGTAGCATTTTTTAGCAATAGGTCCTATTCTACCACAGTTAAAGCATTTGAGAGGAGACTTACCTTTGTATCTGTTAGTTCCCTTCTGGAGCCTTCTTACGAAATTTGATATTTCTTCATCTAGGTCATTATCCCTGTATTTTGTTTTATTTATTGCTTTAAAGGATGCTTCATTGTTTGGCTGGTAACTTTTTCTACATGTTATCATTCCATATGCTATAAGAGACCCATGTAATTCATCCATTTTCATTGTGGTCAAGTCCCTAGTTTCTTCAATGGAAGAGACCTTAGCATCATACTTCAAGAGAAGTGATCTCAACACTTTTCGTACAACCAAGGATTAATTGAGCTCTTAACCTAATCCTTTGATATCATTAACAACTTCATCAACTCTAAGAAAATAGGTTGAAATGTCTTCCTTTTCATCCATCTTCAAATTTTCAAATTTTTCTCTATGTCATTGAAGCTTGACCTGCTTAACTTTTGGATCACCTTCATAGATACTCTTGAGTTTGTCCCATACCTATTTAGTAGTGTTGCAACCCATCACTTTGCTAGCAATGGTTGGTGTCAATGCTCTAGAATAACATTTCTGGATTTTGAATTACAACTCATAAGCTTCTTCTCATTGTTGATTAAATGGGTTGGTTGTCATTGATGTCAACCCTTAAAGAAAGTCCAATAGCGAATTTTGGTAGCACAATGGTTTGGGTAATGGACCCAAGTTTTTTTGATGGATAATGGTATGAGTTTTGAGATATTTGTAGGTAAGACTATTCCATATGGATAGTACATTTCATGCCATTTCCAGTGGTATGTGGAACGTCACATAACTCCTCATGGTTAGAGAGTTATGGCCATGTGAAGTTGGAGAACCCTCATGAGTCATCTAGAAGCCCCCAAAAGTCAAAGTGTTTGCAAAAGAAATTATTTAAATAATAAAGTTAATGGAGAACTCCCTAAAATAATGAAAGTGGAATGCTACATGAAAGTATAAATAAGAGGCAAGGCTCTCTCATTTAATCACACTTGAACACATTGAATATCTTTTATTGTGTGAGTCTTATTGCAAGTACTCATTGATATATATGAAGTTGTGAAATTGTGAGGTAGTACGAAGGGTTGATGGCAAAAGTCTCAGAATTATAGCAAATACTAAAAAAACCCTAATTTTTGAGGCATACACGGGCTGACAGTGTATTAGGGTGCATACATACTGAGGTGTACATGGGAGGACAGTGTATTAGGGTGCATACATACTGAGGTTTACACGAGCTGACAATGTATTAGGGTGCGTACATACACAGGCTGGTAGTGTATTAGGGTGTGTACATGTTAGTAAAGCCATGGAAAATTGAGAAGGTGAAGATGCAGAGGTTCTAGATTCTAAGATCAAGCTCCCAAGAAGATCTACAGTGCTCAGATACATCAGATATATCCATTGGTTCAAAAGGTATGTCTTATTTCTATGAATAGTTGGATTGTGATGTATGCATGAGAAATGGTTATGGAGATTTGAGGATTTTCCAAAGAAATACTAGTGGTTGCATGGGATATTTTGTATAAGTCAGATCTACAGAAATACAGTGTCGGTATATTTATCATTGATACTTCTTGTTGAGGGACATCTTGTATTTCTTGGCATATGGCTAAGGTTTTTTGTGGTATGTGGTTGAGAGATTGTATTGGTTGATGTATTGAGAGGATGAATATCAAAAAGGGTTTGAAGTCTAGATCATGTGAGGGTTATCATACTTATTCATGATTACACACACTTATGGCACATGACTAGAGATAGATATGTATGAGGATGCATGCACAGGGTACAGATACAGTCTAGATGCAATGATAGGTTACAGATCTATGTGAAAGAAGTTACATAGGGTCAGAAGTTTTTAGAAGAAAGAAAACCCTAGTTCTCAGAAGGCATACACCAGTTGTATAATAGTTTGGCCACGTACATATGCAGGTTTCATAACAGATAGGGTGCATACATACGTGTGTTGCAGCACTACAGGTCCTGTACCAGTTGTATTTTGTTGATACATGTTCATTTTAGGTACAGATTGATTACAGAGAAGTTGTACAGGTTGGATGCAGGTCAATGGTACATATTGATACAGTTTTGCAGTGTTATATCTTACAGTGATAGTGTGAGAGTGGTCCCATCATTCTACTTCTACTTCAGGGCGGTTGGACAAGGCAAGGACAGGTGGTTATAGCCACCTTCTAGTTGTAGCTGGAAAACATAGGGGGTTGTAGCCAGAGAATTGGGGAGTTGGAGCTTCCCTCAGGTTGTATCCTGATAAACTAGGGGGTTGGAGCCTCCTTTCAGTTGCAACTAGAAAACAAAGGAAGTTGGTACTTCCAATGAATGTAATTCTTCAAGACATATAAGAAAAAGCATTTTGTGGTTTTCTCTCGCTTTGGGTTTCCATGTAAAAACACTGGTGTATTGTGTATGTGTATGCTTGTTCATTTGTTCATTATTTATTTACACCGCAAATATTGGATGATAATGCTACATTGATTAAAAAGGATTAGATTTCTCTATTACTGATTCACCCCCCTCTTAGTAATCCAACAATTGGTATCAGAGCTGGTTCCTTCAGAAGTCAGTTTAACCACTGAAAGGTAGATCATGGAGAGAAACAACATGTATAAAAATGGAATACCATAGTTTGATGGACAGAAATATGCATTTTGGAGCATAAGGATGAAGACATATATATAGGCACAGGGATTTGAAATTTGGCAATCAATTGCATATGGATACACAACACCAGCAGTTCCGCCGACAAATGACAAAGTAATGAAACTCAGTCAGAATAATTCCAAAGCCACAAATGCACTTTTGAATGGGTCTTGGAGAATCGGTATTCACCAAAGTTGCACATTGTAAATCCGCTAAAGAGATTTGGGACAAACTTCAAAATATTTATGAAGGAGATTCAAAAGTCAAAGTAGCAAAGATTCAAACTTACAGAGATCAGTTCGAACAATTAAAGATGAAGGAAGATGAGAATATTACATATTATTTTTTACAATCCGATGAAACAGTAAATGCATTCATGGGATTGGGAGAAGAAATCAAAGAATTCGTGATTGTTCAAAAGGTACTAAGATCTCTTCCTATGAGATTTGACCCTAAGATATCAACACTAGAAGAAAGAGAAGATTTGAACTCAATAAGCATGAACGAACTACATTGAATCTTCACAGCATATGAAATGAGAAATGAACAGGAAAATACAAATATAAAAGAAGCAGCCTTCAAAGCATCCAAAAGGTCAAATCAAAATGGAAAGAAAAAATAAAAATAGCATAGCAGCAACAGTGACGTCTCGGAAGATGATGAAGAAGTGGCCAACTTTGTCAAAAGATTGAACAAGGGAACCAACAACAGGTATAGAGGTAATATTCATTTGATTTGTTTTAATTGTGATGGTATTGGACATTTTGATAACAAATGTCCTCATAAGAAAAAGAGAAATGATGAAGGTTACTCAAATAGAAAACAAACATATAAAGGTAAAAGAACCATAAAGAAATTTTTCAAGAAAATCTTATGCACCAAAGAAGACATCTCATCATCAGATGAAGATGAATTCAGTGACAGTGAGACAGAAAGAGTTTTATTCATGGAAGTAGAAGACACTGATAAATAAGACTCTGAAGAAGAATATGAAGAGGTTGAAGAAGAATATGAAGAGGCATAAGTTGACTACCGAGAATAATTTTTGTGTGCCATCGAATTTATCAAAAGAGAAAAGAAGAAAAACAAGAAACTACAAGCAAAAATAGACAAGAAAGAAGACACTCGGGAACGAGAACAAATGATCACAAATTTGAAGGTTCAAATTGAAGAAGATAAAAGAACTGAAGAAGCACTCAAAGAACAACTAGAAGGAAGAGACAGGATCATTGAAAATTTGGAAGCAGAGATTGTCACATTAAGAAAGGATCTTCAAAATAAAAATATGCAGAACAACTCAAAAGTTTTGAATGACATTATTGACAGTCAAAAACCTCATCATGACAAGTTCGGACTTGTATACAATCAGAAAGAAAATGGATCAAGCTCCAAAACAACATAACAAGAAACATATCCAAAAAGCTATGCAGAAACAATCAAAGGGGATAGGAAGGTCTACAAAGAAAATTACAAGGACACTCCTCCACCAAGAAGATTCAGATTTCAGAATCAACGACTGATAGAAATAGATAAGCCTTGGGAAGAAGAAGGATTCATAAGAGTACCTCCTTTCAGAAGATCTTCAACTCCCAAGTATCAAACTATTTTATTTTTTTATGTTATGCATGTAATAATTTTGGACATAAATATGTGAATTGCATAGCTAACAACAGGAACATAAACAAATTTGAAAGGTATACACAAAAGGGTTATCCAAGAAGGCCTAGTGAAACACAGAGAAGAAGTTACAACAGGTTTGAATATTTGAGCACTAAAGTGGAATGCTACAAATGTAACAACTTTGAACACATGGCCAAATATTGCAGAATGACAGTCCCTCCTAGAGAACCACAACAAAACAACAACAGTCATAGACAGGAACCTCAGAAAAGGACATGGATAAGAAAGCAGAATCAGTATAGAAATGAAGAATGCACACTCGCTCTACAAGCTAAGCAGAAGAAATGGGGTTGGTATGTTGACATTGGTTGTTCAAAACACATGATAGGTGATAGAGACAGGTTTCTTACATTAAGAAAGGAAAGAGATGGATTAGTCTCCTTTGGAAATGATGATTCAACTAAAATAATTGGAAAAGGAACAGTCAGAATTGGGAACAAGAATACCAAGTCAGAAAATGTTCTACTAGTAGAAGATATGAAACATAATCTTCTAAGTGTGAATCAAATGTGCGACCAAGGTCATAAGGTTACTTTTGATTCACAAAAGTGCGAGATAAGAAAAGAAGGTTCAGGAAAATTGATTGCAACAGTTGCGAGAACTTCAAGCAACATATATGTATTAAGTGAAATTGGAAATGAAAAGTGTTGCCTAAGAAAGGAAGATGAAAGTTGGTTATGGAACAGAATAATGGGTCACATACATTTTGATAACCTTTTCAAAGTCAACAAAATGGAAGCAGTTAGAGAAATGCCCCAGATCACAAAACCATCCAACACTTTATGCAAGCATTGTCAACAAGGAAAGAAAACAAAGACCAAGTTCAAATCAAACGAATATTTAACGACAAGACCACTGGAAATTGTGCATACTGATCTAGTTGGACCAACTACAACAAAGGGTTTAAAAGGTGAGAAATAATTTATGTTATTAGTTGATGATTATACAAGAATGACTACAGTTTTCTTCCTCAGGAATAAGTTAGAATCTTTTGAAAACTTCAAGGTCTACAAGGAAATGGTTGAAAATGAAAATGATTCAAAAATCAAATGCTTGAGATCTGATAAGGGAGGAGAGTTCACTTCAAATGAATTTATGGACTACTGCAGCAGGCATGGAATAAAAAGGCAATTCTTCGTTGTTAGGACACCTCAACAGAATAGAGTTGTTGAAATAAAGAACATGACAATACAGGAAATGGCTCGAACAATGCTACTGGATTCCAAATTGACAAATATCTTTTGGACATAGGCAGTGCATACAACAATTCACATTCAAAACGGAGTAATGCTCAGAAACAATAGTGACAAAAATCCCTACGAGCTATGGAAAGGAAGACTAGCAAATGTGAAGCACTTCAAAATTTTTGGAAGCAAATGCTATATCAAAAGAGAAGATGGTGGAATGGGAAAGTTTGACTCTCGTGTGGACAAAGGATTACTTGTTGGTTACTCAAGTACAAGGAAAGCATACAAGTGTTACAACCTGATATTGAACAAAGTTGTGGAAAGAATCAACGTAACAATTGATGAAATAGATAGACCAGAATTAAAGGAAGAAGAAAATGAATCAATGGAACAGTTGTATGAAGAAGAAGAAGAAGAAGATGAAAAAGAAGTATAAGGGGAAGATGAAGAGGATCTGACAGAAGTATAAGAGCAAGTTTATCAAGTGCCTCCAAAGACACCTAGCAGACGAGTACAGAAGAATCATCCTTCAGATCATATTATCGGAAACAAAGATGTAGGAATTGAGACTAGAAGAAGAATATGTTCACCAAAACAAACACACCTAGCACTCTCATCTATGATTGAACCAACCTGTTTTGAAGAGGCTAGCAAGGATGAATTTTGGAATAAGTCCATGGATGAAGAATTGGATTAAATAGAGAAAAATGACACTTGGGAATTGGTTCCAAGACTAAAGGATAAGAATGTGATTGGCACAAAGTGGGTATACAGGAATAAATTGAATGAGGATGATCAAGTTACAAGGAACAAAGCTAGATTGGTATGTAAAGGATATGCATAGGTTGAAGGAATCGACTTTGAAGAGACATTTTCCCCAGTCGCCATAATGGAAGCAATCTGATTGCTTTTATCTTATGCATGCTCCAAAAATATTAAAGTGTATTAGATGGATGTAAAATCAACTTTTCTGAATGGGGAACTTGAAGAGCAAGTCTACATTGAACAACCAGAAGGATTTCAGTTGTCAGAGAATGTAGATTATGTGTGTAAATTAAAGAAGGCCTTATATGGTATAAAACAAGCTCCTAGAGCATGGTACTCTAGACTGGATAAATATCTACAGCAGGCAGGGTTCAGAAAAGGAAGTGCAGACAACAACCTCTACGTCAAGGTAACACAATATAGTATTTTATTAATTTAAGTTTATGTTGATGATATTATTTTTGGAAGTACTGATGACAGGTTAAGCTAGAAATTTGCAAAGGACATGTAGAATGAATTTGAAGTGTTATTACTTGGAGAACCATCCTTCTTTCTGGGTCTTCAGATACGTCAAAGCAATCAAGGAATTTTTATTTCTCAAACCAAGTATATCAGAGAAATGCTAAAAAGGTTTGGAATGGAATATTGCAAACCAATTGCAAGTTGAGAAAAGATGATGATTCAAAGTATATAGATCAGAGGAAATATAGGTCAATGATTGGTAGCCTATTATATGTGACAAAATCCAGACCATATGTAATGCAAGTAGTTGGACAGGGGGCACAATTTCAAGAAGCACCAAAGGAATCACATCTATTAGAAGTAAAGAGGATTTTCAGATATCTCAAAGGAACATAAGAGTTTGGATTATGGTATCCAAAAGGAAAGGATCAATCATGTATTGCCTACATAGATGCAGATTGAGAAGGTTGCATTGATGACCAACAAAGTACCAGTGGAGCAACGTTCTACTTGGGTGAGTGTTTAGTATCATGTCTAAGCAAGAAAAAATCATCAGTATATTTATCAACAACAGAGGTAGAGTATATTTTAGTAGCAACATGTTGTACACATGTACTATGGATGAAACAAACTCTAACAGATATACAGGTTGAGCATGATGAGCCCATTCCAATGTATTGTAATAATACAAGAACTATCAATATCTCAAAGAACTCGGTGATGCACTCCAAGGCAAAGCACCTTCCAATCAAGTATCACTTTCTACTGGAACAGGTTGCAGAAAAGAACATCATAGTGAATATGTGGGCACAAAAGAACAAGTGGAAGACATCTTTACAAAAATGCTTCCATGGGAAACCTTTGAATATCTTCACCAGAGTCTCAGAATTATTTCTACTCCAAAATGAATGTTATTGAATGCTTATCTTATATGTCTTATATGTACACGAGGAAGCACCATAAAGAGGACAATTCAGGTTGGGAGATCAAACAATTCAGTTAGGGGGAGCAGCCCCGGATGGAAAGATACATTTTCCATTGCTAACAAAGGGGGAGATATTTATTAGATGCAGAGGACAGAGGCATGGTTCCAGGGGGAGTGTTGGTCATGTAGAGGATGGAGGCATGGTTCCAAGGGGAGCGACGATCACAGGGTGAGATTGTTGATATGAGTGATATGACTTCAGTATTGCATGGCATGACCTCAGTATTGCATCAAAGTGTTGTCATCAATTCCAAAGGGAGAGATTGTTGATTAAATGGGTTGGTTGTCATTGATTTCAACCCTTGAAGAAAGTATGATAGCAAATTTTGGTAGCACAATGGTTTGGGTAATGGACCCAAGTTTGTTTGATGGATAATGGTATGCATTTTGAGATATTTGCAGGTACGACTATTCTAGATGGATAGTATATGTCATTCCATTTTCGGTCGTATGTGGAACGTCACATAACTCCTCACGGCTAAAGAGTTATGGCCATTTGAAGTTGGAGAACCCTCATGAGTCATATATAAGCCCCAAAAAGTCAAAGTGTTTGCAAAAGAAATTATTTAAATAATAAAGTTAATGGAGAAATCCCTAAAATAAGGAAAGTGGAATGCTACATGAAAGTATAAGTAAGAGGCAAGTCTCTCTCATTTAATCACACTTGAACACATTGAATATCTTTTGTTGTGTGGGGCTTATTGCAAGTACTCATTGATACATATGAAGTTGCGAAAGTCTGAGGTAGTATGAAGGGTTGATGGTGAAAGTCTCGAAATTACAGTGAATACTAAAAAAACCCTAATTTTTTAGGCATGCGTGGGCTAACAGTGTATTAGGGTGTGGACATAATGAGGCATACGTGGGCTGACAGTTTATTAGGATGTGTACGTATGTGGGCTAGCAGTTTATTAGGGTGTGTACATGTTAGTAAATCCATGAAAACTTGAGAAGGTGAAGATGCAGAGGTTCTAGATTCTAAGATCAAGCTCCCAGGAAGGTCTATAGTGCTCAGATACATCAAATATATCCATTGGTTCAAAAGGTATGTCTTATTTTTATGAATAGTTGGATTTTGATGTATGCATGAGATATGGTTATGGAGATTTGAGGATTTTCCCTAGAAAGACTACTTGTTGCATGGGATCTTCTATATAAGTCATATCTACATAAATAAATTGATGGTATATTTATCATTGATACTTCTTGTTGAGGCACATCTTGTATTTCTTGGCATATGGCTAAGGGTTTTTATGGTATATGGTTGAGAGCTTGTATTGGTTGATGTATTGAGAGGCTAAATATCAAAAAGGGTTTGTAGTCTAGATCATGTGAGGGTTATTATAATTATTCATGATTACACACACTTATGGCACATGAATAGAGAGAGATATGTATGAGGATGCATGTACAGGGTATAGATACAGTCTGGATGCAATGACAGGTTACAGATATATGTGAAAGAAGTTACACAGGGTCAGAAGTTTTCAAAAGAAAGAAAACCCTAGTTTTCAGAAGGCATACGCAGGTTGCATAACAGTTTGGTCGCGTACATACACAGGTTGCATAACAGATAGGGTGCGTACATACATGTGCTACAACACTACAGATCACGTACCTGTTGTATTTTTTTGATACATGTTCATTTCAGGTACATATTGATTACGGGGCAGTTGTACATGTTGGATGCAGGTCAGTGGTACAGATTGATACAGTTGTACAGTGGTATATCTCACAGTGATAGTGTGACAGTGGTTCCATCATTCTACTTCTGCTTCAGGGTAGTTGGATGGGGCAAGGACAGGTGTTTGTAGCCACCTTATGGTTGTAGCTGAAAAACATAGGGGGTTGTAGCCTCCTTCTGGTTGTAGCAAGAGAATTAAGGATTTGGAGCTTCCCTCGGGTTGTATCCCGAGAAACTAAGGGGTTGGAGCTCCTTCTAGTTGAAGATAGAAAACATAGGAAGTTGGTGCTTCCAATGAATGTAATTCGTCAAGACATATAAGAAAAAGCATTCCATGGTTTTCTCCCGCTTTGGGTTTCCACCTAAAAACACTAGTGTACTATGTATGTGTATGATTGTTCATTTGCTCATTGTTTATTTACACTGAAAATATTGGATGATAATGCCTCATTGATTAAAAAGGATTATATTTCTCTATTACTAATTCACCCCCCCTCTCAGTAATCCAACACTCATTTAGATCGGTTGGAGAATTATTTGGGATTACATAGCCATTTACAACTGAGTACCAAATGTCTACTCCCAAAGTTGTTAGGTAAGTTTTCACTCTATCACTCTAGTATGCATAATTTCTTCGATCAAATCATTGAATCCCCTTTGGAATGTTCTCATGGTCATCCATCTCTGCTCAGGATTTTCCTTCCAGTGGTTAAATTATTCTAAAGCAAGCTGCTCTAATACCAATTGTTGGAAATATTGAGAGGGGGGTGAATCAATATTTAGAGCAATTAGTATTTTTGAACTTGTACTTCAATCAGATCGTGTATTCAATTTATATCCAATCAACAATGAATACTAGCCAATGAACAATGAAGAATAGTATAAGAGATACACTACTAGACCATGCACAATATATAATAAGTAATCATGTATTATTGTTCAAAGGAAGTAATGACTTCCAAAGTTAGCTACAACTTCCAAATATAAAGGGATGGATAAACCTCCAAAAGGAAGATACAATCCTCCAATATCAAGAAAGGTTTTACCTCTCCATCCTTGCCCCTTCCTTCCACCCAATAATATATGAGAGATAATAAAATTTTAAATTAAATTATCACCATCAACCAACCATCACATAAAACCTGATAATGCTTCCTGAGACTTCTTCAACTTTTGCAATTATTCACTTCTTGGAATTCTCTGAACTTGTAGATAATATCACTCAAGTTATTCTCTGAAACTCCTCCAAGTTTCTCTCCTTGAATCCTCCCAGAAAAGGATTTATAGAGAAAATAGTAGACCTTATTCAATTCTAGATTATTCAGGAGAGAAAACTTGTACAAAATTCCCCGCGCTCAATATTTAACATCAGATTCTAAAATTAGTATAGAGGAAACTACAAACCATAATATTTCCAATTCAATTGGTCTCGCTTCATTTGGATTCTCTATGAAGACGTTATGACTGTTTTACCTGGAACACCTGTTTATGACTAGCTTTAGGACTAGTCAAAAACCTTATCTTCCATAGAGTGTATCTCCAAAAGTATAGCGAATAAAGAGATGAAATTTTTACCACAGGTACCTAGATATGTCTTCTCAATATCCTCTGAATTTCTCTATCTGAATCGTTCTATAAAAAATGTTATTGTGAAAATGGTAACATGACCTGTAAATAACATAACTTAGAACACATCACCAAAAGACTTCATCCTCCCTTGTAATTAGGCCTTGTTTACTTCATATTTCCTCATAAATTCGACCTATATCTCCTTGTTCATTAATAAACTTGTGTGCATTGAAAAATGAATGTATAATGAGATGTATTTATACCCTTTATGTCACTTCCTTTTAACATTAGGTCTAACATGTAGTTTCTTCTTTAATTCACATTGTCATCTTCAAAAATTCATTTCTCCTCAATCGAGAGGATCCACGTGACGTGTCACACACCACCGAAAGCGACATGACTTATACTATCCATCCATGGGTGTTGTATCTTCATGTGTAATTTCCTTCATGTCTATCTACTTCGATCAACTATGGGGTCCAAAAGCCAATGTCTAGGGTTGACATCAATGACAACAACCAATCTTCCAACATATATGTCTTTTCCATTATTGTCTTTTCATTAATTAATTTTATTATTATTATTAATTATTTATTAAATGTATATTTATACATTATATTATAAATATATTATTTATATATTATATTTATGTTGATGATTATTTCCTCACGTGCACGTATAATTAATATAGATCACTCCATCCTGGAGTAGGCAATGTGAGAACACCTCGAGTCTATCCATTCATCATCAAGAGAAAGACTATGCCTGGGCCATTCACCATTAGAAAATCTTTGTGAGTGAATGAGTCATTTCCCTAGGTCAAATCAACATGACTAATATGGGAGAATGTTTTGCCCGATGTTGCTAACTAGAGAAACATCAACATCAACAAACCTCTAGTTCAGATACAACAAACAATAGTGTCGAGATTGTTAAGTTTTAATGTTCTTATTAGGTTATTTTAAATTTACTCAATGCATTTCAAAAACAACAACATGAAGAGGATCATTGAAAGAAACACAATCACAAGGTACACGATATTTATCCTGGGAAACCCTCATGGGGGAGAAAACCCATCAAAAACTTCCTCAATAATAGATTGCCAATACAATGCCAAGACTAAGACCAAATCACCAAGAATAAACTAGGATTGAGCATGCGCCCCTCTTCTCCTTCCTCTTGCAACTACAACTTCCTTCAAAATATGTGCACTAGAAGTGTGTGTGAGTGTATGAACAAGTGAGGCTCCATCCTAACTTATAAATACTAGTTGAGGAGGCACTAGGGTTATGTCTCTTCACTTAGTAAGGCTGACTTCTTCCAAGAGTGGTTTAAACCACTTTATAAACCCTAGGGGTCGACTTTACAATTACCACAATATAAATATGGTTTGACCAATCCACAAGAGGGGATTTGGTCTTATACAAGACCCAACATGATCAATCCACAAAAGGGGATTTGATCTTTAAGATAATAACTCAAATATAATTAGAATATTCTTCGAAGTTACAATATTTCTACAGAGATTTAGTGTAGCCACAACAAGAAGTTTAGATATCATGTGATATTCTCTCCTTTAACTTCCATGACAGAAACAAAATTTTGTATACTTCAAAGTATGTGTTATATCAGAAGTCATCTACAATTTTTATGTCATGGGCTTCTAGCTATCTTCTAAATTTTTTTTGTTTTCCAACTCGTTCGCTCTATCAAAAGATTCATTGTGTCATTTTCATACATTGTTGTTGATCTAAAAAGGAACAATAGGAGTGTAGAAGAATTTATCAATAGCATATAAAGAGTTTCAGGGATCATCCTTTGTGGGTTGATGCAACAAGACAGTGTCTACAAAATCCACCATTCGAGTAGTTTCTTCATTGAAAACAATTTTCAAATGTCAAGGCCCATTGGTGGCCCTTGCACTAAAGGATCTAGTACTTTTGTGTATAAATATCAATCAGAACCAATACACTCTTATGAGGACCTCAACAAATATATTTCTCCTTATTATCATAAAGAAGTCAAATTTTATGAAAGACTTGTTGAGCAACTTGTCAATCAGGGTGATGTGCTAGATATTTTTGCATGTGCTCTCGATCAAGTGTGAGTGGTAGAAATTAAAGTAGCAATAGAAAGAAAAGGTGGACTAGTCGTGCTCACTAGAAGCTTTGGAGATTATGTTTTCAAGTATTATTTTAAGCATGTCTTTGAAGTTAGAGATTATTTGATGTTGCTTCCATTGTTTCCAATCAAATCCTTCTCTTAGATGCTTATTTCATTGTGGTTATTTTTATTTTGGAATGACTATTGCACATTGACAAAATGTTTTCTTTAAAAATATCCCATGAACCTACATATGATTAGTATGAGTCTCTCATGTTCATCTGTTAAAGCTTAAAGAACAGTTCAGAAAGCAGTTCCCAACTTGTAGGGGTTGCAAGTCCAAGGCCCATAATTGCAAGATGAAGAAGCCATGTGAAACAAGGAAGTTAGAGGAGTAGAAACTATAGGTCATGATTGTTGCTTGAAGTTTTCCTTACGCTCACATGATCAAAATTATCATCTCTAGACTTGAGACCTTTAAGCAAGGTTTTCATATGCATGAAAGATGGTAACAATGATTTTCAACAACCTGTGTTTTTTTGTAAAGTGTGGAAAATGATTTGTTTATAACTTGGGATCTACGAACTAGATATCTCTAATTTTTGGTAGACATGAGCATCACATTGAAAAAAATGACAAACCAAAAATCACACATCCCAGATTGGCATTTAAGAGAAATGACTGGTTTTTCAGACTTGTAGCATCTTTTTCAAAATTGCATATTATGTGAAAAAAATGATTTGTTTATATCTTGAGATCCGTGAAATGGGTATCTATGATTTTTGGTGGGCAGAAGCACCAAATTAAGTAAACATACTCACTAAAAATTTCACATACCTAGATCATTGACATTTAAGATAAATTAGTGGTTTTGCAGGCTTGTAGCAACTTCCTATAAATTATCTCACTTATAAATAATACATTTCAGTAAAGAAGTATGAGTTGTTCCAATGGAAACATCTATAAATTCTATTGATTGATTCTTGAAGCAATTTGGGTCGTCATTTTTCATCTAGCATGGGAAAAAAATATTTTTTAATTGAAGGATAATAGTTAAGTCTTGTCACACAAGAACCAACAGTTACAAAACTTGTGGTTGTTACACAAGAACCAATCACAAGAAACTCAACAATAACTCAAGTTCTTCTTGCATTATTTTATTTTCAGGGTTGTAAGGAGATATTTTATGAATCAAATGGAGATAGCTTGATGCCCATTTTTACAGAGGAAGAAGACCTAACCTCACAAGTTAAAGATAATTTTATTGCATTGATATATAGGGTTGCATGAGGACATGAAACATATTCAGTTAGCTCGTGGGTTTATACATTAGCAAATTCTAGATTTCAAAACAGATCCATATTTGGAGATTTAGGAACTGGGTCCTTGAGATTTTCGGTATGAGGCATCATCAAGTAAAAAAAAACGTCTCCACAAAAACTCTCAACAACCAAGATAATACTTTGAGAGATATCATTGATTTACTAAATCTACATTTATTTCCTCTTGCTCCAAATCCGTATAGTCAACAAATTTGAAATCCACTTCAACCACCAAAGATATGACATGGATTTTGGATCATCAGTCAACTATCTTGGATATAGAGAGAATATTGGAACTCTTGATATGATCATATTTGAGTTGTTAACAAATATATTGGAGTTATTTATGAGCTGATTTTCAGTTGCTAGTTATTTGTAAATGGTTGTAACTACATGAGAATTTTTTTGATCTACATTTAATTTCTGTTTCAAGCAAGTTTGTGTATAAAAGAGGGTCCCTACTCCATTTTAGGAGGGGATTCTCAGTGTAATAATTCAATACATTATGGCTTAGTTTTATATGTTGTAAGTACAATTTTGTTTTCAAATTATTAAACCTACTCTTTTAGCTCTAGTTATGGCGTGTATTTAAATATTTTTAGTTATGAAGTTTCCAACAATGTGTTCCAAAGAAAGAATCCCCCCCTTGTTTTGGTACATTGTTGTCCATGTTTATTTTTTGTTCATTTACATTTCATGAATTTCACCTTGGATTCATATTTTTCATTTCCATTTCAACTTATTGTTGTGTGGTGTGCAGATAGGTTTTTGTAAGTGAATCCATTTAACTTAATTAAAATAAATAAGGTTCAAAATAGAGAATGGTTGCAACTAAACTCAAACCATCGGTGTGAATGAGAAAATTACAGTCTGTTAATTGACATTTTATGGCCTGATTGGATGATAAGTTAGATTGTAGATCATTGCAAAAACAACCTTCTAAATTTATGAATTTCCTTTATTTATTGATTTTTGCATTTCCAATTTGAGTGATCATTGATTAAGTGATATTCTTGAAAAATACCAAATCATAGCATTGTTGTAGAAAGATTCAATTCTTGAAGTTGGAAACTTAATGCAACCTTATTCTTTAGCATTCTTGGGTAAAGAAGGATATAACGTAGTTTTAAATCTTCATTTATTATTGAAAAGCCATTTCTTAGTATAATTGTATTTCAATTTTTAGGCAATTAGAAACTACAAAGGAAATATTATTGCATATATTGTGCATAGCACTTCATAAGTAAGCAACAATTTTGGGTTGACATATAAATGAAACAAAATTTATAACAGATATAAATTGCATGTCGCTTGGGATCACTCACGAAGGAAGTTTCACGTTCTTTGATTGATATCATGTCCTCAAGGATATTTTATGTGGGACAACTTGCTCCATGTATGCATTCATTCAAGTCTAGGGATTTTGTCAAATTTAATAGTGGATGATCCATGGTAGACAATGTCACTTCTCCTCCATAGCCTTGGATCTAAATCCCTAGGTGAATATTAGTGGCAGTAGAACCAACAAGAATTAAAACACATTGCAATTACCTTAAATATGAAAAATACTTAATTTTCGTAACATTAGGTGATAATAGTTTGATAAAAATTGTATAATGGTATGAGAATGGTTAAGTGGATGCAAGTCATAGTTATTATGATAATCCTTTATTGAGTATGTATAGGTCACATTTTTTTTAGATTGAATTAAATGGTTATTAGACTTATTCAATGAAATAAATCTAAGTATAGTTATCAAGCTACTTAAAAACAAGCTAGATTCTAAATATGAATGATTGAAATTTGTAGTTGTTTGGAAATCTATTGAGCATTTAAGAGTAAATATGAATGATTGAAATTTGTAGTTGTTTGGAAATATATTGAGCATTTAAGAGACATGTAATGTATGTGGATTTATATGAAGATATGGTAACTTGTTTGTCTAATGATATTGTATCATGATAAGAGATAGTGTCTTGTTTGCTTTAAAATTATTAAAATAAAATCATTAAAATAAAATCCAATAAGAAGTTTAATGTTTAGTGTTTGGAAGTTCATATTGTTATTGTTATTATATTCATGCAATGTGTGCCATGCTTGTTTTGCAGGGATTTTGTGCACAAAAATCTTATTGCGGAATAAAATTGTTGTTTTCTAATTCTATCATCTTTATACTACAAGTGACAAATGTACTTGAGGTAAGTGTTATTAGTCCCTACCAAAGGCCATGACTCTAGCGATCGATTCATCGTTGACCGCTAATTACTTTGTCGTTGACTACTACTAAAATTTGTATGCTTTTCAAAGTTGTACAAAGTTGTACATAGGCAAAGCGAAATAGTTATTTTTTTTAATAATTAAATTTTTTTTATCAAAGAGGCTATTCACTAACAAATTCTACCTCTTATCGTTGAGATGCATTTTTCCATAGATAACCTAAGTTTTGTGTAGGTAGATAGTGCCATGATGCATATGCATTATTTGTAATCTTAGATAAGTTTATCTAAGCTCTTTCTGAGGATGACAACTATGCCTGAAGTCATTGTCAGAGATTTAAACTATATTATGACAAATGATCTTGATATTGATGCTTAGTAAATGTTTTTATTTCATTAAAGCCACCACTTCAACGCCCACTTCCTTCACAACTTGTTGCCACCGTCTCCACCTCCTTCACAAATTGTGACCATCGTCTCCACCGCCACCGCCTGTGGCCACCTTCTCCACTACCTATACAACACTACATTCTATACAACACTGCATTCACAAGAGGTCTAAACAATATTTTTTCAAATCACTAACCCTAAGGAACAAAGAAATATTGGAGAAAATGGAAAGACACCTACTCTTTATTTTTGGAGGAACCATGTACTCCTGATATGCTCCTATAAATCATTTAAGTTATATGCAATTGTAAGTGTCATGATATGCACCTGTAAATAATTTAATGTATGCAACTATAAGTCATTTAATTTGAATCTATGCAATTTTTTGTCTCTTTACTGTATATAAATAACCCCTCATCGACAAGCCTCCTCGATTGATAATGAACAACCCAACATTGATCAGGTTGTTCCTTCCCACTACCCTGATACCACTGCTCTAGTCAGAACCTCCTGAGATTAGCTCCTTGCTGGTGCTCATAGCCTTACAATTAGAATATATATGACTGTCAGGTTGTGCCTTCTGTGTAGGAGGAGGCGGTTGATAACCTCTTGTTGGGTGGCACCTGTCACCTTTTCTTTTCATTCCTGCTATCCATGAACCGATAATGTACACACTCAGGTGCAAGTGGATTTCTTTTTTTATTCAGGTCAGAAGAATTATGATGGGGTACTGTTGAGATGTTTAGAACAAGATGATGTGGTCTAAAAGCAAACTATCCATGTTGTTATTCTCCTACCACATAAGATCACTATATAAAATCACAACGTCGGGAAAAAGTATGCAAAAGTAAAATATTAATAGATAAACCATGCAAAAGTAAATTATGTATTATATTTATTATACCTCGTTGGATATAAACTGGTCTACCTGATCTAACTATACTCTATACCTGATATGTAGCGCTACACATAACCCGACGTAGAATGCCAGGTTACTTTTGCATAGTTATTTGAATCAATAAGTAGCTTGCATATAGATAGAAAGTGCAGACATAACTTTAGTTAGGTTGTGACCTTACTTGTCTGCCTATATGCTTGGCTTGGATCATAAATTGAAAACGGGAAATAATGACATTTGAAGTAGATGGGACCCGAGTGAATCTACCCTTAGATCCATATAAAGGGACAAGGTACATTGAACCCTTTTATCACATCCACCTAGTTAGTTCAGAGAAGCTAGCTGAGGGAGGAGCAAACCCAACTCCAACGTCTTTTGATCATCACATGTAAGTATATTATTGTGGAAAAAAAATCCCATAATAGGGATATGTTGTTGTAGTAATAGCTTGAAATTATGGGCATCATCGAGTCTACTTGTAAATATACAATCACGACTGGCCCATGTTGGCATGTTTACAAGCTAAGTGTGCTTGTCATTGATGGCAAGATCAGAGTGTGCAATGATGGCAAACAGGAAAGCTGCAATGATAGCATCGAGAATGATAAAGATCATGAGAAATTGTTGTCTACAAAGCTCAAGAGGAATAGCACAGAGTCGCACAGAGAGCGCAAGTGTGCGCCAGGGCCAAGGTTAACTAGTTGCCAAATCTCAGGAGAGATAGTGTTCTTAGGAACTTAGACGGGCCGCAGAAATACTTGGAGGGAGAAATGAAGATAGCCATGCACTGCTTCATTCAGTAAAAATGCAAGGATAAGGTCGAGAATCTATCCAACACTCGAGAGATAGGAGCCGTCGGTCTCAGGGAAGATCGAACTGTTGATTTGGCACCCGTGGATATCGAGAATTCGGGATTCAGGAGAATAGAGGTGAGCCAACCTCCACAGTCGCGAAATGTGAAATCGTGATAAGATCTGAGCCATTAGAACGTGGGGAGCGTGAGCCGTTGATTTGGCACCCGTGGATATCAGGAATTCAGGAATCGGGAGAATAGAGGTGAGCCAACCTCCAACTCCGTGAAATGAAAAATTGCGATGAGATCTGAGCCATTGAATCCAGAGGACACGTGGTGAGATATTAGCATTTCGTTGACTCGCAAATCAGTAAAGTCAAAGGTGATAGTTGTATAAACTCGCAATATGCCAAGTCGCAAAATGATCTGGGCTGTCAGATCACCGAGGGATCTCGACCATTGATCCAAGAGGGATCCAAGAGGGACACACGTCATCAGATCATGGGCTCCGAGTGAAATGCTTCGGGAGAAAACAAGAACTTGAGAATTGAAAATCCCGAAGCTCGGATCGTGAAATCGATATCGTCCGTTGGTTTGGAGGGACACGTGTCATATGATCGTTGAGACTAAGGATCGTGCGTGGATAAAGGAAAGAAGGAAGAACTGTCGATTGAAGAGGACAGATGTCAGCAGATCTTCCATTCCGGAAGATATCCAATCAGGAGAAACAAGGCTTGAGAGTTGAAACTCCTGTAGCCTGGATCACAAAGGAAACCTCAGTCGTTGATGGAGGTAGGAGAGATATGGTCCATGAACTTGAGAGGATAGATATGAACCCTCCGTTCAAGAGCACCGTCAAGATCGTGAGATCGACGGTCTTGCTCCATTGCGGGGCCAGAACATGCTCAAGCCTTAGTTTTTCATGGATGGGCCCGCAATCGTGTGGTCACATGAATTTCATAGCCCAAGGTCATATCGAGAAAAGGAGCTAGCGCTCACTAGACCGAGATCAGGAAGCGCCTTCTGAATAGGTGTTTGGTCACCGCCGGTGGCCACATGAAGGAAGGGGCTTAGAAGCCAAAGACTCCACAAACGACTAACTATAACTGACAGAGAAGACGAAGATTCTTAACTACCAGAGAAGCTAAGGAATCTCAACATAATGGCCACTCATGATGAACTCACAGGAAACAAAACCGCCAGAGAAGATGGAGAGTTGCCATGATGATCAGAAGAAGACTCGACATGAGAAATGCATGTAGAACAGAGTTGTGAAGCGATGTTGTTGTAAATCCATGGAGGAATAAGGAAGAGTCGCAGTGAACAACCTATGGGGTAGAACAGTGACGTTGTGAAGAGCATGTAGAGGTATTGTGCATGAAGAATGCAGAAGGTGCACAGAGAGTATATAAACGCAGAACAAAGAAGAGTTGGGTGCAACTGTGGAGTATAATTCATGCGTGTAGAAGCATGATGTGTGTAGGATCTAAAGCGCAGAAGAAGCAAGGAACAAAAATGCATATCTGAGAGAAGAACAAAAAGCACAGAAGACGCAAGGAGAGAGACACTGATGCAAGAAGGGCATAGCAATGTAGCAGAATAGTGATGAGACTGGTAAGCCATAGATAAATGTTGTATCATTGTGATAAAGTTGTGAAAAGAAAAGATTTATATTTTAGGGTGGTAGGGAGGTGCTAGGGAGTACTGTTGTCCTCAGAAGTTTCAAGTGGGTGCTTGAACACAGGGAGTTGTAGCTTACATCTGGTTGTAGCCAGGAAAACCAAGGTGGCAGGGTGGTGCAAGGGAGAACTAGTGTTCTATGTTATACAAGTTGGTGCCTATGTGACTGGAAGTTGGTGCTTCCATCTAGTTGGTGTTGGAACACTCAGGGAGTAGGTGCTAGAGAAACCAGAGAGTTGGTGCTCTCAGCAAGTTGCAGCTTGTAAATCAGAGGTGGTAGCCTCACAATGAGTTGGAGCTCATAAGAATGATAATGTACAGAAAATAAAGATTTCTTATCATATCAAGAAGAAGAGGTTTTTCCCTTAATGGTTTCCTCGAGAAATATTTGTCTCTGTATATTTCATGTGTGTGATTGATGTTGAATATTCTATTGCTTACCTCCCTGCATTATCTTGATTTTCATTGAGCGCTTTGTAAAGAGTTTAAAATAAGCATAATTGTTTAAGCATGGTAACAATCGATTCACCTCCCCCCCTTCCCTTCTCAATTGTCCAATAGTCCATTCACTGGTTAGAATTATGAAATTGGGCCTCCCACACTCTGACCTTTCACATCCAAAGGGCCTGGTCGACAATGGTATTTGAAATGAAACTTGAAAAGGAAATGTTCTCCATGAACATATGCTTACCCATACGCTTTCTTTGTTAATGGATAAATGGCTAAATCATTCATGGCTGCAACCAAAGTGAACTCCATAAAACCCAAGTCTATGGTTCTACTATGGAGAATATATTAGAATTTGTAAGCATTTCTTTCTTCCCCTCAAACCAATGAATTGGGAATACTTTCCTCCTTGGTGAAAGTGAATATCTGCGAAGACCACAATCTCCATTACCCAAAGAGAAAACCCATCGGATGTTGTGAATCAGAGGAGTTTACCCCTTGTGCCTACCCAGAAACAAACATCCCCTTTCTGAGAGCAGTCAATATGTATTAGCAGATGGTGAGGAAAAAATATTTGATGACTTGTATTTCAATAGAACATAAGCCCCCATGGTCATTGATTAAGTCACACTGACCAAGTGGTTCAGCATTGCACAGAGACCATGAAACTTGACCATATGTCACATAATCCCTAGAGTTCCAATGTGTGGCTTAAGGCACCCTAACAAGGTGGTTGAGCACTACACAGAGACCATGAAAGCTGGCAAAGCCATATCCTACAACGGACAATTGTCAAGTGAATTTGTTTTGATATATTCCACTGTCATAAACATATACTTAGGACGATGCTATTATTTTTATTTAAATAAAAATAAATTTGTTTAACTTGATTATTGGGAAGTGTGAGTGTTTTAGGTGGTATTTAAACAGGGTGAACGACTGTCTATATGGGAAAAAGTATTGAAATGATCACATATGTCACGTATTTCAGAATTTTAGATTAGGAACATGCCAGGTGGGAAGGTTGTTAATGTGGACATGTAAACACTAATGTTCATACGTGCCTATGAAGGTCTCTGCTGCCAACTAATGTTAACACATATATTGTTCCTTCCTTTGATCACATAAATCAATGATGATGCATGCCCAATTGGGCGTTGGCTGCCAAATAATGTTAACACATGCCTTGTTTCTTCCATTAGTCGCATAACTCAATGAAATACAGAATTACCACATACCTCATTCAGTTTTTTAGCACAGGCATTGCCGATATCAACAAGAGGAAGAGGCAGTGGATCTCCAAGCACTTTCAATTACAATGGTAAAGCTGGATGTATGTTTCATTCAGTCATGAATCAGTTCTTTGGTTTTGTAAAAAAGTGTGATATACATAGTGTATATATTCATTCTACATATGTACAAGCATCAAAATCCTTGATAAATCCTATACCCGATGGATAAATCCTATATATTCATTCTATATTTGCGACTATTTCTTACGTTATCTAAATATGCATGCATCCCCAATTTTTCAAAGATTATTTGTCTCCAGCAAACATTTTCGCAGAAGTCATGGGATTTGCAATTCCATTCTTATCACATATTTGTACCCACTCTCATTGACCATGTCTAAAACACAGGGGTCGTCTCAGCATATGCGATTGTTTCAATATCAGTTGGTTTTGGGTGTATAATCGACAACGGTGTCATGTTGCTGGTTTCTACAGATATTATGGAAAGATTGAGGAGGACTATTTCATGGTTTTAATCCTATAAATACACATCCCGACGATATAAATCTTAACAGGCGAGTAGAGTAATAGATCGTTTCGTTTCTGAGCTCATTTTCATACTAAAATCCAATATCCTTTCCTTTCCTTTCTTGCAAGTGAAGATGAAGGCCAATCCAGTCCTAATTTCACTTGTGTTTGTCTTTTCTAGTTTTCTTAGTTATGCTTACTTTGCAGATTCGGATCTCGTTCAAGACTTTGCGATGGGATTGAGGGTGTTCACTCTATGTAACATTTTCAATAATGGAGATGTTAGTAGTGATACCAGTGGGATTCGAGCTGCAACCAATCCTCAAAATTTTCCTGCAGTCTGGTAATATTGAATATATTCTTGTGATTCATATTCATATATTGTTTGCTTGTATCTTTCTCATATATTCATGTATTTTGTTTGTATGACCTACATACATTTTGTTGATATGTAATAACTGGTGTTGAATGATTGTACAGAACACAAGGACTATCTGTAGTGAGGTTTAAAATGGTTCCATGTGGAAGAAACCTTCCTCATACACAGCCAAGAGATTTAGAAGTTATGTCTCTTTTGTCTGGTGGACCCCTTCAAGTTGGTTTTGTTGACACCATTGGTAATCTTACTGTCAAAACATTTTCTTATTAACAAGACCATGAACTGTATACTCATTTTCTTTATATATATATATATATATGATCATTCAAATTAATTTTCTATAAATTAATTAATTAGGTGTGTCACACGTTGATATTCTTTATCCGATCAATTATACTGCATTAATCTATTGTGGACCTCTGGTAATTTGTTCCATGTGGCTTGGCAAGGAAATTTTGAAGCATGGGTACACGATTCCTTACATGTAATACCACCCTATTTGTTCCTTCCTTATTTATTTCATGAATCAAGCTACTTCGAAGATCTCTATAGGGAGCTAAAAGGAGCTCAGGATTTGAGGGGAAGAAAGAAATGGATTTCAGGAAGGACCAACCCAACCCACCCAGTAAGACCTTCCATGCCCTAGGTGACCAGAATGATAGGTTTTCAATCAAATTATGCCCCCATTGTTCCTTGTAGGTCTACCTTTTTAGATGAAGTTTGACTTCTACAAGCCCACCTTTTTAAAGGAAGTATTGTTAGGTTATTTAGACACTTAGGTGTTAGTTAAGATTTATTTGATCTAATGTGTCATTAGGTAAAAGTATGTTTCTTAGTGTGTTTATTTAGTATGCATTTGTACTTAGGAAATCCGACAGTCACGATATGTTCTCGACATAGAATGATCTGACGGTTCATACTCTCCTCGATCTTAACGACCATTGATCCATGGCTTAACACTCGATTGGTCCATGATCTCTATTTAAAAAGAATGGAGGCTCATTTTCCAATGATTGATTGTGAGAAACTCTCTTGTAAAATCTCTTTGTAATCTTTTTCTTTTGCATTACTAAATTGCTCTCAGTGGTCGCGTTGGCTAGGGTCGTGGATGTTTCCCCGTAGGGGTTTTACCACATGAAAACATCGATGTGTTGATCTTTGATCTGGTTATGTGAGTGGTTATTGAAGGTGTTCGTCCTCTATTGGAATACCTGTGTTGTCGAACATGGTATCAGAGCCTGTTTGAATATTCACTCATGTTGTAGATCGAGATCGTGAAGCCGAGTTGTCTCATCTCCATTTTCTATCATTTCCATACATTTCTGGTCTGAGAGGACTATTCCATTGCGTATAGATCACTTGTTTCATTCAAGAACATTTTTTGTTTCATTTGAAAAGGTTTCTGTTTGCCCAAGATATAGCCATTACAGTGAGATCCAAAGGTATAAAGCTTGAATACGCATTTTTTAAATTTTTGCAGAGTGGTATTTTGGTTTTATTTCGGTTTTGTATTATTTATTTCCGAGTTGATACTCTTTTATATCTGCATATTATATTTGCCCTGTGCCCTGTGCGATCTCGGAAAATCAGAAATAGATAGGAAAAGGTGTATCCTCTAGGTAAGCTAACCGATATCTAACCCTTGTTGTCATCGAGAAGTGAAATTTTTTTCTTGTGTGAAAAGATTTTGTTTTAGCACGCTCTCCAAGACCGTCTTCAACAACAACAAAAACAACAACCACCCCAATCCTCCCTCTGAACATTACAATATGTTTTGCTAGACTATTTGGTTAAATTTTGTTTTATTAAGTAAGAAGTCTTGAGTTCAAATCTCTCTTTTGTTACATTTTTTGAAAAAGTTCATGCTAAAATTGTAAAGTGTATTTCACTTCAAGTATAAAAGTGAATCACTATAAGTAGCTTTAATATTTTATTTTAGAGTTATTTATTTTGCATGAAGTAACTTCATTGTAAAATTGATCCCCACTTCTCTTTATAAAAGTGGGTCACTTCATAAAGCAACTTACACCACCACGTGGTCCTTTGGTTATTGTTTATGCCTTTTTTTTAAAGGGCATAACTCTCACATCCGAAGTCCGTTTTAAGTGTCGTTTTTTTTAAAACCACATAACTTTTCGAGATATTTCCATTTAGATCACCAGTTTCAGTTTTTAAATCCATATTATCTACATATTTAATATGGCTTCTACAAGTAATCTATTACTTACCAACACCAACTACTTCCAATGGAAATCCCATATGGAGGATTTATTAAGAAGTAAAGGCTTGTACCAGATTATCTTGGGAAAGAAAACAACACCCACTGATGCTGATAAGAAATCCAAATGGGATAATAGGAATGACGAAGCACGTGGATTAATCAGAATGCCCATCTCTCTTGATTTAAGGTTTCACCTTCAAACAATTGATAAACCCAAAGAAGCTTGGGAAAAGATTGAATCTGTGTTTGGTAAACACAATATTATTCGAGCACAATAGTTAGAAAATAAAATACTAACTTTAAGTCCAAGTGATTTTTCTTGCATTGAAGACTATCTATCTAAGTTTAAAACACTCGGAACATTATGTCAAGAATGTAAGATAAAGATAAATGAAGATTGTTGCATCTACCTTATTCTTTCTAAGCTAGGTAGTGCATATTCTATGTTTGTATCTACCTTTTATGCCATGCAAGAGGCTCTAGGGACAGCTTATCAAAAACCCACTCTTGAGAACTTTTGTGATTCTTTGATTAGAGAGTAAGATAAGCTAGTACAACTTGGAGTGATCATCATTGCATGTACTTCCAACAAAGCCTTAGTTGTTCATCAGAAAGATAAACCCAAGAATCCCAAGAAGTAACATCTTCGTCACAACAACAAGCAATATAAGGGTCCCAAACCCACTCAGATAGCTTCCACTCCTAATGGTGATAAAGGAGCAAAATATAAAAGTAAGAAGACTGACAAACATTGCAAATTTTGTGATAAAGATGGTCATGATGAGTCCAAATGTTTCAAGAAGATGGCAGCTTAGGAAGCACTGATGAAGAAACACAACATCAGTATTGATTCTACTTCTTCTTCTTCTTCTTCTCATGGACATGCGCTTTCAGCTTCTGGTTTCTCCTTCAATACAACTTCTACTTCTACTTCTAATGAGTGGCTTATTGATTCTAGAGCATCTTATCATATGGCGAAGGATAGAGACATACTTTCTACTCTAAATGAATGTAACACCAAGAAAATATTTGTTGGTGATGATAAATCTCTTAGTGTTGAAGGATCTGGAACAGTTCAAGTAGAATATGGTCATTTCAATGATGTATTATGTGTTCCAAGTCTTTCTTGTAACATTCTATCAGTATATCAAATCACTCATTCGGGTGAAGGTAAAACCGTAGAGTTTTCACCTCACCAAATTGTAATCAAGGATCTAAAACATCCTCGACATGTTCTTACAACTGGAATTGTTCATGATATTACCAGGTTGTACAATTTTGACAACTTTGGGTCATCATCTTTTTCGTCAATTTTTGTTTCTCATAGCGATGACTTGAGCAAACTTTGGCATGAGCGGTTTGGTCATCTAAACTATCTCTCATTGTAGCAACTATGTAATCAACAGATGGTGATTGGTCTCCCTCTTGTTTCATGCAGAGATGGGGTTTTTTTCAGTTGTGTTCTTAACAAACATCATCAGGACAGTTTTGACAAACGTGCCTCTTGGCATGCCTCGAGTCCTTTGCGGCTTGTTCATAGCAATTTGTGTGGTCCACTTTCTTCTCCTTCTTTTTCTGGGTGCAAGAATTTATTAACTTTGATTGATGACTTTACCAGATGTACTTGGGTTTACTTCTTAAAACTTAAGAGCGAAGTTTTTGACAAGTTTTTGGCCTACAAGGCCCTTGTAGAAAAGCAATCTAGACATCAAATTCAAAGGCTAAGAACAGATAATGGAGGCGAATATGTGAACAATAAGTTTACAAGTTATTGCACTACACAGGGAATCCAAATGCAACACATTGTTCCATATACACCACAACGAAATGGTGTATATGAGAGAAATAATTGCACATTAAAAGAAATGGGTAATTGTATGATCCAATCTAAGGTATTAAGTCTAAAGTATTGGGCGGAATCCATCAACTATGAAAATTACATAGTAAATCACACTCCCACAAAGTCTCTTAAAAATATAATACTGGAATAAGCTTGGACTAAAATTAAACCAGATGTAAGTCACTTTCGTGTATTTGGCAGTATAGCATGGACTCACATTCCTTATTAGAAAAGGAAAGCATTGCAGCCTAAAAGTGAGAAGTGTATATTTGTTGGTTATTCTGAAGATGTTAAAGGCTATAGACTTCTTCAAACACATTAGAATGAAATTATTATTAGAAGAGATGTTAAATTTGATGAAAATCTCTTGTCTTGTGAGCCTAATTCGACGTTTGTGTCTTCTTTGGCCTATGAGCCTAATTCAACGATGTGCCTTCTTCGGCATGCGAGCCATCTTCGACGTTTGTGCCTTCTTCTGTTCATGTTTCTTCTTCAGATGATGACAGTGAGGATGAAAATCCACCTCTGCCTGCTCACCATCCTTCAAATGAATCCTTTGAACCTGAACCAGCACCAACTCCATCGCTTCCTAGATGGGTCTATTCAACATGAGAAGCAGTTGGTGATCTTGTCGGTGATCCTTCATATCAACTTTAGACACGTTCACAGTTCTAGCAAGCCTCTTCTCTTTTGGCTCAAGTTTCAGAAACTCGTGATCCAGAGACATTTGCAGAAGCTTCAGGTCATCTAGATTGGGATACAACAATGAATGAAGAGTATTGTTCTTTAATGGAAAATGATACTTGGGATCTTGTACCTCTTCCAAAAGGAAGAAAACTTGTCAGATGTAAATGAGTCTATAGAACTAAGTATGCATCATATGGAAGTGTTGAAAGACACAAGGCTCGATTAGTTGCCAAAGGATTTTCCCAAGTTGAGAGAATTGACTATAATGAAACCTTTGCCCCTGTAGCCAAAATGAATTCCATCTGACTTGTTCTTGCCCTTGCTACCTCACATAAATGGGAGGTCCATCAAATGGATGTTAAATCTGTCTTCTTGCATGAAGATTTGAAATAAGAAATCTACATGGAACAACCTCCTGGCTATTCCTAGAATGACTCTAGCCTTGTTTGTCGGCATAAGAAATCTCTTATGGTCTCAAGCAAGCTCCCCAATCTTGGTATGCCAAAATGGATAGATTTCTTATTGCCACTGGATTCTCTAGATGCCATTTTGATCCTAATGTCTATACCAAGAAAGTAGGAATCCATCTCATAATCTTTTTCCTTTATGTTGATGACCTTATCCTTACTGGTAGTGACTCAAAACTTTTAAACCATGTGAAAACCAGCCTTAAGAAGAAATTTGAAATGATAGACTTAGGACTTTTGCACTATTTCCTTGGCCTCCAAGTTTTGCAAACCAATGCAAGAATTTTTCTTTCCCAGTCTAAGTATGCTTGTGACCTTGTTCATCGCTTTCACATGGATGATTGTAAACCAACCCCTTCTCCCTTCCAATCTAGATTCAAGCTTACTTCCACCTGCACTTCTCCCGAAGTTGATGCCACGTTGTACCATCAATTAGTTGGTAGCCTCTTATACTTGACTCGTACCCGTCCTGATCTTTCCTTTGTTGTTGGTATTTTTGCCTAGTATATGCAAATACCCCATGAAATCCATTGGACAATAGCTAAAATGATACTTCGCTATGTTCGTGGTACAGTTTAGTTCGAGATACATTATATTTTAGGGGGGACTCCTTTATTGGTTGGCTTCACTGATTCAGATTGGGCCGGTGACCCTAACGATCAGAAGTCTACTACAGGTTATGTTTTCAGCCTTGGTTCAGGACCTGTCACTTGGGCCTATAAGAAACAACAGGCTATTGCACTTTCTTCAACAGAAGCAGAGTATCGAGCAGCAGTAAATGCAAGTTAGGAAGCCTTATGGCTTCGACAGATCCTTTCAAAGTTTGGATTCCAGCAGCAGAATCCAACCAGCCTTTGGTGCGACAATCAGAGTGCCATCAAGCTCACCAAATACCCAATTCAACATCAGCGTAGAAAACACATCGGGCTACACATGCACCTCAACAGAAATCTCATTCATGATCAAGTTATTGAAGTTCTCTTTTGCCCTACATAAGATCAAGTTGCAGACATTTTCACAAAGTCTCTTACAGAAGAGAAGTTTTCCAAACTTCGATCTATGTTAGGAGTTCAAGAAGTTGTCATTAAGGGGGGATAGGCTCTAATGCCTCCTTCCTTCTCCTATTGTATCACCATTGTAAATCCTTCAATCCTATCCTAAGTTGTTCTTAAGGGGGGATGTTAGGATATTTAGACACTTAGGAGTTAGTTAAGATCTACTTGGTCTAATGTGTCATTAGGTAAAAAAGTGTTTCTTAGTGTGTTTCTTTAGTATGCATTAGTATGCATTTGTAGTTAGGAAATCTAACGGTCACGATATGTTCTCGACATAGAGTGATCCAACAGTTCATACTCTCCTCGATCTTAACGACCATTGATATGTGGCTTAACACCCGATTTGTCCACAATCTCTATTTAAAGAGAATGGAGAGTCATTTGCCGATGATCGATTGTGAGAAACTCTCTTGTAAAATATCTATGTAATCTTTTTCTTTTGCATTAATAATCTGCTCCAAGTGGCCGCGTTAGTTGGGGTTGTGGATGTTTCCCCGTAGGGGTTTTACCACGTGAAAACATCAATGTGTTGATCTTTGATCTGGTTGTGTGAGTGGTTACTGAAGGTGTTTGTCCTCTATTTGAATACCTGTGGTGTCGAACAAGTCTGCTTCTACAGGCTTTCCCTTTCAAACGAAGTCTGTCTTCTTAATTTGGATTCAATGTACAGACCTTTTTCGAGTAAATCCTTAGTCACAACAATGACATATAACAACAATTTGCCACCTTAGTTTGTCGAATTCAAAATGACTTCTATCCATATGGCTTTGCAGAGAAAAAATAATTTTTCAGGTCATGCAATGGGTACTGTTTTGTCATGTCCGAAAGTTCTAATTTTTTACTCTTCTTTCAATATATTTTTCTATTAATTTTGCTTAAAATTTTACTAGAAATGGTTGAAACTGCAGATTTTCTCAAGTAAAATTGTTAGCATTTATGTTTTATATATTGATTTAATATAAGATTATAAAATGTCTAATTTACTTTTGGCATTTGAAAGTGTATTCTATTTTTATCTCGGTGAGTTAGTTTAAATTATGTGAATTACAAGCAGGATAAATTGTTACCATTTATATTTTATATATTGATTTAATATAAGATTATAAATTGTCTAATTTACTTTTGGCATTTGTAAGTGTATTCTATTTTTAGCTCGGTGAGTTAGTTTAAATGGGGGTGGGCAAATATTACAAGGCTCTCTACAATTATGAGAACATTTTACTATAATATACACAATGAACATTGCAGTGCAATATGCAAAATAAAGATAAAATTAAAGGTTCAGGATAAAATGAAGTGTTTTATTAAAAATTTATTTAATATGTATTCTAGTGCTTTGAATCCAACCTTGGGATGACACTTCTAGACACTAAATTACGACTAAAAAACAATTGACAATATCTATTAGTATTTTACTTTTGAATTATACTACTTCTGTGTGACGACAGGGACATTGCCAGTGTAGTGGCACTTGTTCAGTATGCACTAGACACATAGTTTAGAATGTAAATTGAAAATAAAAAGGAAAACTTTTGTTTTTTTATGGTTAAATTGATTATATAATTTTTCTTTGGCAATGGTTCATTGTAAATAATATCTTTAGTGTTTCTTCTCAAGATTTCTTTGCAATTAATGTATGGCTTGAAAGTATTATCTTGTTTACTTTAAAATTATTAGAATAAGGTGCACTAGAAACATTTTCAAATAGTGTTTTGAATGTTTTATTGTTTTTCTACTTATATTCATACAATAGGTTCATGTTGACTTGGTTTCCAAGGCCTAGGAGGCCAATGTTGTGTTGCCAGTTATCCATGTGTTCCATTGTTGTTATTTTGTTCTAAAGTAAATATTTAATACTATAGTCTTTTCTATTCTAGGAAAGTAAAGTTTGGTCAATTGTAGGCTAGTACAAAAGTACAAGTTCATCTTTCAAATATTATTATGGAGATTGCATGGAAATTTGTAGTGCCCTATTTTCTTTGACTAGTTTGATAGGTTGGATTATAATATTTGAGGGATTTTTTTATATAAATAACTTGGTTTATTGGCATATGCTACGATGATGAAACTTAAACTCCTTAACTATTTTGATTGATTTTAATTGGAGTAATGGTATTTATAAATTAGTCTAGTTTTAATGTTTATATGATGAACATGGATCAATAAATAATATTGTAATATGGAATAATTGATGGTATCAATTCACATGGTTATGAACTAATGTAATGGATGTGTGCAAATGTTTTAGGTGTATTAATTTCCAGATGCTACTAAGGGTTTTCCAAGTGTGACAGAATCCTTAGGTGTACATTGACATGGGATTGTGTCAATATCATATGGACTCCAAATTGAGTCAAGATGTTAAGATATGCCATGTGATCACTGATATGCTTTAATTTATGATTATGTGACTATTTAATGTATCGATTTAAGTGTGTGAAAGCATAGGGAATATTCTTGCTAATCAATCTACACATGGGTAATGGGGTTATATGGAAGTTGTGCATAGTATAACCAGGAGCTGAGGAACAACATCCTTATGTCCACCTACTAGAAAGTAATGTCTCCTTCCACTTGATCGAGACAGAGGATGACTTATTATCCTATACAAATCCTACAGGCTGTAGTCAATAAAGAAAAGGGAGTCAAGGGGGTTTATTTAATGTCACTAGGCTAGGATATGTTATATTTTTAAAGTGATATTAAGTAAAAAGATAATAAATTATTATTTACTTAAACATTAAAAGTGACCCTTAATGTTTAAGTGAAAATTAAAAATGGGAATAAGGGTCATGTGGATTTGGTCAAAAAGGGAAAAGAACTATAAGGAATGGAAAAAAAATAAAAGGAGGGTTAGAGTTCCACTTTCCTCATTGTGATTTGATCTCTTATCTGGAGTGATCTTGAGAGCCAAGTTTTTGTTGGGGTTTTGTCAAAACCCTTCCATTGTGGTTTAGTTTCATTGGTGAAATATCAACCCTAGCTAGACAAGGAGGAGGATCCATATGAGATCTTCAATGAAGATTCATATTGTAGTTGCCTTCAGTTTGGAGGGTAGTGATTTGCTTAGATGAGTTCATGGACTTGTTGGAGGGTCAATTTTCCTTTTCTATATGGATGCAGACACTTGAGGAGGTAATGGGGCTTTGTTGGAGGCTCATGGCATTGTGAGGAGTCATGTGGGGTTTCTAGAGGGCTCGACCTTCTCCCTTTTGCAGAACCGAGAGTCAAGGAGAGGCCGCAGGGTCATTTTTAGGGGCCCATCCACCCATTTTCATACCTGTGGAGCAAAAGAAGGGCCACGAGGGTTTTTACAAGCCACTAGGGTATTTAAGGAGAGTCAATGGGTCTTTTGGGGATGAACCAAATGGTTGGAGGAGGGCCAAGTGCCTCCCTTGTTGAGCCATGTGGATTGGAGTAGGGTTGTAGCAACCATGTGGGATTTTGAGACTTGGAAAACCATTAGAGAGTGGAACCTCATCTACTAGAGGAGACATTGGCATGGATTGCAGGTTTTTTGTTTTCTTTTGTGTGTTTCATTAGTATATTGCAGTTTTTATAAAAACCCATAGATATTATATTGTTGTTGGTTTTTTCCATCCATAATAAAAATGCCTATATTGTCTCTTCTATTTCATGAGTACTTTGGATGAATTTTATATGTTTGAAAAAATGTCTACTATGAGGATACTTGCAAATTATTTGTAAAAAAAAATCAATTAGCAAAAAACATTGTACAGAAGGTATTTGACAAGAACACGCAACTAGAACACATAAATTGAACAAAAAAGGAATTAATATCCTATCCTATCATAATTGGGGATATTACAATGGTAACAGAGCTAGTGGTCTTTCCATCCTGTGAGTTCATTGATTCCTAGAATACAGGGGCATGGAGGACATCCCTTCCCAGAGTCACTAGAGAAAGAAGAAATAGAAGTGAACCGACCAGAGTAAAAAAAAAGGAAACATGGGAGACGACCAAGATCCTACAAAAGATCATGTGATCCCACTACTGATTCATGTGACCAGGAGACAGGATGAGGAAAATAGGAGACAGTAAAAAGCATCCCAGAGATAAGCAAATATGATTACGAATGAGCAATAGACCCTTGATATGCTCATACAATTGGTAGGACAATGAGGACCAACCAAGCCTTGTGGATCCCAAGGAGGTGTCAGGGTACATGCAGAAGGAAACCACAGAGGAGGTAGAGATCATGCAAAGGGTAGAAATACCCATATTCCATCACAGAGTGCCCTATAGACAGGGAGTAGGAGGACGCCTAGGTCATTATTTCCATCATTCCTTGAGGAGAAGTATACAAGAGCACAGGGGCAGCAGGGTCAAGTGGATGAGTTCACCACCTACTTCAGAGAGTATTGATCCTTAAGGGAGGAGATCTAGGCAACCATGTATTACCAAGACTACTGCAACATCAAGCTCATCAATAGACCTAGGACAACATAGAACTAGGATAACTTTGATCTTCTACGCAAGTTGGGGAAGTTGACTATCTCATATTTTGATGGATCTGATAGGTCCACAACCCGAGCATGGGTACATAAGTTGGACACTTACTTTGATATTAACCTGATGACATAGATAGAGGAAATTAAGTTTTCCACCCTACACTTGGATGGAGAAGCTCATGAGTGGTGGTACCATAGGCTAGTGACATTAGGGCATGTCAGCATCACATCATACATGGATTTCACCCAAAGGTTGATGGGCATGTTTGATAAGAAGGATCTTGAGATCCACTTCAGGGAGCTCGCACAGTTGAGACAGACATGGGAACCAAAGGCATACATCACAAAGCTCTAGAGTATGGCGGTCATGGTGATAGACATCTCGGAGCAGAGGTTGGTGTTGTTATTCATTGAGTGTTTATTCGAACCCTTGAGAGATTGGGTGAAGTATTTTAGGCCAAACACATTACAGGATGAAATCATGGGGACCCAAGATATGGCAGACACATTTCCCAAGAAGGTACCAACAAAACCATTTATTCCCCAAAAGGGTCAGGTGACGAAGCCTCCCTAGAAACCATGGGTAAGGAAGGACGAGAGGGATGAGGGGATTCAGAGAGAAATGATAAGGAAGAATATTTTCTATAGTTTCAAAGAGCCTTGGGAACCAGGTCACTGATGTATGGGAAAAGGGAAAGTACACTACATAGAGGTGTTTTCCAATTAGGAGAAGGATGGTGAGGACAAGACAACTCACATACAGGATAGTGGACATGGTCGTGGCATGGCAGAGCCACCTCATCTTGAGGTTGCAGAGGAGAAGTTGTTGCAGGAGGGGGTCAAGAGAGTGACCATTTCCACTCTTTTAAGATTCCCTTGGTATTATACCTTCAAGATCAGAGGAATTTTGTAGGGATAGAGATTTACAACATTGATCGATGGTGGGGCCAACCACAACTTCATCAACACAACACTTATTTCTAGGAGACACATTCCCACCAAGGAATTTGAGGGATTCAATGTGGTGGTAGCAGATGGGTACAACATGAATTGTACACAGAGGATCAAAGGATTAGACATGACATTAGGAAAATATACATTGACCGATGACTTCTATGAAGTATATTTGGAAAACACCAATGCAATGTTAGGAGTCCAATGGTTGTACTCACTTGAATATTTAAAAATAAACTATCAAATAATGAGGATGGAGTTCATGGACAAAGGAGGTCAGCGGGTTATTCTGAGATGCATGTCTTCATGAGCTCCTAGGATCATATCAAACAAACACATGGAGGCCATATTTAGAAGTGATGATGTGGCCTTTGAAGCAGAGTGCTTGATTACCATGGAGAAGACATCACAGGATCACCAGTGCTACCATGTGGACATAAAGGAGCTTCTTGGGAAGCATGAGAGAGTGTTCGGGCCAGTTCCAGAAGGGATACCACCCGATAGGGGATTTGAGCATGTCATTGAGCTAGAGGAGGGGGGAAATCCTGTGATCACCACACCATACATGCATTCAAATAAGTTTAAGGATGGGATAGAGAATGAAATACATGAGTTGCTAGAGATGGGGCACATCAGGCCTATCTCTAATCCCTTCACTTCTTTAGTGGCACTGGTGAAGAAGAAGGATGGCACGATGAGGGTGTGCATTGACTACAAGGTGTTGAACAAGACCATCAAGAACCAGTACCCGATACCCAGGATCGATGATTTTATAGATGAGTTACATGGGCAGGTGTAATTCTCAAATATTTATCTTCGACCGAATTACCATCAGATATGGATCAAAGAGGAGAACATACACAAAATAACATCCAAATGTCCCTACAGGCACTATGACTTTATAGTCATGCCCTTCAGGTTGACTAATGCACCAGATACCTTTTAGTCATGTATGAACCATATCTTCAACAAGAAGTTGAGGAAATTATTACCGGTATTCTTTGATGATATAAAAATCTACAACAAGACTTGGGAGGAGCATTTGAGGCATATAGATGACATTCTTAGCATCATGGAGGAGCAACCATTGTTTTCCAAGGAGGTGAAGTGTGAATTTAGGATGACGAAGATTCCCTATCTGGGACATGTGATTGGCAAGAAGGGAATACAAGTATGCTAGGAGAATATCTAGGCAATATTTGATTGGCCCACACCTAGATCAGTTACAAAGTTGTGGGGATTTTTTGGGGCATGCAACTACTACAGATGCTTTGTGAAGGTTTTTTTGCAACTTGGTTTGCCATTAACAAATCTCATCAAGAAGGGAGAATTCATATGGTCAAAGGAGGCACATGAAACATTTGACATGATGAAGAAGGTGATGAGCGCTTTCCCAATGTTAGAACTTCCATATTTCTCTTAATCATTTGTTTTAGAGTGTGATGCATCTGAAGAGGGAATAGGAGAAGTGTTGATGCAGAATCGACACCCCATAGATTTCAAGAGAAAGAATATGAGGGAGTTAGCAAGGATCTACCACATTTACGATAAGGAGATGGTTTCCATCATGCATGCGTTGGCCAATTTTATATAGTACCTGGTTGAGGGACACTTTGTGGTGAGGACCGACCACAACAACCTAAACTATTTCTTGGAACATAAGGACTTGAGCAAGAGGAAACATAAATGGGTGAGTAAGGTGCAGGCGTATGACTTTGGCATTGAGTATGTAAAGGACAAGAATAATGTAGTTGTTGAATCCCTTTCCAAGATACTTGCATCCTTTTTCATGATAGATATCTCAACCGATTGGAAGTCCATTCTCTTGGTGGAGTATTCCAAGAATACTTTCGCTTGTGATATTATGGAGGGCATCGTTCAGGATGATAGGTATAAAGTAGTGGATGACATCATCTACTCCAAGGATAGGATCTATCGTATCCCTGAGTCCGAACTCAAGGATAATATTTTGAGAGAATTACATGACGCACCACTAGCAAGCACCTGGGATATCTTAAGACCTATAGGCAGGTGAGGGAGAGATTCTCTTGGAAGGGTCTTAAGGAGGATGTGATATGGTATGTGAGGGAGTGCATGACTTATCAACAAAACAAGTCTAATATTACACATCCTATAGGGTTGCTTCAGCCATTACCTATTCCAGAGTAGAATTGGGAGAGCATTTCCATGGACTTCATTACAGGGTTTCCAAGGTATAGGGAAAGGACTGTATCTATGTGGTGGTGGATAAGTTGACCAAGTACGTGCACTTATTTTCCATCCCTTCAAAGTATAGCACATATTAGGTGGTGAACATATTCTTTAGGCGGGTATTCAGACTAAATGGTCTTCCTAGATACATAGTCAGTGACCGAGACAACAGGTTTCTTAGCACATTCTAGCAGGAGTTGTTTAGGTTATCAGAGAAAACGTTGACACCTAGTACCATCTATCACCCTCATATAGACGAGAAAAAAAAGATAGTGAACAAGTGGGTCGAGGAATACCTACAGAACTATGTGTCAGGACAAGAAAGGGCTTGGATTAAGTGGTTTCATCTCGGGGAGCACTTCTACAATACCACGTATCACATGTTCATCGGGATGAGTCCATTCAAAGCATTGTATGGTTACGATCCTCCATCATTTGTGGATTTGGAATTCGGGGAGAGAAGGGGACCCAAGGCCAAATATTGGTTGCAGAAGAGCCAGGACATCTTGAGAGTTCTGAAGGAGAACTTACAAGTCACCCAAAATCAACAGAAGGTGTATGCAGACATCAATAGGGTGGAACACAACTTTGAGGTTGGGGATTTGGTCTTTCTAAGGTTACAACCATACAAACATTCCTCACTAAAGAAGAGTGTAGAGAATTAAAGCCTCACTTCTATGGACCATACAGGGTGATCAGAAGAGTCAGAGAGGTGGCATATGAGTTGGATTTGCGAGAGGGTAGTAGGATCCACATCGTCTTCCATGTATATTTCCTCAAGAAGGCATTGGGACAACATGTCACCACTTCATCAGATCTTCCCCCATTGGATGAGGAAGGGAAATTGCTTGTGACTCTAGAGAGTATTATTGATGTCAGAGAGAGAAGGATGAGGAGTAGAGTCATTAGGGAGATGAAAATGCATTGTCTCTTCTACAAATAGTGGGCTCAACTTCCCCAACAATGCATTATTTCTCTTAATGTGTTTTCCTTTCTCATAAACTTTTGGAAGAGATATTTCCATTTAGATCACCAGTTTCAGTTTTTAATTCCATATTATCTACATATTTAATATAGCTTCTACAAGTAAGCTCTTACTTCCAGCACCATTCATAAAACCATGAAAGGTGAAAGATGACTCCACCAAAATCCATTGACGACCCATTCTCTTTGAGATTTTTTGGTGTGGAGGGGGGACTCAATTTTGAGACCCCCGCGAGCCTTTCTACACCATATGATCCTCCCTCCTCATGTGGTGGAGTTTCAATCCGAGGGAGGTCCTATAAGGCATGCAACATGGTGGTTGGGTATATACAATGGAAGTGGGATATTAAGAATATGATTGTAAAGTTGGACCACCATGAATTAACGTTATGCACCATTCCTTGAGGTCATGGTATGGTGGACCACCACACCAACGATGTAATTTCTCAAAGATTAAAGAAACATTGCATATGCCTCTCCATACCTTTCCAACGCATGCATGTTGGATCATTTGGATATTAAAAAAATATTATTTTCTTCATCACCAAAATGCATAACTTAACCTTCAAAATGTGTCAATGTAAAGTAATTTACATATAAGGTTACTACACAAGTTTAAGTGAAGGCTTTAGCTCTTTTGGATGGGCTTGATTAGTTAGTGGAGAATCGTTAGTGGCAAGATTAAGGAAATAGGAAGGTTTTGGAAGAAATGTCGTGGATATTTGTCCCAATCCAACCAATCTATGGTGACTTGAATGAAAGGGGGAGCTTTGAAATAAAGAGCCACGAATGTCCCATAATCCACCCAGTAATGATTCATCTGAGGGCTAGGATACAAGTAACAGGGTCCTCATTCCCTTGAAAAATAAGGTGGCTAGCTCAAACAAACAATTAAATCGCATGTTTTAATCAATGGCAAGTGGAAAATAGGGTAAAGTGGAGTGTGGGGCCAACTTATGTTTTCAAAGTTTTTTAAAAGGCCATGGGCAGTGGCTAACATAGGTGGGCTCTTAGGACCTTATGAAAGTTCTCTTCAAACATTATATACAATGTTATACCACCCTCTTCAATGTGCATATGGTGGGCCCCTTTTTGGGTATTAAAATCATATTAATATGTTACGTGACCACTAATTCAAATCACTCAACCTTCATTTTGCAATAGCCTTCAAAAATATTTTTGATAAGTAAAGTTTACTTATAAGTGAGCTTAGTGTTGATTATGAAGTGTAACCCATTTTGATGGGAATATAAAGTACAATGAGATATTATAAAAGGAAATAGAGAGATAAAGGGTTATATTCCAACCAACTATAAAGTGTTGGAGTATCGATACCAAAAAAGACACCACCACTTAATAAAAGAGTCACTAAGGGAGAATTGAGTTACACGTAAAGTGGGTCTATATTAAAGTCAAAAGATGTGGGTTGAAAGGAAAAAGTACGTTAGTGCTCTATTCCTACCCATTTCAAAAGAGCGCACTTAATAAAAGAGTCACTAAAGGGGAATTGAATTCAAGTACTCGTAAATGGGTTTTAGTGTTACACATAAAGTGGGTCTACATTAAAGTGAAAAGATGTGGTTTGAAAGGAAAAAGGACGTCTAGTGCTCTATCCCTACCTATTTCAAAAGAGAGTTGCTACAACCATTCAAAGGAATAAAACATCAAGATTAAGGATATGAATCAGTAACAAATTTAGTCGTGATTTTGGCACATGGATAAGTTAATATGAATAGAAGCTTATCTTCTAACTAAATCTTAAAAAAAAACATTTTTGTTAATAAAAAAAAAAAAAAATTAACCTAAATTTTGATGCTCACGTTTCTTTTTCAACATTCTGTAATAGAAAAAAAAAAACTCATTTGTAAAAGATCATAAGTTCAAATCAGCGGCAAAGGTGGGAAGATTGAAAGCAAAGAAGCCATCAAAAACTGAAGATCTTTTTAGAGCACTAATGTTTAATTTGTAGAAACAAGAAATTGTTCTTCTTCTTATCCTTCTTTTTCTCTCCATTCTTATTCTCCCTACATGGCCAAGAGGCATTTTGTAATCATTATATGAGCCTAGATGTTAGATTGGCTCAAGAAAGAGAATCAGTTTCCTCCTAAGACCCAATGTATGTCATTCTAAAGAGAATTATATGAAGAATGTCAAAACACTAGTGGTGAATGATCCCTCCTATGGCATTCTACCTCATTTTTCAGAAATGGTGGAGGAAAAAGGTGAGTTACCCATCCAATGCCATTTCCTTTCTTCCTAGGAACTTTTTTTATGTAATGGGTATGTGGAGAAACCCAAGACTAAGCTAAGTCAACCCAACCCTTGATGTCTTTTCTATTCCATGGTCATTAATGGTAGACCAACCCTTGATGTTTTTTTCTATTTCATGTTCATTAATGATAGAATGCTTATGTAAATCAAGTATTGGGTTTGTCACACTAATGACATAAAATTTCAGTTATTTCCCTTGCATTTGTTGTGTTTATTTGCTTCATGGGTATTGATTGTGTCTATTGGATATATCTTACATAGCCAATAAGTTTTTTTCTAGAGTTTTCAGCCATGGGAAAGAGTTTATAAATGACCCTCCCTTAACTACAAATACATTTTTCCTTGAATTATTTGTCATGAAAAATTAGATCATGATGCATGTGGCTTAGAAGATCATTCCTATGGATAAAATCTACTAAATCTATGCATTTGTTGGTTTCTTGATCTCCCAAAATTATAACTCAAAATATTTATATTTTGTTTCCAATAAATTGCATAGGCCAACACCATGCACCACCCTACCTCTACAACAAAACATACTAAGATTTATCGAGAACTGTCTTTAGGACATTTGAGGGTGCCCCCCTCTATACCAAGAATTGGCTCAAAGTCTTAGAGTGGCATAGGAAGGTGCTTATGCATATTATGTTGCAGTATTCACCCTTGTGAGAATGGGGATGACCTAGGGTACGCCATAAGAGATGGAACCATTTTTTAAGAGAGAGTTATCCTTGGAAATATAATGAAAAATATTGGTGACTCTGTTGTTCATCTGTTCACTGGGTTTTAATCTAGTGAATGATGATACCCAACATCTTTCATTATTGAAGAATTTTCAACTTACTAGAGAGTTATTGGAAGCTCCACTAGGAAATGAAACCATATTATCATCGCTACTAAGTATCTACTAATTTTGGTGGACAACTATCAGACACAAGGAGGTTGTAAATCATACCCAAGGTCTTTCACCATTGGAATCCATCATTCATCCTTTTCCTTGATATCATCATGTCCAATAATTGGCCTAACTATGCCAATCCTTGGCTAGTAGCAAGCTACCAAGACTTAGTATCGCTCAAAATTGTTTACCCCTTACCTGATGGATATTTAAGCTATCATATTCCAAAGTTTAGTGGCCATGTCCCAACAAAAGTTGTTTATGAATATATCATTTTGTTTCAAGATTTCACTAACCATTTTGTTGTTGAGCATGGGGAAATTTTTATGTCTTTTTATACACTCGTTGGAATGGAATGTCAGATCCTAGTTTAGGCACTTGTAAACGAACATCGTCTCCCCTTGGCAGCAATTGCATGAACTTTTCTTTCATTGGTGAGGAAAGAGAAAGGATATTTTCCATCTACCAATAGACTTTAATTCCTTGAAGAAGGATGACTTGGAAAGTGTAACCATGTTCAATTATAGGTTTCTCAAATCTTATCTTGGAATCCTTGAGAATGAAAATCCTTCAAAAGTTACTACCATGTCAACTTATGTTGATGCCCATGGCCTTTATGTTTCTCTATTTTTTAGGAAAATGTAGTCTTCAGATATGGATGTTATGTTTGATGATGCATTAGATCTTTAAGGCAACATTATGGCTTCTATAATGTGATTTACTCTCATCCCTAATCTATTGAGAAAAGTAGATGTAGGCAATAATCAAATGTTCTGCTATATGCTCCTAATCTAGTGGATTTTTGTTTACTAGAGAACCTTCTAACATTGTCAACATTTGAATATGAGGAAATATAAAAACTCGGTTAGTTACCCTTAAAAAACCCAAAACCAATTGTTAGAGGGATAATTTTCATTCATTGTACATACATGGAAACAATCTCATTATAATGGGCCATGAGATCTAGCTGAAATAAGAGTTTTCTTGAATTTTGCAGAGCTCCTTCAAGATGAAAATCTTCTTGAGCCAACATCTCCATGAATGATTTTGATCAAAACTCTATGAGAATGAATAATGACCATTTGTTTTTTCTAATTATTAGTTTGAGGCTGCCATGGATACTTTTCTTAATGAAGTGCATGAGAATTGTGATGGAAATTCCAAACAACATACGAAATCGACTTTTGCAATCTCTAATAGAAGCAAGCATGTATTGGTTGATTTTGGATATGATATGTTCTCTCATGAATGTCAAGGGTAGAGTGAGGAAGAATATGTCAAATTTGATGATGATGGGTCACTTTCCTCTACTTGTGTAATTAGTTGGAAACAAGAAAAGAAGACCAAGAAGATGGTAATTTCCAACACATGGGTTATAGAATTAATGATTTATTTAATGGACTTCTTGGTCTTTCAAATGATAATGTGTCAATACAATATTTCTCTATCCTTCATTAAATTCTAATTTTGACTTAGATAGTGAAACTCAAGAAGATAGTGATTCCTAGATCAAAGAATATGGAAGTGGTGAATCACTTGATGAATCTATTCATTATTTTATTAATGGTATGAACAATGACATGTGTTTTCAACATTCAATAGAATTTTGTTTTGACATATAAGAAGAAAGTAATCAATGGTCTACTTAAAATAATAAGGATCCGTTGGTTACACTTGATCATGATGATGAAGACTTCATTATGAATCACCATCATAGTGATGAAGAAGGAAGAGACAATTAACCCAAGCATGAGGATTTTCAAAGAAGCCATAATAGTGATGAAGTAGAAGGAGGTTGATCCAGATTGTATCATTATATTGTTTTTCATCTATCTTGGTCCTTTTAGAGTGGAAAAAATTGGATGATTCATCTTGAAGGTCCATTTTAGTGGTAGGTCCCATTTTGGAAGATTAGGGTCAGGAACCTTTCGAAGCCATTTTGAGTCATTAAATGGTGGGTTTTAGGGTTTTGGTGTCTAGAACTTGTGCACACCCCCTCGACGGTGTTATACACTTTGAGACCTTTCCAATAGTGTATACCGTGCATCAATCAAAGTTCATATGAAAAAGTTATGCCTCCAACAAGTTGACCTACCGTGTTGACCATCATGGTACAAGAGGATGCCACATCGACCCCCGTTACTCATGCACATGGGGCTAGTCATGTATGTAATTTCAATAATATTATAGAAGTTCCAAAACCCTCTCACAATTGAGAATTGAGAAAGTAAAAAACCTACCCCTAAATGCCTATCGGGCTATGTTAAATACTGGGCCACTAGGAGGAGAAGGGGTTCCATTCTTTTGCATTGTATCTTGTTCCATAGTTGAGAAAAACATCTAACAGTGGTATTCTGTGAGAATAATGTAGAATGATATATTATGTAGCATCTATATAGGCCACAGGTCAAAGGAAACTCCACAAAGAGTGACTATTTATTTGTACTTGCATCATTTCTATACCAGAGAAAGGAGAGCAGAGCATCCTCACCTTCTAGTTGGGTTTTCTCTTGTATTGGGTTTCCAAAGTCATATCTTGTTTTTATTTGTGGATGGTGTGTGTATTTATTTATGTTCTCTATTTTTTGCATTTGAATTATTTCATATGTTTTTTTACAAAGAAAACCAGTAATCAAGAGTTTGAGATCTAAAGGAAAAATAACCTTAATAGTAAACATTTCACTTATTTATCAGATCTTTTGTGATGAATTGTTCCATTGGAATATTCACAACAGTTTACATATCAACAACTATGAGAGTAAAGAGGAATGTTTCCCTAAATATGAAGTTGGGGATGAGGCACAAATTCCACATGCACAAAAATATCCAAGCTGGGAATTTGATGGTGGTGACAATGATAAGAGTGGGTCTAAATTGAGGGAAAATATAACTTGTTTTCTTCATTCAACTTCTAAGTCCAAAGGCCTTGAAAACGTGATTATTCATGAAGACCCAATTGCAACCTAGATGGAGACTTTCCACAAAATAGATCAAGAAAGAAAATATTGGAAATGGGTAATGCATTCATTCTATTCCTCTGTTCTCACTTCATTCCATTATGTTTTGGATGTTGCCCAATGTTTTTGTAATTTTGTTTGTGCTTCAAGCAATGATTACTCCACTTGGGAACATTTTACAGTCATTAGGGATGTGTTTGTCTATCCTTTCACCTACTAAACCCCAATATCATATATCATCTTGTCATCCCTATTCATGAATGGATCTTATAACTTTATCAAACTACATATGGTTACATTGGTGGTGCCATGTCACCTAGTGGGACCACTTTGATAGATAGGTTAGGTAGATAGGTTTTCATACTTTCTAAGTCAATTTCCAATATTTTCCTTCCAATCTTTCCATCATCCAGTTTTTTGTTCTATCAACATTTCTAGCAAGATATTGTGTTATTCTAAAAACCAAGGTTTGAGAAGAAGAGGGTATTTGAATCTGTAGCCCTATTTTTTACTCCATGCCCAGTTTTATTTTGAATCCATATTCCAATGAATTAAGACACCAGTCTACTCACCCTAGAGTCTAGTTTTGGGCACTCATAGGGAGGAGACATACTACATTAGCACCGAATGTTGTCGCCTAAAAAGCATCATTGCAGGGATTTACTAGTTTTTTCCTATGGGTCCCACTTTGGGCCAAATTATGCATCATATCCAAATGACATATTTGAGTGCAAGAAGTGGATTGCATAGGTTTATCAAGGTCATTGATCATCGGGGAGCTTTAAAAAATCCAAATCAACCTCTAGAATTATGAAAAGTGGTTTTACCCATGGGTCATCCTTGGGTGAATTTATGCTTACCATCCAAATAAAGAATTTAGGTGTAGAGAGTGGCTTGGACAAGGTTTTTAAGTTCACTTATTGTCATGGAGCTAACATAATTCAATTTTTGGCTCCAAAAGTACAAAAATGAAATTATTAAAAAATGTCACCATAATGCTAAGTTTCTTGTTCAATTTTCAAAAGTACATTAGAAAAGCATAAAAATATATTATGCATCCAATCAGTGGAAAAGCCTTTGTGTCTTCTACACATTTCCTCTAATGGAATGTAATTTTGATTTTGTATGTAGGAGATAGAGTAATATGCATCTCAAAAACCAAGGGGCATGTTTTTAATGGTTTTTGGAGCATTTTTCTATGTAAAATTCAATTGGGCACTTCTCTCTCCATTCCACCAATCAAGAAACCATTTTAAGATAATATTGATGAGGCCATGGGATACATATGGCATGGTTCATTTATCCCCATTTAGAACACATAAGTGACACAATTTTTATGAATATAGATTGTGCTCATGGGCACATTTATCAAGATTTGGTGCCCGAAATGTAGAACCATTAGAGTAAATTTGGGGTCTTAAATTCACCTCGTAAGGAAAATATTAAAATTGTAAAAGCATATGCCACATCACACTAAGCATATGTCACATCACAATAAGTTAGAGGTGTTATCTAGTGAAGGTCAATCTATATTGTCTCATTAATGATGATTGCCAAATAAATTGGATTAGTGTAAAGTTAAGAGGTGAGAGTTTAAAATAATATTGAAAGGTTTAGATTCTCATACACATACATTAAATGATGTAGTGGAAAAATATTTAAATTTAAACTGTATTTATTTAGACTGATTCGTAATTGATTAAATATGCCACTATTTTTTAAATATTTAATTAAAAATTTAAAACTCACAAAATCACTAAAATTATAATTATAATAATGCTTTAATAATAATAATAATAATAATAATAACAATATAGCAATAATATCTAACTCTTATATATATTTCAAAGTTTAGGAACATCAATGATCGATTAGAAGAAATTAATTGTAATATAAAAGTTAAGCAAGGTTGTCCCCTGCCCCTACCCTTTTTGGTATATACATTGACAAGTTAGAGGGTTTTCTGGAAGAAGCAAGTTGTATCAACCTGAATCTAATTAGTATAGTCACCATCTTTCTTCCTTGCACTGGAAATATTGTTATTATAGAAAGTAGTCCCTAATCTGGACAAGCAACTAAAAATTCTCAAGGATTTATGCTCTAGTACGGGTATCACTGTTAACACTGACAAAACAAAGGTTGTGATAATTAAATAAAAAAATATTACTTACACTACTTTTGTGTATGATAACAACAGCTTGGAGGAAATGACTTCATACAAATATCTCAGAATTGATCTTCATCACAAGCTTAATTGGAACTATAGCATTGAGAAACGGATAAATGGAGGGTGGAAAGCTTATTATGGACTTAAAAATAATTGTAAATTAGTAGACCTTTGGCTACGGGATAAGAAAAAAATCATCTTTGAGATATCCACATTCTTCTTTCGAACCACTACAATATTGGATACCCACTCTAAATGTCTAATCAGAACTATGATTCTTGCATTCAACAACTTCTCCAATTAAACTTTAATGAGGGGCTTCAACATGGGATTTATTGTCATTGGCTTATGTCTTTTAGGTGCTGCATATTCCTTCAATGGTATGGTGTGTTGTATGATGGTCTTGTCATACTCCTTTAAGCCATCATAGGTCCATATGAAACTGTCCTCAAATTACTTGAACAACTGCATAAATTGAGCTACCTCTTGATTAGTACAATTGATCCCAATGTTCAAAACTCTCATCACTCCTATAATTTTATATGGTTGTGAAGTTTGGGGCTGCAACATCTCTAGAGAATTGTGAAAAAAGACATAGCAAATATAAAAGTGTTTTATAACTTATAATCTCAAAATCAAAGACAATACACCATATCATATCCTTCTCATAGAAGCGAGTCTTTCCTCCATTGAGAGCACACATATGACTAGGTACCTAATGTACAAGAATAAGATAAACAACATGGAAGACAAGAGGCTTCCTAAAATTTCTTCAAACTAAAGTGAAAACCACTTGCGGGTCAAGTGAGGTTGGCATAAAGATGCCAAGTCTTGGCTAAATCATCGAGGAATAAAGGAAGATATCACTTTGTAAAATAAAGGTAATATTAAAAATATTATTACATCTAAATTTAAGGAGAAATTGTGGTACGATAAAGAATTACAAGATAAAAGAAAATTAAGACACTATAAGGAGGTGATCAACCCTAATCTAGAAGATCAAATGTATCTCTCTAATTTGACTAGTGTAAAGAAGAAATTCAACATTGTTAAAATAAAAACAAACTCTCACAAGCTCCATAGTGAAACAAGGCATTGGACAATTCCTAAAACGTTGTGGGTCAAAAGAATTTGTCATCTTTGTGACACTAAGAGGGTTGAAGATTAAAAGAACTTTCTCTTAGAACGTCCTACGTACACCTACATTAGATCACAATTTCAAAATATTTTTTACAAGACCAACCTTCCTAACTTTTTAACTCATCATAACTATAGTGATTTAATAATGTTTTTTTAACAATTTTTCAAACATAAAATGAAAACTTTAAAACAAACCAAGTAATTCCTTACCTTTTTTACTAATTCAAATAAGCAAAATTATATTAATTAATTATTATATATAATTGTTGATTTGATATTATTATTATTTTTAAATAATTAATGATATAAATTTTAAAATGTTTATTTTATTTTAAAGTGATTTTATTATGATTTCCATTAATGTAAAATTTATTGAAAAAAATATAAATAGTGATAATATAAAATATTTTATATTTAGTATTTTAAAAATATTTATCATATTTTAAGATTATTTTAATTAAAATGATATATATATATATATATATATATATATATATATATATATATATATATATATATATATATATATATATATATAACTGTTACCAAATAAAAATATTACAAGTAATCATTTTTAATTTTTCTAAATCTAATTTAATAATATTTAAAGATAATTTTATCAAAATTTTAATTAAAATAAAGTTTATATGTAGTTAAATGTTACTAAATAATTATAACAAATAATTATTTTTTATTTTTATAGATTCAATTTATTGATTATTGTTAACACGTTTTATTTTTAATTTTTAATTTTATTGATTTTTTATTCTAAATTATTAAAAAATTCTTATGAAATCTTTATTTATATACACTCCATTATTCTAAAAATCCTCAAAAGAAAATCTAAGTCATCCTAAAACTAAACCATATCTAAATTTTCTGGTACGATGAAGCCTCAACAAGAGCAAAAGGAATATCTCTAAAACATGTCCTAGGTCCCTTTCTACACCATATGATCCTCCCTCATCATGTGGTGGAGTTTCAATCACTGGGAGGTAAAGTCACGTGTTAAGGAATTGGTACTTTGGACCACCACACCACCAACGTGAATTCTGAAAGGTTAAAGAAACGTTTCATATGCCTCCCCTCCCCTACCTTTCATTATTGAAATTACTAATAAAGACATTGGCTTAATTTAAATACATTATTTAAAAAACCAAAATTATACTTTTGAGAATTTTAATACTTTAAAACAATCGTTCATCATAAATGTGATTATTATGATGATAGGGTGTTATTCACCCATATTCATGACTAAAATAGACATTTTGTATTGTAAACACCAACTTAAAATAATAAAAGTATTGTATAAGTCCCTTTTAGGAAATTAATAATTTTTAATGTTGAAAACATATCTCAATAAAATATTCACATTACCACTCAATGATAGTATACCAACAATACATAGTTTGTCTTCCATTAAAAATGTTTAAAATTTAAACATTTGTATAAAGAAAGAGAGATAGAACATGAATCTCCATGAATTTAAATATATATTGGTGTTAGACATACAATATCATTCAATAACTTACTCTTCATAGTTTTATAAAAAAAAATTACATATAGATTTTTAAATTCTTATAGGTCAAATACCTATTTTTATCATTGATAAAGATTTAAAAATAGAAATAAATGTTAGAGTAACATTCAAAATTATTTTAATTAAGTTCATCCATTGGTGTGGAGTTTCTTTGAACAATTTCAAATTTAAATTCATTTGTTGGTGTAGTGGTGGCTCCAAATCTAAATTTAATTAGGTTTATGTGTTGTTTGGAGGTGACTTGAATGGTTAAACAAACTTCAAATTTAAAACTATTGACACAATTGAAATTGACCTTTTTGTGAAACTTAAAATAACATTAAACACAAAGAGTGGATACAGTTAAACACTAAATAGTTTAAAAACCTTTATTGTATTTATCAATTAACTAAATAAAATGTAAACATAATCCTAAGGCAGGGACTAGCTGCTTTGCAGCTATTGCCCTTGTTATTATTACCAACTATTGTGAACATTGTTGTTTTTCAAACCTTTTCATAAACCAACTTTGGTTTTCTCCTACACTAGAAGTAAGTTAAGCTTTTTGTTTACTTTAATCTTTATGAATACTTCATTGCATCACCATTATTTTATTTTTCCTTTGAATAATTGTTGCAAGTTTAACACAATGCCACCAAAAGGATCCAAAAAGCAAGTTAAGGCCACCGAAATAATGAAAGAAGATGAGGAAAATCCCAATGCATTCATGTTCTCAAACACTTCACACAAAGTTGGTGTTAGTTGAAAAGAATGGAACAAGATGTATGAGTTTTTGGAGAAGGGAGACTCCTTAGGTGAATATCCAGAAGACTCAGACAACTTTGTGGATATATGTCGTTCGACCCTCCATAAGATAACAACCAGACTAGTCCTGACTCAATTTTCAAGCATGGTACATTGGGTTATTTTAATGTGGATCTAAACACCTGCACTATAGAAAATGAGGCAAGTAGGTAATACTAGGGTATTTTCTCCCTGAATATTTAGAATCAATGTATAAATTACCCAAACTTGAAATCAAATTGGATGAAAAATTTATTGATGTATTTGTGAGAAAAGAGGTGATTGATATGAAAATACAGATCCCTGAGTTAATTAAAGAATGGTTGGTTGATGATTCCAATTTCTAAATCAGATCTAAAGGGTTGTATCCTATTAACAATCTAAAGGTATCACCTATGACATTAGCTACCATGTTATGCCGACTGTATGGAGAACCCAATGCTCTTCGATTCAAATTAGAATGGGTTCCTTTGATACATCGGGTTTTAGATAAAGGAAATATTTTTAACTGGGCAGTCATCTTAGCTAGTAACTTGAAGAGGCAAGTTGAGAAAATATTTCCAAATCCCCCTATTTTTACGCCTCAATCTTTCATGTCTGGGTATTTGATAGATGCATCATATGCTAAAATTCATTTTCCATTCATGAAATGGAGTTGGTCTCCATCACATCAACCTATTCATATTTATTGCAACAAACTCTAGAGTTTAAATGCAAAACAATGTTTCTATGAGGTTTGTAACAATTTCATGATTCCATTACATCAACTTTTATATGGTTACTCACCTCCTAGATTTTCAAATGATGCAATGGAGAGCATTTCATCTATCGATGACTGGTTCATCGAAGACACTTTTTCTTATATAAGAATTTATGGGTGTGAGGCTCCTCCACATGTTATCCCCATGTATGTTTCATATAGGTTAGTTCTTAGAGAGATGTCCTATCAAACAATTGGTACATGCATAGCATTGGATTTAAAGGTTGGTTCAAAGAAGGTTTGGCCTTCTTTTCCAATCAATTTGTGTATTTTTACCCTATCACATTATCAACATGCTAGAGTGGAAGCAACGGATCTTGACAAAATTCATCTATTTGATATTGCTTTCAAAAAACATTATCCTATAAACATTGTGCATGATCATTGTCAGGCTTTAAGCAATTTTAGAGGTTACAAACATGAAGACCTTCCTTTTGAAAAAATATTCCAAGGAGCTCAATCATACTAGGAAGTATGTAAAATAATTGTAGAGATTGCAAAGATTCCATAAGGTCCTAAGAAAGAGGGATTTTTAGCTTTCCAATGACATAGGAAGTTGTCTTTAGGAAATTTATTTGTAACTAAGAGCCAATCTCTCCAAGGCCAAGACAAGCAATAGTTGCAAATAGAGCAGTCACAACATTAAGATAATGTATAGATTAAGTAGATAGAACAACAATAGGGTAATCAACCTCAGCCAAGTCAAGATTTGGAGACACTATAGAAAGATGATCCATAAAAGAATCAATCAGAAGAAAACATGGATGCGATTACAATTGCTGCTATTTCCAAAACTCCTCTAGCATCATTTCCATGTAACCCTTCTTCTGAGATTGTTTATCTTGATTCTTTAGATCCAATAATAGAGGAGACACCTCCTCTAGGTGAATATTTTTTCAGTCCTGATAAAAAGGTTGTTATAAAAGGAAGACCCTAGAAAAGGAAAATGGAACAAATAGGAGATGCTCCTCTCAAACAGGTCATGATATGGGATGCATCAAAACTTGATGACCAAGAATTTGTTGATGAGGTTGTAGATTTAATAGGATCTTTTTCTCATGCTAATAAGTGGTCGATTGGAAATCTCAAAAATACTATCAGTCAACAACAAGATAAAATTAAGTCTTTTGAAGACGATATACAACAACAAAAGTCTCTAGCTGAAGTTGAGTATAAAAAACAAGTTAATATTCTTTTACAACAACATCAAGTTCAATTGCAAGACCTTGAAACTCATTTCAAACAAGAAATAAAGAAGTTACAAGAGGCATATGCAAAATAAATTGCATAAAAGGACAAATATATCGATCAACTATCCTCACAAGTCAAAGATTTGTAGGGTAAACAAATGGCATGGGAATTTATAAATGAAGAAAATTTAACATCAAATGAACAACTCAAATTATCTTAGGAATATTTTTATCAGAAGATGAGTCACATTCAAAAGTTAAATAAAACTCTAAATGATTTCTTAAACATTATTAAGGACAAAATGTCTGAGATTAAATTTTTTTAGGATGCATTTGAGAAAGTGAAGAATTGGCAACAAAAATACAAATCAACCATAGATAGCATTGCACGAATTTTCAAGTTGGAAAAACTCAAAATCCAAATCACTATGGAAAATTGGGTACAAAAATTGAACCATTCATAGAACCTTGTTACATATTCAATCAAATATTGTTCAAACATCTGGGAAAATGTAGTGGACATCATCATCAAGTTTGATATGCCAAATGTACAGTTTTTGGGAGTTTCAGTCTTGGTAGAATCTTCTTTCACCGACCTACAACAACAAGTAAAAGACTTAAAAGGTTTGATACAAGGATTAGACAGGTGGGATATGAAAGCAGTCAAACAGTTCCTCGTCAATCCAACAACATGCACAAAGGTCATCAACAACTTATGTTCCAAGTTAAAAGGAGAAATTAGCACTATTGCATACAAAGTTTTCTTTTGTGAAATTCATTTGGGTAAGTCAACCCTTGGACTCATCTCACAAACCATGGAGAAATTTTCTAAATGGGAAATCCACATCGAGGGGATTGAGAAATAAAAGAAACATATCAAGAAAATGATCCTTAAAAGTTGCAACAAATTTCTTTATTTAGAAATTTCTCTTTTAGGCTTATGGAGAATTTTTATTTTCTTTTATATTGAACCTTATTTATATAATTTGGGATCAAGGACTAAGAGGGTTGGAAATTCTGGAGATTGTCTAAGTGCGCTATTGTAAAATCCATTTTTGTGAATTTGAAGACTGGTAGTGGCTGTATTTATATTGTGTTTCAACTATTGGTACTATTATTCATGCAAGTGAAATACAAATTTTCGGACCATTATATCTTTTTTTTCAGATTTTTCTGTGGAATGGATGTTTATATTATCTATTTCTGCACTATTGTTAGAATCTCTCATAAACTAATGTGTTTATTCAATTTTTTTTATTGAATTTGATAAGATCGATCCTTAATTAAATATGAGCATATAGAAATAAAATTTTCAAATAACTATTTATTTGAATAATTTAATATCTAATGTGTATTTTAACCACTATTTTTTTTTAGAATTAATTCTAAATGTTAAACAATTTATTATTCTCCTCATATTTAATCATCATTTTATGATGTCAGGATAGTTTAGTTTTAGGTAGAGACATTAATCATATTATTACATAGGGTTGTCAAGAATCGTGTGGGTTTGTTGACGATACCTAAGACTGTATATTTCCCCTGTCTCTCTCCTTTTCGTAGGACGAGTCTTGAATTTTTCCCCCTTCGGCCGACAAAATCGTTTTTTGTTTTCCCTTGTTCGTTTGTGGACCCTGGTTTCCCTTAATATCTTACCCGAAAGAAATCACAACCCCAAGCCCCTCGGTTTTTCTCCGAGGATGAGCACTCACCTCCTGTGTTTCAGTCACTAGTCTCCTCGTTTTCCCAAGCCCACAACAAAATTATCCAGGTACTTTTTCACACAAGCCGTAGCCTTGAGCATGAAGCCCATTTTTCAGAACAATTTATTTCGGACTTGAATCGCAAGCAGTAGGCGAGTCTATTTTACGACGGTGGGGATCCCCTGTGAAGATTGGATTAGCGGCCCTTGGGTATTCAGAGTTTCATAATTGCACGAAATATAGCGCGATAAAAAGAGACGAAGTCTCAAAGCGATCGGGAGTCGTCGATCTTAAAGGGGACATGTGGCAGCTGATCCAAGCGTTCGGGGAAATGAGCTTTGGGAGTTTCAAAGTGAGAAGTGCATAAAAATTTCGGAGAGCCGAAGCCCGAGCTCCCAAAGCAATCGTGGACCATTGATCTCAAAATCAGTAGGGAGCTGTTGATCTTAGCGGTAGTGCCTCCCGAAGGCCCGAAGTCCTAGAGTCCTAAAGGGGATCTTGGCCATCTTAATCCAGAATGCCACACATCATCAGATCTATCACTCCAGAAGTTTTACTTCATGAGTTTTAAAATGAGAAAAGCGCCAAGGTCCCAAAGTCCCGAAGTGTCGAATCGCTCGAAGTCTCGAAGTGGCCAAAGTGCCGAAGCGCCCGAAGTTCCGAACTGGTGGAAGTACCGAAGTGCCCGAAATAGCCGAAGTCCCGAAGTGAATCTGATTCGTTGATCAGCAATAGCCACGTGTCCTCAAATCCATAGCTCTGGGTAAAAGCACAAAAGGTAATCAAGATTTGAGTTTGATTTTTCCAGAGCTCGGAGACCCGAAGTGGTTCTTGGTTGTCCAAATCCAGGAGCCACACGTCGTCAGATCCCTAGCTTCGACAAATTTTCTTGGGGAAAATAAAGTTTGATTATTGAGAAGTATGAAGCATGGAGCCACGAAGGAATCTTAGCCGTCAATCTCAGGAGGGCCACGTGTCATCAGTTCTATGACTCTGAGTAAAATCCCTTGGAAGCCCAGGTTTGAGATTTGATTTTCCCGAAGTCTGGAGCCATGAAGGGATCTCAACCGTCGATCTCAGGAGGGCCACGCATCATCAAATCCATAGCTCCAGGTAAAAGAAGCTGAAGGCATAGGAAGTTTGAGATTTGATTTTCCCGGAGTCCGGAGACCCGAAGTAATTCTCGGTTGTTCGATTCAAGAAAACACGCGTCATTAGATTGCTAGCTCCGGGTAAAAGCACAAAAGGTAAGCAATATTCGAGTTTTGATTTTCCTAGAGCCCAGAGACCCAAAGTGGATCTCGACCGTCCAAATCCAAGAGCCACGCGTCATCATATCCCTAGCTCCAAAGAATTTGCTTGGGCAAAATAAATTTTGACTATTGAGAAGTCTGAAGCCTAAAGCCACGAAGGGATCTTAGCTGTCGATCTCAAGAGGGTCACGCATCATCAGATCTATGACTCCGGGTAAAATCCCTTGGAAGCCCAGGTTTGAGATTTGATTTTCCCGAAGTCTGGAGCCATGAAGGGATCTCAGTCGTCGATCTCAGGAGGGACATGCGTCATCAGATCCATAGCTTCAGGTAAAAGAAAATGAAAGCAGAGGAAGTTTGAGATTCGATTTTCTCAGAGTCTAGAGACCCAAAGTAATTCTCAACCGTTCGATTCAAGAAGACACGCATCATCAGATCGCCAACTCTAGGTAAAAGAACATAGAGGAGCCAAAGGAAAAGGAGCTACCACCCGAGCCCTGGAGCACCAAGTTCGTGGCAGTCGTCGGCACAAACATGTGGAATCCGTCTAGCGCTGACACATGTCACTCATTTCAAGTGTTTTAGACATTCTTTATGCTCGTTTTCAAGTGACACATGTCACCTCTCTGTCCACAACATATCAACATGGTGAGGTTAGGCCTCCACATCAGATCATAAATTCGAGAGTTTTTATTGCTCAACGCCAAAAGTGGCACCCCATCCCAAGGCACACTTTTGGAAGATCCTAAAGTTGGTGGGCGATTAAGCTTGGCAGTGGCGCTAAATCTAGCGGGTGTGCTTAGATCGCAGATCAGGACCAGACCTACAACCACAGTCCATTGCGAGGATGCAACATGCTCGGACGATATTTTTCTTGAGTGGTCCCGCAATGGAAACCATGGTATGGAAAAAATGCTACGTGGTGAAATGTGATGGATTGCGGGACCAAAGGAGGTCTGAACCCAAACCACCTCTGAGCGGCCCCACAATTACATGTTTATATGGTATCCTATCTGAGAGAAACATGTGGCCATTCCCTGAGCATTAAATCTCATTCAATCTCCGAGGAAAGACAGTTAATGAAAATAGAGTTGGTGGTTGAAACCTTGGCTCACTCCATAAATGGAAGGCATGGAGGGACTAGCCGTGGGGACTAAACTGTCAGCTCTTGGTACCCCTATGGAAAAATTTCCCTGCAAAAACCATGCCGATCTGAGCTCACGTCTGACAGAGGGATGCACGTTCAGTCTGACAGAAGAATTCGTCGACATAAAGATTTGATTGTAGTGGCCAGGTCACACTCCTGGTAGTGGCGAATTGTTCTAAGTATAAATAATTAGTTTTGATATTTTGTGATGGTCATCAACTAGTTGACCAGAGCTCCCTATTTTGTAATGTTTTTGATGCCAGAACTGTTCTCTGGTTATGCATCAGATTTGAGACTTTCAGATTAATAGAAGTCAACCTCTTTTCATCTCTTTGTAAAAAATGTGCTAAAACACTCGGGCATGGAGGATCCAGTCAAGGGTTGTTATGTCGTTGTAATGTAGGTTTGATTGCAATGGTATCGTGGCCAGTTTTAGTCAGCTTCCTTGTGACCTTTTTCCCTCTTACACTGAATGGCTCGGGTATGGAGGATCCAGTCGAGTTTTTACCACTGCATGGTGATGTAGGTTTGATCATTCTGTTGTTGTGACTGTGTTGTTTGGACATATTTCAGTGTTTGAAACTTGAGCTTAAGAGTGATCTTAAGTCTGATTTTTTCTTCTCCAAGATGCTTGAAGGCCTGATGTCCATAGTAGTCTTGTCCACCTTTATTACTAAGTCTTCCCTCTGCTCACACTTAAACTCAATTTACTGACTGAAGTTAGTTGTGTCCCTCACTTCCCTATACATTTCTTGTTCAGTTCAGTGTTGAACATCATTCATATATTGAGTTTCGTCCATTGACCTCCACTCATATAAACCAAACATCCACCAAAAACTTTGATGGGTATTGGGCTCATCCTCCTGCAATCTAAGGGTGACTATTAGTGCTAAAATTCTTGGCACCATTGTTGGGGAACAAATTGAAGACATTTCCCTAGGATAGAATGACAAAAAAATTCTGATTTTGAGGGTGCATCAGAAATCAATACCTCAAAGATTGCAACTTTCACCTGACGACTCCGTTTTTTTTGTTGCGACTTCCAGAGGAAGACACATGAGGTCTACTTCACATTTGCCTCTGGCTACACCTGAAGCTGACCCATAGAGGATTATCGAGAAAGTAAATCTTTATCATGAAGGATTTTAGTTGTTGTCCCAGATTAGAAGCTCCCTGGGAGAATGACAACGACCAGATATGTTTTTTGATGGTGAACAAAGACTAGAGATGTTCATACTTCATATCATTCACCTGGTGACTCCATGATTAAAGAACCTAGTGGCGACTCCATTATTTTGAAATGGAAAAGATCTTGGCTTGAAGGTTTGCTCCTTTTAATTTCTCTGTTGTTCCTGGTTTTGCAAATGTTTTTCCTACTATCGATGAGTGGGGTGATTTTTTGCCCATATTTAGAGAACATAAAGATGACAACGCTGCCAAGAATCTCCGTGAGTTTCATGAACTCATGCATCAGTGGGAGATACATCGTGAGGATATATTATTGAATATGTTCATGTTCTCATTAGTGGGAGATTCTCGTGAGTGGTATCACTCCTTGCCCCCTACTAGCATCTCCTCCCTGGAGTAGTTTCATACAGGTTTCAATGCTCATCGTCAAAGGTATTATTCCTCTGAGTTAATTTGTCATAACTATTGTGAGGAGTATAGAGATGGTGTTCAGAACATAGTTCATTCTTGCGAAATCTATGAGGAGGAGGGGTATAGCTCAGATGAGTTGGTGAAACTGGTAAAAACACTTTATGCAAAAATAGAAAAATTGGAGGTAGATCGTGCTTGCTGCTCTTATGAAGGAGATCTAGAGGATATTTCGTTCCTTGAAACAGATGTTTTTGGTAGCCCTGCTTATGATGAAGAAGTGATTTCAAATACTGACCAAGAGAAACCAACTTTTGATGAATATCCCAATGAAGATGACAAAGAGCAGAGCTTTTCCATAGTTCATGTTTATGATGATTATGAATTAGATCCTTGGGAGAACTGTGAAGGAAAAAAGGAGGAGTTAAATGGGAAGTTCATCTCTTGTCCAGAACCTGTAAATGAGAAAATGTCACCTGGGATTAGCCAACCCGCATCAGTCGTCTACCCACCTGTACACTCTGAGGACATCGAACGACAGGTGAGAAATGATGAAGTGCATGAGGTATTTTCTTACCAGTTGAGCTTTCTTGATTATAAATTTTTTGACCCCGTGGGGTTGTATGTAGAGCTGTGTTTTCCACAAGCATTGGAGCCTGCAAAATTATTCATTTTGTCATCATTTAGGGGTATTTTCAGCGTTCCAAGACATGTTTTATTTATGCTGTCCTACTTCCCTTACATTTTGTGGATCATTTGCAATGAATAAAAGGATCATATTACCACTTAGTCTGGGTGGATATGGTGGAAGTTTTCTTTGACCTAGCGCCTGGTAAAAATAAATTAGCTTAGGATTGTACATAAATAAGATCCTTCTAGAGCCCATGTGTTTGTTTTAGTTTTTAAGTAGAGTAGTGTACATATTTCTCTGTTTTCTTCAGCGTTGTTTTGAGATAGAATCCATATCCCAACAGCTAAGGCACTGGAGCTGTGCATACTTGGTAGCTCGCAGGGAGCATGTATCCCCTATGGAGCCAAATGTTATCACATAGGGTTGTCAAGAGTCATGTGGGTTTGTTGAGGATACCTAAGACTATATATTTCCCATGTATCTCTCCTTTTCGCAAGCCGAGTCTTGAATTTTTTCCCCCTTCGGACGAAAAAATCATTTTCCATTTGCCCTTGTTCGTTTGTGCACCCCGGTTTCCCTTAATATCTTACCCGAAAGAAATAGCGGCCCCAAGCCCCTCGGTTTTTCTCCGAGGACGAGCACTCACCTCCTGTGTTTTAGTCACTGGTCTCCCTGTTTTCCCAAGCCCACAACAAAATAGTCCAGGTCCTTGTTCACACTGGCCGCAACCTTGAGCATGAAGTGCAACTTTCAGAACAATTTATTTTGGACTTGAATCACAAGCAGCAAGCGAGTCCATTTTGGGACGGTGGGGACCCCTATGAAGATTGGATTGGCGGCCCTTAGGTATTCAAAGTTTTAGAATTGTATGAAGTATATTGCAATAAAAAGAGCTGAAGTCTTGAAGTGATCACTAGTCATTGATCTTAAAGGGGATAGGTGGCAGTTGATCCAAGCGTTCGGGGAAATGAGCTTCGGGAGTTTCGAAGTGAGAAGTGCATAAAAATTTTGGAGAGCCGAAGTGCGAACTCCTGAAGAAATCCTAGACCATTGATCTTAAAATCAGCAGGGAGTCGTTGATCTTAGCGGTAGTGCCTCCCAAAGGCCCGAAGTCCTGGAGTCCCGAAGGGGATCTTGGCCATCCAAATCCAGAATACCACTCGTCATCAAATATGTCACTCCAGGAGTTTTACTTCGGGAGTTTTAAAATGCGAAAATCATCAAGGTCCCAAAGGCCCGAAGTCCCAAAGTGTCGAAGCGCCTGAAGTCCCGAAGTGGTCGAAGTGTCGAAGCACCCGAAGTCCCAAAGTGGTCAAAGTGTCAAAGTGCTGAAGTGGTTGAAGGCCCGAAGTGAATCTGAGTTGTTGATTAGAAATAGCCACTTGTCGTCAAATCCATAGCTTCAAGTAAAAGCAAAGAAGGTAAGAAATATTTGAGTTTTGATTTTCCCAGAGCCCGGAGACCCGAAGTGGATCTCGGTCGTCCAAATCTAGGAGCCACGCGTCGTCAGATCCCTAACTCTGGCGAATTTGCTTGGGGCAAATAAAGTTTGATTATAGAGAATTCTGAAGCCCGAAGCCTTGAAGGGATCTCAACCACCGATCTCAGGAGGGCCACGCGTCATCAGATCTATGACTCCGGGTAAAATCCCTTGGAAGCCCAGGTTTGAGATTTGATTTTCCCGAAGTCCAGAGCCATGAAGGGATCTTAGTCACCGATCTCAAGAGGGCCACATGTCATCAGATACATAGCTCTGGGTAAAAGATGTTGAAGGCAGAGGAAGTTTGAGATTTTATTTTCCTAGAGTCCAGAGACCCGAAGTAATTCTCAGTCGTTCGATTCAAGAAAAAATGCGTCATCAGATCGCTAGCTCCGAGTAAAAGAAAAGAAGGCAAGCAAGATTTTATTTTTTATTTTCCTGAAGCCTGGAGACCCGAAGTGGATCTCGGCCGTCCAAATCCAGGAGCCACACATTGTCATATCCCTAGCTCCGACAAATTTTCTTGGGGAAAATAAAGTTTGACTATTGAGAAGTCCGAAGCTCAGAGCCACGAAGGGATCTCAGTCATCGATCTCAAGAGGGTAATGCATCATCAGATCTATGACTCTAGGTAAAATACCTTGGAAGCCCAGGTTTGAGATTTGATTTTCCCAAAGTCTGGAGCCACGAAGGAATCTCAGCTGTCGATCTCAGGAGGGCCACGCGTCATCAAATCCATAGCTCCGGGTAAAAGCAGTTGAAGCCTGAGTAAGTTTGAGATTTGATTTCCTGGAGTCTGGAGACCCAAAGTAATTCTTGGTTGTTTGATTCAAGAAGACACGCGTCATCATATCACCATATCTGGGTAAAAGAATATATAGGATCCAAAGGAAAAGGAGCTAGTGCCCGAGCCCTAGAGCACCAAGTTCGTGGAAGTCGTCGGCATAGACACGTGGAATCCGTCTAGCGCTGACACATGTCACTCATTTCAAGCGTTTTAGACATACTTTCTTCCTATTTTAGAGTGACACATGTCACCTCTCCATCTACGACATATCATCATGGTGACGTCAATCCTTCACATCAGATCATCCTTCGAGAGCTATTATTTTTCAGCGCCAAAAGTGGCGCCCAATCCCAAGACACACTTTTGGTAGATCCTAAAGTTGGTGGGTGATTAAGCTTGGTAGTGGTGATAAATCTAATAGGTGCGCTTAGATCATAGATCAAGACTAGACCTATGACCACAGTCCATTGTGGGGGTGCAACATGCTTGGGCAATATTTTTCTTGAGCAGTCCCGCAATGGAAACCATGGTATGGTGAAAATGCTACGTGGTGAAATGTGATGGATTGCGGGCTCAAAAGCGTTTGAACCCAAACTAGCTTTGAGCCACCCTGCACATATTTATATGAAATCCTATCCGAGAGAAGCACATGGCCTCTCCTTGATCATTAACTCTCATTCAATCTCTGAGGAAAGGTAGTTAATGAAAATAGAGTTGGTGGTTGAAACCTCAACTCACTCCATAAATGGAAGGCATGGAGGGTCCGACCGTGGGGACTGAACCATCAACTCATGATACCCCTATGGATAGATTTCCCTACAAAAACCATGGTGATCTGAGCTTGTTTCTGACAGTGGGATGCACATTCAGTCTGACAGAAGAAGTTGTCGATGCAAAGATTTGATTGTAGTGTCCCGGTCACACTCCTAGTAGTGGCGAATTTTTTTGAGTATAAATAATTAGTTTTGATACTTTGTGAAGGTCGTCAACTAGTTGAGCAGAGCTCCCTATTTTGTAATGTTTTTTATTCCATAACTGTCCTCTGGTTATGTATCATATTTGAGACTTTCAGATTAATAGAAGTCAACCTCTTTTCATCTCTTTGTAAAAACTGTGCTAAAATGCTTGGGCATGGAGGATCCAATCAAGGTTTGTTATGCCTTTGTAATGTAGGTTTGATTGTAGTGGTATCGTGACCAGTTTTAGTCAGCTTCCTTGTGACCTTTTTCCCTCTTACATTGAATGGCTCTGGCATGGAGGATCCAATCGAGTTGTTGCAACTACATGGTGATGTAGGTTTGATCATTGTGTTGTTGTGACTATGTTTTTTGGACACATTTCAGTGTCTGAAACTTGAGCTTAAGAGTGATCTTAAGTCTGATTTTTTCTTCTCCAAAATGCTTGAAGGCCTGATGCCCATAACAGTCTTTTCCACCTTTCTTACTAAGTCTTCCCTCTGCTCACACTTAAACTCAATTCACTGACTGAAGTTAGTTGTGGCCCTCACTTCCCTGTACATTTCTTGTCCAGTTTTGTGTTGAACATCATTTATATAATGAGTTTCTTCCATTGACCTCCACTCATATAAACCAAACATCCACCAAAAACTCTGATGGGTACTGGGCTCATCCTCCTTCAATCTAAGGGTGACTATTAGTGCTAACAAGTTATATTGCATTTAAATTTAGCTTCATTTTCATAATATCTTAGAAACAAACTTTTTATCAAAATTGGATCAACCTTGTGTTTGATTTCAAAATCCTCTTTAGTGACAACCGGGCCCACATTTTGGTGAATATTTCCATCCCAAACGAGTATAGTCCTAATTGGGGCCTTGATCAAGCAGTTTGTCCATGTTGAATACTAGGAATTTTTCGAGGCATCAATAGTATCTCTCTGTGTAATTTATAATAGAAAAAAACTCTCATTTGTAAAGGATCATAAGTTCAAATTAGTAGCAGAGGGAATATTTGAAACCAAAGAGGCCATTGGAAACTGAAGACTTGTGTGGAGCACACTCTTTCTATGGAATCAAGTAATTATTATTCTTGTTCTTCTCCTTCCTTTTCTCTCCATTATCATTATCCCTACATACCCAAGAGGCATATTGTAAGCATCATATTATCCCAAATGCTATATTGGCTATGAAAAGAGACTTAGTCCCCTCCTAAAACCCAATGTATTTCATTTTGGAAGAGATTTAATGAATGCACCCCCATATGATATTCTACCTTAGTTTTGAAGAATGGTGGAGGATAGAGTTGATTTACCACACCCCCCACCCTCCTCCCCACCCCGCATAAATGTCATTTCCTTTCTTCATTGGAATATTTTTTATGTAATTGATATGTGGAGAAACCTGGGAATGAGTTAATTCAACCCAAACCCTTGTGCATTTTGTATTTCTTGTTAATTAATGGGAGAATGTTTATGTAAATCATCGATCATCTCTGTTTCATTGATCAAATAAAGTTCTAGCCACTTCTTTTTCATTTATTATGTCTATTTGCTTCATGCGTATTCATTTATACTTGTTGGATCTACTCATATGCTAAATAAGTATGTTGTATAGGGTTTTTAGCCACATGAAAGAATTTATAAACAACCTTCCCTTAAGTATAAATCCCTTTTTCCTTGAGTTATTTATCATGAAAAATTGGATCATGTTACTTATGGTTAATAAAATCATTCCTATGGCTAGAAGTTATTGAATCTTTGTGTTTTTTGGCTTCTTGTTCACTCCCAAAACTATAATTCAAAATATTTATAATTTGTAAATTTAATAAATTGTAGAGGAAAACACCATGTGCCACCCCACCTCTACAATAAAACTAGTATGAGCTCCATTAAGAAATATATTTAGTACATTTGAGGGTACCCCACCTCTAGCCAGATAACTAGCTCAAAGACCTAGAGTGGCATAGGAAGGTGCTCCTTCACATTATGCCTAGACATTCACCCTTGTGAGAGTGGGGATGACCTATGGGACAACAAATGGATTAAAAAGATACTTATGAGACAAAGGATAACAAAATATTGGGACAATACCTGGATTAACAAGACACTTATGAGAAAAAGGGTAAAAAAATATCTCTGCTACCCAATATTCCAATAGACAAATCCTACCAACAAGTCTTCCTACTAATTTAACAAAGGTAAATCATGCTTTACTAACAAGAAATAATTAACATGATGGAGAAAGGACTAATAAAATAATTTTAGGGTGAGATTAATTTTCCCTTCTATATATTTACAAGGTCATATTTCAACTTTCAATTAATTATGGTGGGAGAAATCACACTTAATCCCTCACAAAAAAAATCTCATTAATTAACAATAATTTTTAATAAATCTAGTCAACCAATTAATAATTATGTTTACATGGAATATTAGGTATGTAACTAGTCAATCTAGGGTAAATAAGGGAAGGGAATGTAATTTTGAACTCAAACTTGATATTCAAGCAAATCATGATGGTTATGGGGTCTTTTTCCTGCATTGTTAAAATTGCCTTCATTTAATAAAAAAATATCATCATTTTCAATTAAAACCTAGAAGTTGTGAATTATTAGCCAAGTATGCCTTGTGATGAGTCTATTTATATGTACTTGGTTGTCATGAATTTGATTGTATGATCAATATTCTTCCCAATGATCACGAATTGTCCTATACCTTCTCTAAGCAACTATATTTCATATGTCACTCAATAAACCATCAACAAAATAAAAAATGCAGTTGTAATATGTTACAAATAATAAAAATAGGTAGTGTTGTACATGAGTAAGCATGTCTACACTCAGACACTACCAAGCTAAGATCTTTGAGCAAGATTTTTATTGTGGATCACTTCCAAGGAAATGATGTTTCACTAAGCATCCTAGAGAGAAAATTCCATTATGTCTTGATCCATATGCATGTTGTAACCTCTAGTGATGCATTTTAGTTTATGGGTATTTTTTGACTTACCTGCAGGTCTGTTAGAGTCTTGAAAGAAAAAATGCATTGGTTTCAAGTCCATGCTACCTAGAGTGCCCCTCCAATGATGTGTTTTAACAATTATTTTTTCTTTAAGAAATTGGCGAGGTCTAGTGCTATCTTAGAGATGAAAATGCAGTATCTCTAATGCAAGTAATGATCTCATCTTCCCCAACAATGAATTCTTCCTCTTAATGTATTTTACTCCTTCAACAAGGTCCAATGAGGTCTAAAATGTAAAAAACACATTGATTCTTAATGAAGGGTGAAACTCAACTTATTTGACAATGTGTCTTATCTCCATGTGCACTAGTAATACCAAAGAGAAAAATTCATTATATCTTGATCTAACTGGTTATTGTAACCTCTCTATTCATTCATTTTAGCTAATGGGGATTTTTTGACTTACTTGTAGGTATAACGAATCCTCAAAATAAAAAAAATGAATTTGTTTCAAGTCCATCTTATCTACATAGCCCCTCTAGTGATGTGTTTTAACTATTCTTTTGTTTTTAATACTTTGGAAAGGTTCATCAATGTCTTAGAGATGAAAATGCATTGTCTCTTTTACAAACAGTGGGCTCAACTTCCCAAACAATGCATTATTTCTCTTAATGTGTTTTCCTTTCTTTAGTAGTGTCTAATATTGAGGTTTGAAAAGTTAAAAATGCATTGATTCTTGGACAAGGGGGGAACTTAGCTTATCCAATAGTGCATCATTTCTCCTTGTGCGTTTTTCATCCCTTAGTGGGATTCAATGAGGTTGGAAAAATTGAAATCACATTGTTGCATGCTTAGGGGTGAAAATTATCTTTCTTGACAATGGGTTTTCTTTCCTTGTATGAATTTTATCCCTCAATGGGGTGTAATGGGATTTAAGATGCCAAAATGCATTATTGGCCTCTCCAAGTAGCATCTCCACCTTCTACAGTAGTATTCATTTCTCACTAATGTGTTTTTAGTATAAAATGCATCATCACCAAATCTAGGTAACAAATAAAATTCATCCAATAGTACATCCTACCCCGTCATGCATTTTTCTTCATCTAGTGGGATCTAGTAATGCCTTAGAGGGTAAAGTGTGTCGTTCATTTTCCTGTTAATCAAATACAACTCATATAGTAGTGTGCATTAATCCTCAGTTCATTTTTGGTATTCAATAGGGTTTCAATGAGAAAAATGCATTGTTGACCTCTCCAAGTGAAATTCATTCATCCTCTAGTAGCGAGCACTAGCTTTATATGTATTTGTATACTTCTGGTTGGTGCTCTAAGGTCAAACAAAAAATTGACTTATTCAGGAAACATTCTTAACTCATTTAGAAAAAAAAATTCCCCATTCATGACTTTTCATCCTTCAATAAGATTTCATGGAGTCTTAATTCCAACAATGCATCCATTGCTTCTCTATTGCACAATTGCAACTCCCTTCACCATGAATTTTTCCTTTGCATATTTTTTTATCCTTTGATGGTGAATCTAGAGGTTAAACACATCTTTATACAGACCAACATTGTATTTGGATGTGTTCTAAGTTAGAATGTTGTACCCAAACGCTTCAAGAGATAATCCACTTCCAAAAAAGAGTTCATTATCCCTTTAATATGTTTGATGATCCTTGGAGATTACTTGCTTCATCGACAACTCTCCTAATGGAATATTTTATTTATTTGTGCTTCTCTCAATCAATATAATAAATATTCACTTCATGGGAGATCTGGCTAAGTTATATCCTCGAGCTTCCTTGAGGGTGATCTAGTGAACCATGCATTTCTTGCATGCATCCTAGACAATGTACAATTGTCTTATTGGAAAGGTTATTCACAAATAAAATCCTCAGTTGAACTTTTGAGAGTGTCTTTCCCTACCTAGAGTATCTACCTCTATATATGTTTAGTGTAAATTCATGTTCATTTCTACTAAGAAACACCATACAAGGAAAGGGGCATACTCAATAGTCTAAATAAGAATTGCAACCAAAAACGTTTCACTATCCAAATCTCCTTATTTCTAATTCTCTCCATGCTACTTTCTCTTTCCTCCATTGTTTCAAAATCCTACAAGGATCCCCTCTCTTTCTAATGAATATGAGAGCCTTCCACCAACTATTATTACATTGGATAAGCAAACCATTGATATTAATTGAAACAAATATATTTCCATGTTTTTTCACCATTCATATTTTATTATCTTTGTCCTTTCCTATGATTGTCATCTTACATTATCCACAATAGTGAATGCACAAGTTCCACATTAACAAAATCATGTTAAATGTATTGATTAACTTTAAACATTAACTTGTATCATGTTATACACCGAGTAATCCATGAAATTTGTTGATAGATATGATAATGGGAACTATGCATTAATGGTGTCTCCACATGAGAAACAACCATCCTAGTCTAAAGTTGTGTGTGTGTCAATTGTGAATAATGAATAATTCAAATAACAACTTATGTGGCATAGCCAAGGAAAATTTCTTGATCACCATGCATGATTACGTATGCTTTTATTATTATAAACATGATTTTAAGTATTTTGTTATTACTACTTCATGCACATAATTTCCAATTCAACGATATACCATTCATGGATCATCCACGCGAAAGCAAAGGAAAACACCACAATTAAGGTATCATGATATAAACAAGAACATTTTTTTAAGGTATTCATGAGCAAGAGGATTTTAAATCATTATAAACCTCAATGCAAAAAAAATCCAAAGAATTTGTATATCATCAAAACTAGGCTCATCATCCAACTGAACTCAAAGAAAAGATAAAATAAGAATTGGTTCATAAGTATTCATCCACAAACACAACATTAATTATCAAAACAAATGCATTCAATAATTTTTTAGGTTTTATTAAAACAAATATCTAAGGTGAGATGCATAGTGACTATAGATAGAATGCATTCATGAACATAAAGAAATACTAAGTAGAGAATACTTGAACACTTGCAATACTCTTCTACAATCAATTACAATATTCAATGATGAAAGGAAAGAAGAGAAGCAATCATTTCCCATTAAATTGAAAAAATCCATTTTCATGAAATAGGTAAGATTAAATAAGTGAACATGTGCTAGACTATCATATCTTCTAGAGAAAACAAATCACTTTAAGAAACATACACCCAACTGTAAGGAGAAACTAAATAAGATTGATGAAATTAAAACTTTACACAACTTGCTCATAACCAAAGAAAGTTCAATAATGGGACATGTCAATCACCAATGAAATCATGCAAGAACCTAAAGTCACACTTAGCCAAGAAACATGATTGTTACATCCCCAGAGGAAAAATAGTATCTAACTACTCAACCATGTTGCGTATGTGTTATATTCTTTGCAAGTGTAATACCCCTAGGCCGAACCCCAATTGTAAATGTAATTATAAATGCACATATATTTATATAAGATGGTGAGTTGTTGGTATCAAGTCTTGGATTCAGTGTTGTGTGCACAATCCATAGTTTGGTGATTGTGCAAGGATTGTGCATCAAAGAAAGAACACACACATTTCATAATGTAGTGTGAACCTATGTAAGTGTGCGAGGATGGTGCACCAAAGTAAGAGTGTTCACATTCTAGAGTTTTGTGCACATCAGATTAAGTGCACAGTTTTGAGGCCAGAAAACCTTTGTGTATATGCTTGTGTTTTAAGGCTGGAGAGCTTTGATGAAAAAGGCTAGTGCACCTATATTGTAAATGTAATCACCCTGAATATTGTTAATATAATCACATCACTGTGTGTAGACTCAATTCTGACTAAAAGAGATGGGGATAAAATCCACGTAGTTTAAGCCCCAGCTTGGGGGTGACATGTTTCTAAACGATTATGAGCGAAAAAGTCTATTGCTGGGAAGAACATTTGAGTCTTGAACACAGTTGGTAACTTTCATAAAAGATAAGTGTCCTTCACATGTTTTTTTAATTATTGTGAGCTCTAATGTTCATATTTTTAAATGGGTTTATCTTCCTGTATGAAACTGCATTTGAATGTTGTGGTTAATTCTTTGTATTGTTACTGCATATGTGTGTGTGTGTGTGTGTGTGTGTTTTTTCCTATATGCTGCGACATATGTGGGCTTGACAATTATAAATGTTTCATGTTAGCTAAATATATGATTAATCTGTATAATATTGTTGCATATGAGAAGTATGATGATTATTAAGTATTCATGTTACGTTAAACTTTGTGGTATGGTTAGAATATATCAAGGTAAGGTATGAATCTTTGAGCATGCCGTGAAGTAGTCCATGCGCATAAAGGTGATAGAATTTGCATACAACATTGGATTGATTTTGTGCGCAGTAGTATCATGTGTGCATAGTGTTTGTGCACACACAAGTATATATGTGTTATGAAGGGATAAGCATGGAGGAGACTTGTGACATTTATTTCACTGCTATCATTGTATTAAAATAAGTATACTTGTATAGAGAGACCCAACTTGGGTCTTGGCATAGTACCTCAAGGTTGTGCACAGTTTTTGGTCTACTTGTAACAGGGATCATTATAAGTTGTATCTACACACTAGTATTTTTGAAGTAGCATGGTCAAACAATGAGCTTGGGCTGCTAAAAAGAATATCATAGCGATATAAGTTGAGTTTTTAGTGACATAGCCCATCCTGGGAGGCCAGAGACATTACATTATGGTATCAAAGCATTTGGTTCAACACTAAAGTTGTATGGGTCAGAGATCAACACAAAATAGACGTGTGTGATAAGTATTGATGTTGTGCAGTGCAGATTTTATTGTGCATGAAAAACCATTGGTGTGCGGTATAGAGATATGATGCATGAAAAAATAGCGATGTGTGGGTGTGCACACTAGAATTTGGGCGTTAAAATCATCTAAGGAAAAAGAAAAGAGATGATTCTGACAAATTGTGCATAACTCTCATAAAATTGTCACATTAATTAGTCTAACAAATCTTGTTGACTACACTTTTTACATATTTAACAACATTTTTTTCAAGACAAAATCAACACAAATATTAAAAGCATGGAAGGTGCGTAGAGAACCTGCAGTCAGGATGAAGAAATGCAAAGGTTGTATGTTGGTATGGGTATTGAAGGTACACAATCCAATGGACATAGGAAAGGCTTAGAAGAGAGAATGAACTTGGTAGAGACCATAACAAGTTTTCAAAAGGACATCCAAAGTTATAAAGATAATAATTATAGGCTTATGAAAGTGAAGGAGGAGAAATATGGATTTAGCATCAAGTTGCTACAAATCTTGGACAAAATTGAGAAAAATATGGATAGGGAGACCAAGTCAATCAAATCAGGAAGACACATGTCTCATGACTTGGGAAGAAAAAAAAAGTGTTGACATACATCTCCATCACTCTCTAAGATATTCAGCTGGGAGAGCGCACAATAGTTTGAGCCCATCTCTTGTCATAATTCATAAGAGAAGGACTGGGGTGGACAAGCTATAGGGAGAAATGAATAAGATCAAGCCTCCTACTTATGATGGTGAGCATAAGAAGGATGAGTATGCATATACATGGTTGTTGGGTATGAGGAAATACTTCCAGCTACATAATTACTTCTCGTAGGAAGAAGAGTGAATTGCCATTTATCAACTCAAGGGGAAAGAATCAATATGTGCAAGTGAAACACATTGATGAGAAGAAGGTTACTTGGAGGTAATTCAATCGATATTTTGAAAAAAATATTTAACCAAGTGCTACCATGATAGGAAAATGAAAGATTTCTTTGAACTCAAGCTTGGGAGCATGACCATAGATGAGTACGAAAGAATATTTTTAGAGTTGTTGAAATATGTTCCTTTTATCAAGGATGAACAAGTGATGATTCAAAGGTCACTGGGTGGGATTGCATCATTTATTAATGATAAGATACAATATGATGATCCCAAGACATTGGAGGAAACTATAAGGAGAGATAAATGTCTCTATGATCAGCAAAGGGGAAGACTGAATTTCCAAAAGGCTTGGGAAGACAAGAAAAAAAGCAAGGTGGAACAAAGGAAGAAGGGGACTAAGCCACCATTTTTCAGAAATATTGTGCAAGGACAACCAAATTCCAAGGATCCTAGAATGACTGAGGCAATGGAAACCAGGCCAAGGCCAAAACCAATGAAGTTTTGGGGTTGTGATGGAAACCATATTTTTAGAGATTTCCCTCAAATAGGTGAAACAAAGAGGATTGTGCATAATGTACAACAAGATGCGACAATTGAAGACATAGGTAGAAGTGTACCTAGAATTTACGCATCCATGGACAACAAGTAAGTTGATTTTCAGTTGCACATGATCAAGGTGGATGATAAGATTAATGATCAACCCATTTCTATTTTAATTGACTCAGGAGCTAGTCATAGTTATCTAGATCCTAAAATGGTGGAAAGATTCCAATTGTCGAGAAGTAAGCTAGGAAAATCTTGGTTGGTGTAGTTATCTACAGGGGAAATAAGGAAACATAATGAGATGGTCAAGGCATGTCCAATGAAAATGAATGGATTGTGCACAAAAGTTGATTTGAATATCATACCTTTGGGCTCATATGATTGCCTCATTGGTATGGATTGGTTGGAACAACATCATGTTGTTCTAGACTGTTATAATAAGGAACTTACTTGCCTGGATGAGTAAGGAATTTTGAGAACAATTCAAGGAATTCCAAGAGTTGTGACTATCAGAGAAATTCCAGCCTTGCAATTGAAGAAAAGTTGTAGGAAGGGACGTCAAGTATTTGCAGTGCACATGGAGGGGGCACCCAAAGATAAAGTGCCAAGTGTTGAAGACTACACAATACTAAAATAATTTGAGGATGTCTTTAAATAAATATCGGGGTTTCCACCAAAAAGAGATATCAATTTATCTGTAAATTTGATGCCAGGAAAAACTCCTCTATCCAAGACTCCTTATAGGATGAGTACACCAGAGATGAAGGAATTAAAAATGAAACTTGAAGAGATTATGAAGAAGGGGTATATACGCCCAAGTGTGTCGCCTTGGGGTGCCCCAATATTGTTCGCGAAAAACAAATATGGTACGCCGAGACTCTGCATTGACTTTAGGAAGTTGAACAAAGTAACAGTAAAGAACAAGTATCCTTTTCCAAGGACATATGATATGTTTGATAACCTAAGGGTCAAAAGGATATTTTCCAAGATTGACCTTAGATCTGGCTATCACCAAGTGATAATAAAATAGGAAGACATCAACAATACTTCCTTCATAACAAGGTATGGCCATTATGAGTTTACAGTGGTGCCATTTGGGTTTTTGAATGCACTAGTTGCTTCATGTGTTTGATGAATGGAGTTTTCAGAGAATACTTAGATAAGTTTTCCATTGTATTTCTAGATGACATACTTATTTACTCAAAGTCTGAGGAAGAGCATGAGAAACACTTGAGGATGGTACTGCAAGTATTGAGGGAGCATCAACTTTATGCAAAGTTGAGAAAGTGTTTGTTTTACCAGGGGCAAATTCATTATTGGGTCATATCATTTCATAGGAAGGAATAATTGTGGATCTAGTGAAGATAAAATCCATTGAGGAATGGCCAACACCAAGAAATGTCGCAGAAGTGAGATATTTCATGGGACTGGAAGGGTACTACACAAGTTTTAATGAAAGCTTCTCAAATATTGTGCATCCAATCACATACCTACAGAATAAAGGTGTGTGATTTGAATGGAATCTGGATTGTAAAAGGAGTTTCCAACACTTGAAATTGTTTTTACTAGTGCACCAATACTAAGGATTGCAGATCCAAATGAAGACTTCATGGTGTGCACAAATACATGTAAATAAGGTCTTGGGGGAGTCCTTAGTCATAATGGGAATGGGATATGTTATGAATCAAGAAAATTAAAAGAGAATGAGAGACTCTATGTCACCTATGATTTAGAATTGGCAACTATAGTGCATGCCTTGAAGATGTGGAGGAACTATCTCATGGGTAAATTATTTGAGATGAGAACAAACCATTGTGTTCTCAAATATTTGTTTGGACAAACAAGTTTAAATTCAAAACAAAGCAAGTGATTAGAATTCCTCAGTGAGTATGACTTTGATATAAAGCATATCAAGGGTAAAGAGAATAAGGTGGTTGACGCACTCAGTAGGATATTGCATGAGATGCATACTACAGTTATTAGCATGTACCAAAACAATTTGAGAGACAAAACCATAGAGGTTGCAAAGTCAGATTAGCGCTAATATAAATTAAGAGTAAAATTACAACAAGGTATTTTACAGCAGGAACTTGAAGAGTATGAGCTTAAAGAGGATGAAATTCTCATGTTTAGGTGCAAAGTTTATGTGCCTGACTCATTAGAGTTGAAAAATAAAATATTGAAGGAATTGCATAATCTGCCTTATGTCGAGCACCTTGGGTATCGAAATACAGTAGCAGTTATTAAGAAGCAATATTATTGGCTAGACATGAAAAAGGAGGTTGTTGATTTTATTGCTAGATGCCTTGAGTGTCAAAAGGTCAAAGTTGAGCACACACATCCAGTTGGTTTGCTACAACCTTTTCCCATTCCTGAGTGGAAGTGGGAATTTATAATGATGGATTTATAAGCAAGCTTCCCATTTTGTTCCAGTGAATTCAACTTACAAGGAAACTAATATTTCTTATATCTACATGAGTGAAATTTCTAAATTGCATGGTGTGCCTAAGAAAATTGTGTCTGACAGAGATCCCAAGTTCACTTCAAATTTTTGGAAGGGATTATTCAAAGGAATTGGGACAAGTCTAAACGTTAGCACAACATATCACCCAGAATCAGATGGAAAAATAGAGAGGGTAAATCAATTAATAGAATATATGCTAAGGATGTATGTGATGGATAAACCATCAAAATGGGAAGACTAATTGCATTTGGTAGAAGTTTCTTACAACAATGGGTATCAAGCATCTTTAAAGATGAGTCCATTTGAAGCATTGTATGGTAGAAGTTGAAACACACTTGTTATTTGGGATAATCCAAAATACAGAGTAGTGGTTGGGCCATATCTGCTCATGGAAAGGGAAGAGAAAATGGTAAAAATAAAGAAAAATTTAAAAGCTCCCCAATAAAGACAAAAAAACTGCGCAGATAATGGTCGAACTTTTAGATAATTTAAAGTGGGTGACCATGTGTTCCTAAAAGTAAAAGAAAGAAGAAGTTCCCTAAAGTCAAGGAATTTCTCTAAGCTATAAACACGTTATTGTAGGACATTTGAAATCCTATATAGGATTGGTCCTATCACATATAAGTTGGATCTACTTGCATCCTTGAGTATTCATAATGCATTCCATGTTTCCTTACTTAAAAAGTAAGTACCTGATGCTAATCAAGTCATTGGCTAGAATGTGATTCATGTGGAGCAAGAGGGTGACTTCCGAGTTCAACCAATGCACATGTTGAATTGGAAATTCAAGATTCTCTGAAATCATGCAGTAGGAATGGTAAAGGTTCAATGGACCTGTTATAGTCCTGAGGATGCAACCTGGGAACATGAGGATGCTATGCGGGCAGAGTATCCACATCTCTTTGAGGATTTTTGAAAGTTTTGATTATACATGTGTATGTAATGCATTGAGAACAATGCATAAATAAAGGGGAGGGGAATGTAATACCCCTAGGTCGAATCCCAACTGTAAATGTTAATATAAATGTACATTTATTTATATAAGTTGGTGAGTTGTTGGTATCAAGTCTTGGATTTAGTGTTTTGTGCATAATCCATAGTTTGGTGATTTTACGAGGATTGTGCATCAAATAAAGAACACACACATTTCATAGTGTATCATTCACATGTGTAAGTGTGAAAGGATGACACACCAAAAGAAGAGTGTGCACATTCTATATTTTTGCGCACACCATATTAAGCACACATTTTTGAGGCCAAAGAGTCTTTGTATATATGTTTGTGTTTTAAGGTTGGTGATCCTGGATGAAAAAGGTCAGTGTGCCTATATTGTAAATGGAATGATCCTCAATATTGTTAATATAATCACATCACTGCATGCAGACTCAACTTAGATGAAAATAGACGGGGGCTAAGATCCATGGAAAAGGAAAAAGGGGGAAGCTTAAGTCAAGGGAATATTTTATTAATATTTCCAAAAGTTTAATTTATGCATATGTGTTTATCCTAAGTGTCCAAAGGATGTGAATGAGTCACCAAGTGGAAAAAATCTAGTCTTGAAGGTGACACATGTCTA
>ML783334.1:757790-768174 GCA_009831015.1 Picea engelmannii | reverse complement strand
TCTGATCCTTTCCTTTGTGAGGACATTTATTTGCAAAATGACCTATCTTACCACAGTTGAAACATTTGAAAGGCAGTTTACCTTTGTATTTTCCTGATCCCTTCTTCAGTCTCTTCACAAATTTTGCTTCAATTTCATCAGGCCCCAAATCCTCATTCTTGTCTGCTTTAAATGATGCTTCTCTGGAGGTGGGTTTATCTTTAACTATTCTCATTTCATATGCAGTCAATGTTCCTAGAATTTGATCAAACTCCAAGGTTTTTAGATCATTAAGTTCTTCTATAGCAGAAACCTTCGGGTTGAACCTATCTGGTAGAGATCTCAAAATTTTCTGAACTAAAGAAGGTTCCTCAATTTTTTCACCAAGTGCTTTTATTGAATTTACCAGTTCTTCAACTCTCAGAAAGTATTTTCCAACAATTTCATCTTCTTTCATCTTCAGCTATTCAAACTATACTCTGTAGATTTGAATCTTGGCATCCTTTACCTTCTCATTACTTTCATAACTGCTAATGAGTTTGTCCCACATTTCTTTGGCAGTTCCTAGGTGCATAACTTTTACAAATTCTTCTTCTGCAAGCCCACTCAAGATAACATTCATAGCCTTAGCATTGAAGCTAAATTCTAGCTTTTCATCCTTATTAGCTAGTACAACTGGCTTTACATAACCAATATCTACCACATCCTAGACATCTGCACCTAAATCCATTATGTAAGTTCTCATTCTAACTTTCCAGAAGGAAACGTTTGTTCCATTGAACAAAGGGGCCTTATTGGTTGAATTTCCTTCATGGCTTGACATGTTTAAGCTCTAGGATCTACCCTTAGATAAAAGGGGCCATCTCTGATACCAATTGTTGAGAAACTGAGAGGGGGGGTGAATAAGTTGTTACCATGCTTAAACAATTATGCTTATTTTAAATTCTTTGAAGAGCACTTAATGAAAATCAAAATAATGTAGGGAAGTAAGAAATACAACATTCAACATCATTGCCACATATGAAATCTACAGAGACAGATATTTCCTGAGGAAACCCATAAAGGGTAAAAACCTCTTCTTCTTTATATGATAAGTAATATTTACATTCTGTACATTATCATACATATGAGCTCCAACTCATTGTGAGGCTACAACCTTTGTATTGCAAGCTATAACTTGCTGAGAGCACCAACTCTCTGTTTTCTCTAGCACCTACTAGAAGGAAGCACCAACTCCCTGGTTTCTCTAGCACTCACTAGAAGGAAGCACCAACTCCCTAAATGTTCCAGCTCCAACTGGATGGAAGCACCAACTTCCAGTCACACAGGCACCAACCTGTACAACAGAGAACAACAGTTCTCCCTTGCACCACCCTTCCACCCTAGTTTCTCTGGCTGCAGTCAGATGGAAGCTACAACTCCCTGTGTTCAAGCACCCACTTGAACCTCTGATGATAACAATCCTCCCTAGCGCCTCCCTACCACCCTGAAATATAAGTCTTTTCTATATATAAATTTATCACAGTGATACAATATTTATCATTGGCTTACCAGACTTATCACTGTTATGTTATGCTTCTCTGCTCTCTTGTATCAGTGTCTCTCTGTCTACATCTTCTTTCACTTTCTGATCTTCTATTTTTCTCTATAAGAGAACCTCAACCTTCTTGTACTGTCTCACTATCTTGCTGCACACAACCTTGCGCTTTCTGTTCTTCTTCCTTTTATGCTCTGTGGTCCATCTCCATTCAATGCACCATTCCTCTTCTCTGTATTTTAGCTGTTGCACACTCCTCCTTCTCTACGCTTGAAATTCTCTCCACCAACAGCCACACCTAATCTCTTCCTTGTTCTTCATTCTTATAGTCTCTGTGCCTCTTTTGCATGCCCTCTCAACAATGTTTCTGCATCCTCTCACCATGTCGAGTGCTCTGCCTAATCATCATTGCAACTCTTCAGCTTCTCTGGCTATTCCTCCCATGCGTCCATCATCACTGGGTGTTATGCCGAGATTCCTTAGCCTGTCTTGTAGTTGAGACTCTTCGTCTTCTCTGTCACAGTCGAGATCATCCCCTATGTTGCAGTTACAGGCTTCAGCGCTCTTCCATCTATCAATCGCCTCTATGAACAATCTTCCTTCCACTGGAAGATGCCTTGAGACTCTTCAGTTCCTCTGGCAATCACACTGAAGTCTCTTCGAGTCCTCTGGCAGAAACCATTAGTGATTTCTAGTAGTTACAGAGCGAACCTTGAAATGGAGCCTAGCTATGCTATCTCCTTCCACTTATGTGACCACCGACGATGACCATCGGCTACATCGATATTTCATCATTTCGGCATTCGACCTTTCGATATTCCTGTGGTGAAGAGTTATCTTGACACTCATTGTCGTGATCCCCGAAACTCCAAAAAACAAGGAGCTTAGTTGGACTAGCTTCAATCATTTCGGCATTTCTCTTTTTGCCACTTCGCGATTTCACATGTCGCGAGTTCCTGTTGCGAGGAATCTCGACTCTCCAAGTCGCGATCCCCGAAACTCCAAAAAAGGAGATTAACTCTTTGAGCTATTCTCTACAGCTCTTTGATGATGTGACCACCGGCTGTGACCATAGCCTTATTCAAAACTGCATTTCACAATTTCGCATTTCGGCACTTCGAGACTCCTATGATGAAAAGTCTCGGGTCTTGATTCCTCCATCTCTCGGTATCTGAATCTGTCCTCCTACTTTCAGGATTTCGACATTTCGCATTTCGTAATTCTAGGACTCTTGATGATGAAGAGTCTTGACTCTTCCAAATCCTGGTATCCGAAACTGTCCTCCTCCTTCCGAGATTTTGATGTTTCGCATTTCGTGATTTCGGGACTCCTGATGATGAAGAGTGTTGACTCTTCCAACTCCCGGTATTCGAAACTTCGAAATGGAGTTATTTCCCGGTCTGCGAAACTCTTTGTTTATGTGCCTATTTCGGGATTTCGACGTTTTGCATTTCACTGTTTCGACATTTCGGCACTCCTATGGTGAAGTGTTTCGACACTTCAACTCCCGGTATCCGGGACTCTGAAATGGAGTTATTTTCTGGTCTGCAAATCTCTTGTTGATGTGCCTCTTTCGGGATTTCAGGATTCCAGATTTCACAACTATGGGACTCCTGTGTTGAAGAGTCTTGACTCATGACTTCTCAATCTCCCGGTATCCGAAACTCCGAAATGGATTCGGATCAATGTATTTTGGTGTTTCGCATTTCATCGTTTCGACATTCTTGTAGTGAGTTGCTTCCTTGACTCCTCCAATGCCCGGTATCTGAAACTCCGAAATGGAGTTTACGCTTATGATATTTCCATGCAATTATCCCTGCGTTGTTGATCTTCCTTGCCTGCCTATTTGCCATCAAATAAACAAGCACAGTCTTGCACTCTTCGTGCACCTCTACACTATCTCTTCTGAGCTTACATTGTCCTTATTTTTCCATCACTACATACTCTGATCTTGCCATCAATGACAAGCACACCTGCCTGAAAACATGTCAACATATAACCATACAATATATATTGTTGGACTTAGTGTAATTCATGGAATTATCACTCATTCCAAGATCATTCAGACGAATTTCATCTGTGAAGGAATACATATTTTGTTGTAACTTACTGTCATTGCTTAACCCTGTTTCTGGGAAGACCTGTGTGTTGTTGAAGAGGTGGGTTGTCAGGCCCGTGAGAATTCTCTCCAGGTGAGAGATTTGTTATTGAAGAGGCAGGTTGTCAAGCCTGTGAGCATTCTCTCTAGGTGAGAGTTTGTTGAGAACCGTTCCCCGGTGCATTGGGCATTAGATACAAGGCTCCAAGACTTCCTATATGGCTTCTTGATGAATCCCCCAGAAGGGAAGTGTGGCAACCAAAGGACTGTTGAGCAGAGAAGGGGCACACTTCCTGGGGTGGGACTGAGATGTGGCGATTGAGGGACAATAGGCTAGTTGTAGTAGTCTACACCTTGGACCAAGTATTTTGTTGAGTATTAGAGGATATCCTAGAAATATGAACCATGTTTCATGTGGAGTTTAAGCCCCAACTCGGGGGTGACCTATCACTGAAATATGATGAGCGGCAAAGTCTATGATTGGGAGGAATGTTTGAGTCTTGCACGTAGTTGGTAATTTTAATAAAAGATCAGTGTCCTTCACATGCTTTTTTAATTACTGTGTGCTCTAATTTTCATATTTTAAAATGGGTTTATCTTCCTGTATCAAACTGCATCTGAATGTTGTGGTTAATTCTATGTATTGTTATTGCATATGTGTGTGTGTGTGTGTGTGTGTGTGTTTCTTTTTCCTGTATGTTGTGACATATGTGGGCATGAAATTTATAAGTGTTTCATGTTAGATAAATGTATGATTAATATGTACAATATTGTTTCACATGAGAATTATGATGATTATTAAGTATTCATGTTAAGTTAAATTCTGTGGTATGATTAGTAGATACCAAGACAAGGTATGAATTGTCGAGAATGCAGTGAAGTAGTTTGCACGCACAAAGGTGATAGAATCTGCGTGCAACATCGGATTGATTGTGTGCACATTAGTATCATGTGTGCAGAGTGTTTGTGCGCACATCAGTATATATGGTTTCTGAAAGGCTAAGCATGCGAAATATTTGTGACATTTATTTCGCTTCTATCATTGTATTAAAAGAAGTATACTCATAGAGAGAGACCCAACTTGGGTCTTGGCACAATACCTTAAGGTTGTGCACAATTTTTGGTCTACTTGTAACAGGGAGAATTATAAGTAGTATCTATGCAATAGTATTTTTGAAGTAGCATGGTCTAGTTGTGATCTTGGGTTGCTACAAAGAATATCATAGCGACAAAAGTTGAGGTTGTAGTGATGTGGCCCAGCCTAGGAGGCTAGGGACATTACAACAAGATTGGTCCCATGTACTATGCAATGATATGGGAGAAAGGCATGATCGGAGGGGGTTTGTCAAGCTCCCCTATAAGGGGGTTCAGGGACAAAGACCTTGGAAAAACAATTGTAGTTTTTACATACATTTTTAGTGGTTTTTTGGAACATGTTTTTTTTGCCTATGGATTTCTAATTTCGATTAAGGAATTATGGTTGTTGACTAATCCAGGTCAATGGATTAGGGGTTTTGGATGTCATTGGATCATATATATATTATATTGTAAACAATGAAGAAGTATGATGAATAAATAATTATAGGTGTCGCTCTAAAACAGGTTGTTGGTTTTCCCTGTTTGAGTTTCCAGGGTAAAATCTCTATGTAAATGTGTGTGCGTGCCATTGTATGTTTTTTGTTTTGATTGAGAATTTGTTTGTAGTAATTAATTGTACAAGTTTAAAATTTACAAACCAACCTAACCTAAATAAAATTAGGATGTATGAAGTAGTAAGTAAACATCCTCCCAATCATCAATTTAAAGAGACTAATGAAGCAATAAGACCCAAAAAGTGGGAAACACGAACAATGAATTATCCATGTAGATCAAGATAACCATAAATTCCATGATCGACACAAGTAGATCATGACTCATATTTACTCAAGAGAAGAAATCAATATTATAGTAAATACCATCAGTTGATAATTCACTAAGGAACCCCTAGCATTCATGTACATTTCACATAATATATTCGATTAGGAAAACCAAACAAAAATTTAAATAATTTGAGAGCATCAATCACATCAAAACATAAGTTACAAATAACAGTAAGATGTGACCAGTGAATCTTAAAAGTGTTGGAGGGTTTGTTGAAGGACTCACTAAATGGTAACACATTGGATGAGTCTAAGGATTTCCAATAAAATCCACTAAGCAAAAAATAGGAAGTGAAACCAATTTCTTTTTATTTTCATATAAGTCTAAGAATATAAACATAAGCATGTGCACTAAGGGATTTCTTCATGATAGAATCAATGAATCTTGTGAAATGTCATGATGAAATTAATTCCTACACATAAGGGGAAACATTGATGACATTTATTAATCTTAGCATGAATCTATGATCTGGGTTACAATTATGATCACAAGGCCTACTTCAATTTGGTGTGTGAAAATTTTCCACCAGCATGGAATAGAGTATCCCTTAGGGGTTGCTCCATTTCCTGCAAGTGTCCATATCTGTTAAGAACCAAATATCAAAATAGCATAAAAACCTCTGAATAAGTAATCCACGACTGGACAAAGAGAGAAATTCAGATAATAAGCCTCTTCGAGGGGGAAACCTCCTTATACATCACATGAATTCACATATACAAGATGATTCCAAATGAAAATGTCTCATTAGTATATATATAGGAGACTAGGAGGTACACTTACAACTAATGGACTCAAGCTGACATAAATGAAATAACAATACTGATGTAATATGCCCCAATTAAGTGGTAATGTGCCATGATCTAGGGCTTAACATGCCCTTCCCCTTCAAAAAAGGGTTGTCCTCAATGCTTGAGTAGTTCTAGGTGCTTCTAAATAAAAGACTCATCTTCCCACATGGAATCTTTAGTAGGTAGTTTCTTCCACTTAATGAGATACTCTAAAATTAATCTATTCCTCAACTGACAAATTCTTGTGTCAGTGATAGCTTCAGGATCCAATATGATTTTTCCTTCCTCATCAATTTCTGACAATATAGTTTGAACTGGGATCTTGTCACCTATAACCTTCTTTAAGCATGAAACATGGAAAACTAGGTGTACTCGTGAAGATGCAGGAATCTCCAATTGGTATGTCATAGTACCAATCTTTTGAAAAACCTTATAAGGGCCATGGTACTTTGGTGATAATTTATTATCCTTCTGAGCTTACTTGAGGGACATCTGTTTGTATGGTTGTAGTCTTAAAAATACCCAATCCCCTACTTCAAAAATTCTTTCACTACGATGCTTACCTGCTTGTTGTTTCATGTGATTTTGTGCCATGGTAAGGTTGTCCTTTAAGAGTTGGAGAACCTATTGTTGATGCTCAATGTGATCTTTCACTGTCTTAACCTTAGGTTTTTATTTTAGAGAAGAAGAGATGGACTATGGGTGATATCCATAAAGCACCATAAATGGTGTCATTTTTGCTGCAGTATGAAAGTAAGTGTTATAACACCATTCTGCCAAGGGTAACCACTTGAACCATTGTGTTTGTTTATCAGAGACAAAGAAACAAAGGTAGCCTTCTAGACATTTTTTGACTATCTCATTTTTTCCATTAGATTGAGGATGGTAATATGACTTATGATCCAATTGAGTACCCAAACAAGAAAATAATTATGTCAAAAAATGTCTAGTGAAGATGGGATATCTGTCACTTACAATAATCTTTGGGATTTCATGTAGCTTTTGAATTGTCTCCATGAATGCAGTAGCAACTCTACTAGATTTGAAAGGATGAGAGAGTGCACAAAAGTGTGCATACTTGGTAAGTCTATCAATAATCACTATGATGGCACTCTTTCATCCATACTTCAGTAAACCTGTGATGAAATCCATGGAAACCTCCTCCCAACTCTAATTTGGAATGGCTAATGGTTGTAAAATATCTAGGGTCTTAATTGTTTCCACCTTATTTTGTTGGAAAACCAAACATTCTTCCACAAACCTTTGAACATCAGTTTTAAGGCCATCCCAAAAAAAAACCCTCTTGACCCTGTGATATGTTTTCAAAAATCTCGAGTGCCCTCTTATTGGAGAGGTGTGCAATTCCAAAAGTACATTTTGTTTGATTTGGGAGGTATTACATAAATATAAGTGATCTTTGTACCATAATGAATCCTTTTTCCATGTAAATGTTTCGGATGAACTGGAATCATGCTGCAACCTTTGAATGAGAGTCCACACTTCTTCGTCATTCTTCCATTCATCCCTTTCTTTTGTTATCCAATCGGGTTGGATGAAAGAGATAGCACAGATAAATGCCTCAACATCTTACTCCTTTCTTGAGAGTGCATCTGCCACAACATTTTGCTTCCCTTTTTTGTAGATGATTTCAAAGTCATAACCCAACATCTTGGTTACCCATTTTTGTTTCTCTTCTGAAGATAATCTTTGTTCCAAGAAGTATTTAAGACTACCATGATATGTTTTTACCTTGAAGTGACCACCTATTTGGTAAGGGTGACATTGCTTGAATGCATGTAGTATTTCCATCATTTCCTTCTCATAAATGGGTTTGTGTAAGTGAGTGGCCTACTTTCAAAAGCAAGGGGCCTTCCTTCTTGCATTCGAACAACACCAATGCCATTTCCCGAGGCATTGAATTCCACAATAAAGGTTTTTGTGAAGTATGGTGTGGTCAAGACAGGATATTTGTGCTTTGCCTCTTTAAGTTGTTCAAAATCTTGAGTTTCCTCTGGAGTCCATGAAAATGCATCCTTCTTAGTTAATGTAGTCAAAGGTGTTTCTATTCCTCCATAGTTCTGAACAAACTTGTGATAGTAACTTGTCAAACCCAAAAACCCTCTAAGATTCTTCAATGTTTTGGGAATCGACCCGTCCATCATGGATTTAATATTTTTAGGGTCTACCTTGACACCTTCATGAGATACAATATGAACCAAATACTCTACCTCCTTCACCCCAAAGAAAAATTTGGATGGTTTGGCATATATATGTTGATCCTTTAATAGTTGTAGCACCCTGTCAACATGTCGAGCATGATCTTCCCAAGACTTGTTATAGATTAGTATATCATCAAAAAATACTAACACAATTTTTTGAAGGAAGGGATTGAAAATGGAATTCATAAACTCTTGGAATGTGGAAGGTGCATTCATAATTCCAAAAGGCATGACCAAAAATTCATAATGGCCTTCATGAGTTCTGAATATTGTTTTTGGGATATATTATTCCTTCATTCTAGTATGATGATACCCTGAAAAGATATCCAACATTGTGAAGTAGATTGCTCCATGTAGTTCATCTTAAAATTCATCAATGACATGAATGGGAAGCTTATATTTAATGGTGATCTTGTTGAGCTCTGTATAATCTGGACACATACACCATGAGCCCTATTTCTTGAGTACCATTACCATCGGTGTAGATTAATAACTTTGGCTAGGTATAATAATGTCATCCTCTAAAATTTCTTCAACCATACGCTCAATTTCACTCTTTTGGGCATAAGGGTATCTATAAGGGTTGATGTTAGGAGGAACACTCCCAGGAATTAAGTGAATAGTATGATCATGATCATGAGTGGGTGGAATACCTTTAAGAATATCCTCAAATACTTTGGAATTTTTATCAATGATCCCTTGGAGATCTAGGGGAATAGACGGCTTAGCTATTTGAACATCTAGTGAGCATAGTTGGACAATTACACCCAGATACCCATTTTTCAATAATGTTTTCATGCCATTAGAGCTTAACACCTTACTAAGTTTCACTGTGATACCCCTTAACTCAAATTCCTTTCCTTCCAATGAAAATTTCTTGAAAATTAAAATCCATTTTTCCTAATGATTGTAACCATTGGACCCCTAGTATGACATCTGCACCACCCATGGGTATAGAAATCATTGGACTATTCATTACATATTCCCCCATAGTAAGATTGATCTTATGGAATTTTCCTGAGCAATTGATAATTCCTCCATTTCCAATCATTACTTGAAACTCTAGCGCTAGATATATAAAGCAATTGAGAGCTTTGACTAATTTACAGTGAACGAAATTATGAGTACTACCAAAATCAATTAGCATTATTACCTTTTTCTTTTTTATATATCCTTCGATATTGAGGGTTTGAGGAGTGATAATTCCATCTAATGCATGACATGATGTGGTGGGATTCATCTCTTCAAAAGAAATATCTTCTACATATTCATATTGAGATGGTTCTTGTTCTTCTTCCTCTTCACAATATATGTAGGATAATTTCTTCTCACCACACTTATGTAGCTTACTGTATTTGTTTTCACAATTAAAGCATAAACCTTTTTATTTTCTTTCCTCCAATTGTTAAGGTATCAACCGTGTAGGTTGAGGTGGTTTAGAAGAAGGAACATTATTCTCTCGATAGATGTTGTTGAAATAATGTAACTACAAAGTGTATTCTATTTATTATTGTGGTATTATTCATTAGATCAATCCCCTATTGTGGATTTATCATGTCGACTATTGTAAAATACCAAATCCCCTTTTGCAGATTGGTCAAAACATAATTTTAATAGGCAGAATAAGAAGTCGGCCCTAGAATATAATAAAGAGGCCCCAAAATATATTAAAGGTGGTTATAACCACCCAGATTGAGAAGTCGGCCCTACCAGTGAAAAGACACCTCCACATGTGCCAGAGTTGTATAAATAAGGAAGCTAGCACCTCACTTAGACACACACCCACTTGTTCATTGAGGAGAAAGTATTGGAGCTGCAGTTGGAGAGAGAGAGAGAGAGAGAG
>ML783334.1:702084-713403 GCA_009831015.1 Picea engelmannii | reverse complement strand
GTTTGAAGTTTGGCATCTTTTACTTTCTCATTTCCTTCATAACTGCTAATAAGTTTATCCCACATTGCTTTGGCAGTATCAAGATGCATCACCTTTACAAACTCAGCTTCAGCAAGTCCATTCAAGATAGCATTCATCCCCTTATAATTAAAACTATACTCTAACTTATTATACTTGGAGGCTAGCACAACAGGCTTTGATAATCTAGTCTCTACTACATCCCAAACATCAACACCCAAGGCCATTAAATATGTTCTCATTCTAATCTTCCAGAAGGAAAAATTTGTTCCATCAAACAGAGGGGGCTTAGAGGCTGAAGTCCCTTCATGACTTGTCATGTTTAAGCTTACAGATCTACCTTTGAATAAAAGGAACCTGCTCTGATACCAATTGTTGGAATTACTAAGACAACTGAGAGGGGGGGCTGAATCAGTTGTAATTGAGCTTAAACAATTTTAAGTCTATTAAAACATTATTAATCTCTCTTCAAGTGATCATCTACATAATACAACCTATGGACAGTAAAAGTAAAGACCATCAGTCACATATAATATATACACAGAGATAGATTTTCACGAGGAAACCCATAAAGGGAGAAAACCTCTTCTTCTTCGAAATGATAAGCAGTCTTTTAAGTTCTGTACATCATCTGTAATTGAGCACCAACTCAATGTGAGGCTGCTACCTTTGTTTTACAAGTTGCAACTTGTTTGAGAGCACCAACTCTCTGGTTTCTCTAGCACCCACTAGAAGGAAGCACTAACTCCCTTAATGTTCCGGCACCAACTGGATGGAAGCACCAACTTCCAGTTACACAGGCTCCAACCTGTATAACAGAGAACACTAGTTCTCCCTTGCACCACCCTGCCACCCTCGTTTCTATGGATGCAAACAGATGGAAGCTACAACTTCCTGTGTTCAAGCTCTCACTTGAACCTCTGAGGAAAACAGTCCTCCCAAGCACCTCCCAACCTCCCTAAAATATGAATGAATAAATAAACATTCAACTACGTAGATAAATCAATTCTTACCACTCTTTCTTTGTTCTGTAATTCTGGTCTTCTTCAAACTATTCTGCAATTCTTCTCTTCCTCTGTCTGTTCAGCAGGTCTACTCTGCATCAACTTGTTCTGTCATTCTGTTCTACTTCAAGTCTTCTTCATCATCTATTACTCTTCCCTGAGTTTCACCTCACACTGTCCATATTCTCAATCTCACACTGCACATTCTATAATTTTCCCTCTCTTACAGTTTCATTCATTTTTCATACAGAACGACTAACTCTGCATAGTCTGTCTCATTTTCTTTTATACACACATCCACGGCGGTTCCACTTCACATTTCCTTAGGCAAAAGAAAGATAATTGTCCAAGCAACTGAAACGCCAACTGATTGGAAATCATGAGTCTGTTTCGCTAAAAGATTCGTAACTGAGGAGTTAGCTGTGAGAGAGAACAGTAACCCTCCGATCTTTGTTCAAATTCACCTGCACCATTGGATTGGCTTCATGAGATCTTGCATTCATTTCGGAATTTCTGTGGCCAAGCTTAGCACATCTAGCTTCTACCTCCATCTTCCATCGATGTGATCAATGGCTATGACCATGCGCTTATGCATAAAGCGCTTTCACGATTTCTCATTTCGTGATTTTCAACACTATGCTTCGTTGACCCCAAGTCAGTGAAATTTCGATTGCTTGCCACATGTCCTATGATTCCATGGTCCAGATCTGATCTTGATTCAACGGCTGCGATTGAATCGCGATTTCGCATATTGTGATTTCGGCATTCTTGTTGCATTGTTTTCTTTGCCTCTCCATGTCGCGATTCGTGAAACTCCGATATGGAGTTAGATCAATGGTTCAGATCTGATCTTGATTCAATGACTGAGATTGAATCGCGATTTCGCATATCGTGATTTCGACATTCTTGTTGCATTGTTTTCTTTGCCTCTCCAGGTCACGATTCGTGAAACTCCGATATGGAGTTAGATCAACGGTTCAGATCTGATCTTGATTCAATGACTGAGATTGAATCGCAATTTCGCATATCGCAATTTCAGCATTCTTGTTGCATTGTTTTCTTTGCCTCTCCATGTCGCGATTTGAGAAACTCTGATATGGAGTTAGATCAATAGTTCAGATCTGATCTTGATTCAACGACTGAGATTGAATCGTGATTTATCATATCGTGATATCGGGATTCCTGTTGTTGATAATTTTTGACATCTCCAACTCTCGATTCCTGAAACTCCAACATGGACTGGAATCAACGGTCCAGATTCAACCTTGATCTGACGGCTCAGATTAAATCGTGATTTCTCATATCGCGATATCGGGATTCCTGTGGTTGATATTACTTGACATCTCCAACTCTCGATCCCCGAAACTCCGACATGGACTGGAATCGACGGTCTAGATTCAACCTTGATCTGATGGCTCAAATTAAATCGTGATTTCTCATATCGCGATATCGGGATTCCTGTGGTTGATATTACTTGACATCTCCAACTCTCGATCTCCGAAACTCCGACATGGACTGGAATCAATGGTCCAGATTCAACCTTGATCTGACGGCTCAGATTAAATCACAATTTCTCATATCGCGATTTCGAGAGGTTAGGGAACCCTATTCCTTTGACTCTCCAGTCAGCGAAATGACGATCTATCCCCACGTGTCCTACCCGTAAATGGACGGTCCTCCCTCTTTCAAAATTTTGTACGCTCGCTTGTCCTTGTTATACTTTAAAAAGCGTGCAGGTTCTCCTTGATCCAACGATGGTCGGGTCCTGCGCTTAGATCTAATGTCTGAGATCTGTCCTCCTCTTCAGCGCTCTTCTTGTCTACATTCAGATCTGACGACCCTCGTTCTTTCGGGAATTTTGAATGAGATCCAACGATCAGAAATGCTTCTCAAAATTTATGGGCCTTTGATCATTTGATCAATGTTACATTGCCTTTGATCATTCGATCTTCCTGAACTCATGCCATCTTCATTGTTGTACTTTCCATCAATGACAAGCGTTCACTGTCTGTTAAATATTTTCCATTTGTTGTCTGTTAAATATTTGCCAACAAAAAATGTATATAAATACATCCTAATTAAAGGATAAAATAACAAGTTAAGGAAATGCAACTAATAATAGTGAGAATATTCCCTTATTCCATCATAAGTATGTTGGAAATACTGAGAGGGGGGGGGGGGTGAATTAGTATTACCTTTTTAAACAATTAGTAATTAATTTGTTATTCTAATTATCATCACTATTCATCAACAATGGACTTTGTATTTAAACAATCAATTATATAAGTATACTTCAACAAGCATTACAAATTTTATAAAGAATAATCTTGTGTTTTTTAAGGACACCAATCCTCTTTAGAGCACTGACTCTTGGAAACAAAAATCCCCTTATTCAGGGCACCAAACTTAGGAAGCACCAACTCCCTTGTTTTAGGGCACCAACCCTAGGAAGCACCAACTCCCTTGTCTTTAGGGAACCAACCTTAGGAAGCACCAAATCCCTTGTATTTAGGGGACCAACCCTAGGAAGCACCAACTCCCTTGTCTTTAGGGGACCAACCCTAGGAAGAACCTACTCCCTTGTTTTCACACTTTACTTAGTAAAGGATATGAACCCTTCCTTTCTCCTCCCTTCCACCCTCAATGCATAAGTATCTTCAACTTTCCTTCTTGGACTCTGCTTCTATTTTTGATACTCTAATATGGACTGTAGACACCCTTTATTCTCACCATTATTTCTTGTTTATATAGCCTTCCAACTAGTGTGAGCTTTGAAGCATTGTGTCCCTTTATTTGAAATTTGAACCATTTCACATCTTCATTTAAATGATAATATTAAACTTTAAATAATATCATTTTCCCCTTGTATTATTTATTCATAATGCTCATGATTCAACTCTTCTTTAATCATGAATGTGTATCGGCTCATTAGTCTACATATCTTGAATTGTTGTGAAGTCAATTATTAATCAATAGGTGCTCCCTTCAACCAAAATTTGTGTCACCATGAGCTTATCCATTCCAAGCATTGTTTTATTAATGCTTTCTTCTTTCACCCCTATTCTTCTACGTGGGACCATATTCAAGTGTCTGAGGGATTATTTACTTCTCACCCCTTTAGCTTCTTTACCTTATCACATGACTAGTGCTAGAACCACGTTCTCTGGTACTTCATCCTTTAGGACTTCCATACTTTGCAGTTATTCAATCCTCCCAGAGTACATTTCATCGAAGTACATATATTGTATTCACTAGTAGATCAGGCATTCAATATTTAATCTTCCGTTAGATGGACGATCATGGCCTATCCAGAGGATTCAAACAAATCAATAGTCAGGACTTAGTCAGGAGTTGAGATGAACGATTCTCATTCACTTTGGGACTTCGTCTATTCGTGGCTCCCAGACTCTGGAGTAGAGAAATCCCTCTGGAGGCTTACCTACCGAATAATTCATAGAATGACGGTGACTGCTTCATGTCAGTTAACACGTCCTCTTACACTATCCTTCCACTATGCTTGATCAACGATTGAGAATGCTCTCGAAGTATATCAATGGTTAGCGTTACTTTGTGATTCATTCTTACTCTATCCTTCCACTGTACTTGATCAGATGATCAATAAATATTTCGTAGGATCTTAGATCAACAGAAAAACGTTAATTCGTGACTTCAGCCTTCTAATCTTCAAATATTTTAGCTGGTAGGAGAAGTTGGATATCCCCGGAGGATGTAGTCTTAGAGTGACGTGGATTGTTGATGTCATCGTTGACATGGAACTAGCTGAGTGGCTTCCATGTGTCACCTTGATTTGTGGATTTCGTATACGTAATGTTCCAACTATACCTTGACACGTGTCACTAGTTGATTGGGCCATGTGTCATATTTGTCTTTTGCCACGTGTCTCCCTCATGGATCATGGCTTTACACTTCGTGGCTTTGGGAGTTTTGGCACTTTTATACCATCCTTCAATCATTTTCAAAGTTTTGAATAAATCTATCACCGTAGATCTTTTCTTGTCTCGATCGACAACTTCTGTTAACTCTAGGGCTTCGAAGTTTGAGATTTCTTGGTTTATCTAAGCTTCTTATCGCCAAAGTAGGTCAATGTCGAAGTTTACCACCTTCTTCCTTTTAGCATGATCTAACGGTTTCAATATTCATTCGAGATCAACAGTTGACAAGATTTCCCTGCTCTTCCTCTGATCTGACGATTAACGGGAGTTCACGACTTCAGGGCTTCGACCTTCAGGTAAAATTACATGTTTCAGACTCCTTTTCGCCGAAGTGGTCAGCGCCAGAGTTGACCACCTTATTTCCTTTAGTGTGATCTGAAATTTCAACTTTTACATTCCATATCGAGGGTCAGTGCTTAATTCTAGATCAAATATGGATCTAACAGCTAGGATACCATCTAAAGATCCTTCTTGATCGGCGGTTGGAATTATTTCGTGACTTTGAGATTTCGTGGATTCTTTTTTGTCTCCAATAATCACTGAAGTGGCGAAGTGCTGAAGTTATTTATCCGCTACTTGATCCAATAGTCCATAATGCTACTTCTTCAGATCTGACGGTTGAGACTTAATCCTTCCCAACCTTTGAATTTACCTCGATCTAACGATCCTGGATTGTCCCGAACTAAGAATAAACGGTTCTTGTGATTCGATCCTTTACAAAAGGATTTCTTCACTCACAGAACTCTATCTCATATGTTATTTCAAATGCACCATCTCTTCTAAGTTTCGATTAACATTCTTCCTTTTGAGATTTGGGTTTATAATGGAGTCTTCTGCACCCTTTTAACATCAATGACAATATCATACCACTGTGTCCAACATTATCCCCCTTTGGCATTGATGGCAACCTTTTATTTGAAATATTTTCATTTATGTTGCTGATCAATTTCCTCCCCCTTTGATAGCAATGACAGAGGGGATATTTCTTCGCTCTCCCTATGGCAATGCTCCTCCTGACCATGTGCCTCTTTTCTTCAGATGAAAATTTTGTGGTTTTAAAGAGGTATGTGAATTACTCCCAATTTTTGTCGAAGATTTTCAAAGGTACTTTTGGGAAAAGGTTTTGTGAATATGTCTGCAATTTGTTCTTTGGTGTCCACATACACTATTTTAACCACTCTTTGAGTAACATGGTATCTTAATAAATGGTATTTGACTGGGATGTGTTTGGTTTTAAAATGCATTACTATATTTTTAGAGATACTTATGGCACTGGTGTTATCACAATTAATAGTAATGGGATCATCATATCTTATTTGTAAATCTTCTAATGTTTGCTTCATCCAAAGAACTTGTGTGCAATAGGATGCAGCAACAATGTATTCTGCCTCTATTGTGGATAGTGATGTGAATGTTTGTTTCTTACTTATCCATGCTACCAGACATTTTCCTAGGAAAATTGATCCTCCACTGGTGCTTTTCCTATCATCTATACTACCGACCTAATCTGCATCAGTGTATGTAGTGAGATTGAAGTATTTATTTTTTGGATACCATAATCCAAGTTCTAAGGTGCCTTTAAGATATATGAATATTATCTTTACTGATTTTAAGTGAGTTTCTTTAGGTGCGGATTGAAATCTCCCCACAAGTCCTATAGCCTGCATGATGTCAGGTCTTGTTGTTGTTGAATAGAGAAGACTTCCAACCATTGATCTGTACATCATTTGGTCCACTTTTGGTGAGTCATCTTCTAGGCTTAGTTTACATCCAGTGACCATGGGAGTACTCATAGGTTTATTGTCTTAGATTTGGAATTTATTTAGCATTTCCTTGATATATTTGGCTTGGGAAACGAATATTCCTTTTTCTGTTTGAGTTACTTGTAAACCTAAGAAGAAGGACAGTTCTCCCAGTATAGACATTTAAAATTCTTCTTGCATTTTGGTTGCAAACTTTCTACTTAGTATAGTAATATTACTTCAAAACATTATGCCATCTACATATACCACCACAATAATCATTTTTTGATCCTCAATTTTGATGTATAAGTTGTTGTCAGTAGTCCCTTTCTTATATCCTTGTTTTTGTAGGTATTTCTCAAGCCTTGAGAACCATGCTCTGGGAGCTTGTTTAAGACCATATAGGGCCTTTTTAGCTTGCACACATAGTCCTAATTTTCTATTAACATGAATCCTTATGGTTTCTCAACATAGACTTCTTATTCTAGTGTTCCATTAAGGAATTTTTACTTGACATCCATCTGATAGATTTTGAAACTTTTGAAGCATGCAAATGCCAAGAACATTCTGATGGACTTAAGTCTTGCTATTGGAGAAAAAGTCTCTTCAAAATCAATACCTTCCACTTGGGAATATCCTCTACAAACTAATATGGCTTTGTTCTTTATAATCTCCCCATTTTCATTTAGTTTGTTCTTGAAGATCCACTTGGTTCCTACCACATTCTTTTCCTTGGGTCTTGGAACTAGTTCCCAAGTCAGGTTCTTCTCTATTTGGTCTAGTTCTTTATCCATTTATTTTATCCAATATTTGATTTTGTTGGATTCTTTAAATGACTTAGGTTCTATCAGGGATAGCATTGCTTGTTCTGAGTCAAATGTGAGTTTCCTTCTTGTTTCCACTGTTGCATTTTTATCTCCAATAATCTGACTTTCGGGATGATTCTTCTGAACCCTTTTTGATGGGGCTTTTGGCAAGGGTGTTTCTTCATCATCTTCATCATCAGTTTAGAGTTCAGTTTCTTGAGCTTCTTCATCAACTTCTTCATTCTGATATTTTCCATCCCTTTTATCATCATATGTGACATGTTCTGGGGTATGACTTGTTTCAACTTTAGATCATCTATCTTTACATTGGCACTTTCCACCATTTTATGTAGTCTTAGGTTATAAAATATATAATCCTTTTTGTAAGATGAATATCCTATAACTATTCCTCCATTTGATCTTGGGTCAAATTTCCCTGGATTATCCTCATCATTCTTAATGTAACATTTGCTTCCAAAAATTCTAAAGTGTTTTACGGATGTTGGTCTTCCAAACCATAGTTCATAAGTATTTTTTCCATGGTTGCGTCTCAATTGAGCTCGATTAAGTATTTGTATTGTTGTGTATATTACATCTCTCCATAATTTATATGTAATCTTGGTTTCATTTAACATGGTTCTTGCAACTTCTTGAACTATTTTGTTTTTTCTTTCCACCACTCCATTTTGTTGAGGAGTCCTAGGAGCTGGAAATTGTATTTTGATGCCATGATTTTCAAAGAATTGAATGAACTATTTATAGGTGAATTGTCCTTCATTGTTTGATCTCACACATTTAATTTCAAGATTGATTTCATTCTCTACAAGGACTTTGTATGTTTTAAAATTCTCACAGGCTTTTGTTTTTTATTTTAGAAAGTATACCCAGGTCATTCTTGTGTAATCATCAATTATCAACATAAAATAATGTTCACCATAAATTCTTCTAGTTCTGGTAGGTCCAAATAGATCTGTGTGAATAAATTCTAATGGTTTTGTTGTGGAATTCTCTTTTGTTTTGAAACTAAATTTTGTTTTCTTCCCTATTTGACAATGTTTACAAATATGATTTGAAGGATTTATAATCTTTGGAAGATCCCTTACTGCCTCCTTCTTATTGGATTTGATTAAGTTTTCAAAGCTTATATGTCCCAACCTTCTACGCCATAGCCAAATTTCATCTTCTTGACCTAAACAACATTTTTCTTCTCCTTTCATGTCAAGTATGTACACATTGTTGGAGTTTCTTGGTGCAACTACCACTAGCTTCCCTATATCTTCTCTTCTTATATCACATTTCTAAGAATCAAAGGTAAGTATGTGACTTGATCACATGTTTGACTTACACTTAGGATATTGGGCTTAATATTTTCTATTAAAAGTACATTTTTTTCTTTGGCCTTGTTATTCCCTAGGCTAACACTGCATTTTCCAAGTATCTTGGCTAACACATTATCTCCAAAGGTGAATTTTCCTTTTTCTTTCTTCGTTAACTTGAGAAATTTGCTTTGATCTCTAGTCATGTGTTTAGAAAATTCATCATCTATATACCACTGACATCCTTTTTTTTTTGGCATACAGGGCTACTTTACACTTTGTTTTCTCTACTTGCTTTTTCTTCCATACTTTTTTATTGTTGGGAATATTTATCTCTTTGACATACTTTGAAAATCTACATTCACTGGCTTCATTTCCATAGTTATTACATTTGAGGCATTCCATATTGTAATATTTTAATGGAGATAACGAATTATAGTTTCTTTATATGTATTGAACTTTTGACTTCTTTGGATTTTTTTTTAGATTGTGCCTTCTATAGGCTTTACAATGTATTACTTTGTGTCCAAAATTATTGCAGGAATAGAAATATCTAGGGAAGATATACTGATATCTATTAGATGGATTTATTCTGGTGATCGTATTCTTCTTGTCATATTTTTCTTTAGTAGGGGATGTTGATTTATGTTTATTTGGGACAGTCTCCAATGGAATCATCCTTGCCTTATTATCTTATCTTCTTAAGGGGATTTTAATAGCATCTGCATAACTGATTGGTCTTTTGATAGATCCTTGTGATGTACAAGTTGAGTCTTGGGTGTATCCCAAACCAGAATTTTTGTTTGTTGACCTATGACTACTGAGAATTTCATCCAAGATCTTTGAACTATTTTCAAATTTTGATCCCTTCTTTTCTTTCTCAAGTTCACCTTTTAGCAGTTCAATCTTATCTTCTATATTCTCACATACTTGGTCTCTATCATTGATTTGTTTTAAAATGGATTCTTCAATTCTTTTAGTTTCCAGGAGATGGGACTTCAAATCACTGATGATCTGCTATGATTCTTTGATGGTTCTTGATGCATCTATTTCTCTTGATTGATGTGATTCTTCAAATTCTTGAAGTTGTGCCCTAAGTAGATTGTTCTTATTTTTATACTTTATTATTTCCTCTAGAGCACTAATCAGTTATGATTCTAGATCTACTTCACCTTCACTTTCATAGTTTTCTTTATTATCTATATTATTATTTTGAGTGTTCATTCCTAAATAGAATCTCTGAATATTCATCTTCACTCATGTATGAAGAGTTGATGTCTTCTTTGGAGTAGAAGTTTTATTTTTATTATAAAATTCTTCTTGTATTGGTTTTTTTGGTTGTGGGTTTCTTCATCATCATTATCCTCCTGCTTGAGATAGGGAAATTTGTTTAGCAAAGTGTCTGATTCTACCACAGTTGAAACATTTGAAGGGCAACTTTCCTTTATATTTTCCAAATCCTTTCTGGAGTTTATTTATAAAGTTGGCCTCTTCTACATATGATATGTATGATTGATCTTAATTAGACATATGTTCTTGTTTCTTCTTTGCTTTATATTGCTTAAAGGTTGTTTCTTCTTTTGATGGTTTTTTGTTCCATGTTTTCATCTCATATATTGTAAGAATTTTGTGGAGTTGATCTACTGTGAGTTTGACAAGTTCTGATCTATCTTCAATTGTGGAAATCTTGGCATTATACCTCATAGGAAATGACCTTAAGATATTTTTTACAACAGGATTTTCTGAAATTTCTTCTCCTTCTACTCTAATTGAGTTTACTACCTCATCTACCCCATGAAGGTATTCAACAATGTTCTCTTCTTCTTTCATCTTAAAATTTTCAAACTGATCTCTATAGATTTGTAGTTTGTCTTCCTTGACTTTGCTATCTCCTTCACATATAACCTCCAATTTGTCCCATATATATTTAGTTGAATTACAATACATTAAATTCAAAAATATATGATTTGTTAATTTTCCTAGAATGGCATTAACTACTCTTGAGTTGTCATTGAAAATATTCTTTCATGCAGTGTCTATGGGTGGAGTAGCTGGTTCAGTGTAACCATCTACTACAGATTGCCAAACATCAAAACCAAGATCCAATAGGTATATTTTCATTCTTATTTTCCATAAATCATAACCACCTCCATTAAACAATGATGCTTTGTTGGAAGTTATTCCCTCTTGTTGATCCATTTATTTCAAGATATACCTTGCAATTATTAGACTGTGTTGAAGGTGTTAAGAACCAAATATCAATATAGCATAGAAAAACCTTAGAAAAAGTACTCAATGCCTTGAAAAAGAGATAATTTCAGATAACAAGCCTCTTCTAGGGGGCAACCTCCTTTTACCCCACTTAAATTTTCAAGTACAAGATGATTCAAAATGAAAATGTCTCCTTGGTATATATAGGAGACTAGGAGGTATAATTACAACTAATGGCCTAAAGCTGACATAAATAAAATAACATTACT
>ML783334.1:673077-698024 GCA_009831015.1 Picea engelmannii | reverse complement strand
CTTGATTCACCTTCCTTGTGTCCTCATCATGAATTTCATGGGATGCATTTTCACTTTCAGGTGTCTTCTCTGTTACGAAATTTTTCAATACTTCCATGATCTCCCCTTTTAAACCCTCCATCATCTCTTGTAGTTCATATTCTTTTACTATCTTCTTTTGTAAATCATTTATGTCCCTACGCATTTCTTCACCTTCATCAAGAGTCCAAGTAGGATTCTCTGGAGGCTTATTTGGTGTATAAGTTCCCTTTTTGGGTGGCATGTTGGCCAAGTATCACTTTTGAACCTTGATTTTGAGGTGGTTCTGCTAGACAATATTTGTTTTGTTTTATCTCCCAAGTTTCATCTCTTCTAGGTATGAAACATTATTTTATGTAGTTCTATGATATTTCTTCTCTGCAATGCCATAGGTCTGATCAAAATTGGATGTGCCAAGTGGAATTTGCGGTAACTTCCCCACAACTTGCCGATTTTTGGCCTTTCCAGGAGATCTCACTTGTATAGCGTGCCTCACACAAAATAATTGATATAAAATTTGAAAACTCGCACCAAAACTACAACAGACTGTCCACAATCCAATGAAACCAGTCCCACTCAATTTGGATACTCTAGGAAGAAGTTATGATTGTTTTACCTGGAACACCTTCTTGAGACTAGTCAATAGGACTAGTCAGATACCCTATCTTACACAAGGTGTATCTACAAATTTAGGATGACCCAAAAGCTGAAATTTTTACCACAGATACCTTACTAATTTCTATAAATATTCTCTGAATTTTAGGGTCTGAAACATTACAAAAACAAATTTATAGCAAAAATTCCGCAATGACTCAGTTCAGGATGATTCCAGAAACCTATCTTGTACAGGATATATCTCTGAAAGTATAAGGCCTCGGGAGCTGAATTTTAAACCCAACGTACCTTGATCCATATTCTAAATAAATTCCAAGCCGTTCCTTCTGAAACATTGTATAAAAAAAGTTATAGCGAAAATTACAAGGTGTCTCACATGTAGCAGCGAAACCCCAAGACATTGAGCTCTGATACCATATGTTAAGAACCAAATATCAATATAGCATAGAAAAACCTCAGAAAAGGTACTCAATGCCTTGAAAAATAGATAATTTCAAATAACAAGCCTCTTCGTGGGGGCAACCTCCTTTTACCCCACTTAAATGTTCAAGTACAAGATGATTCAAAATGAAAATGTCTCCTTGGTATATATAGGAGACTAGAAGGTATAATTACAACTAATGGCCTAAAGCCGACATAAATAAAATAACATTATTAATATAATATGCCCCAATTAACGGGTAATGAACCAATATTAGGGCTTAACATAAGGTACTTGATCTAATACCAATTGTTGGAAACACTGAGAGGGTGGGTGAATCAGTATTACCTTTTAAAAAAATTAGTAATTAATTTTTTATTCTAATTATCATCACTATTAATAAACAATGGACTTTTTATTTAAACAATCAATTATATAAGTATAATTCAACAAGCATTACAAACTTTATAAAGAATAATATTTTGTTTTTGAAGGACACCAATCCTCTTTAGAGCATCGACACTTCGAAACACAAATCACCTTCTTCAGGGCACCAAACCTAGGAAGCGCCAACTCCCTTGTTTTAGGGTACCAACCCTGGGAAGCACCAAGTCCCTTGTTTTTTAGGGTACCAACCCTAGGAAGCACCAACTCCCTTGTCTTTAGGGAACCAACCCTAGGAAGCACCAACTCCATTGCATTTAGGGGACCAAACTTAGGAAGCACCAACTCCCTTGTCTTTAGGGGACCAACCCTAGGAAGCACCAACTCCCTTTTATTTAGGGGGCCAACCCTAGGAAGCACCAACTCCCTTATTTTCACACTTTACTTAGTAAAGTATACAAATCATTCCTTTCTCCTCCCTTCCACCCTCACTGCATAAGTATATTCAACTTTCCTTCTTGGACTCTGCTTCTACTTTTGATCTTCTTATCTCGACTGTGGAGACCCTTTCTTCTCACCGTTCTTTCTTGTTTATATTGTCTTCAAACTGGTAAGAGATTTGAATCATTATGTCCCTTTATTTGAAATTTGAACCATTTCACCTCTTCATTTAAATGATAATATTAAACTTTAAATAATATCATTTTTCCTTTTTATTCTTTATTCATAATGCTCATGAATTAACTCTTCTTTAATCATGACTGTGTATCAACTCATTAGTCTACAGATATCGAATTGTTGTGAATTCTAGTCTTAATCAATAGGTGCTCCCTTCAACCAAAATTTGTGTGATCGCGAGCTCGAAACCATGAGATTAACCATTCCAAGAATTATTTTATTAGCGTTTTCTTCTTCCGCCCCTATTATTCTATGTGGGACCATATTCAAGAATCTGAGGGATTATTTACTTCTATCCCCTTTAGTTTCTTTACCTTATCATGTGACCAATACTAGAACCAGGTTCTCTAGTACTTCGTCCTTCAGGACTTCTGCCTTTATAGTCATTCAATCCTCCCAGAGTACATTTCCCCAAAGTGCATATGTTGTATTCACTAGTAGATCATAAGGTCAATATTTAATCTTCCGTTAGATGGACGATCGTGGCTTATCTAGAGGCTTCAAACAAATCTACGATCAAGACTTAACTAGGAGTTGAGATGAACGATTCTCGTTCACTCTAGGACTTTAGGTATTTGTGGCTCTAGGACTCTGGAGTAGAGAAATATTTCTATAGGATTACCTACTGAATAAGTCATACACTAGTGATGACTGCTTGTTGTCGATTAACACCTCTGCTTACGCTATCCTTCCACTATGCTTGATCAATGGTATACAACGCTCCCGAAGTATATCAGTGGTTAGTGTTACTTCGTGATTCAGGCTTACTCTATCATTCCATTGTACTTGATCAGACAGTCAAGAAATATTCCATAAGATCTTAGATCAAAGGCCAAACATTAAATTGTGACTTCTTCCTTCAACGCTTCAGATATTTTAGCTGGTAGGAGAATCTGGATATCCCCAGAGGATGTAATCTCAGAGTGGCATGGCTTACTAACGTCACTGTTGATGTGGCACTAGCTAAGTGGTTGCCACTTGTCACCTTGATTCGTGACTTTCACATACCTAATGTTCCAACTATACCTTGACACTTGTCACTAGTCGATTGGGCCACGTGTCATATTTGTCTTATGCCACATGTATCCCTCCTGGATCATGGATTTACACTTCATGGATTTGGGAGTTTTGTCAATTTTATACCGTCCTTTGATCATTTCCAAAGTGTCGAATAGATATATCATCGTATATCTTTTCTTGTCTTGATCGAAGACTTTTGTTAACTCCTGGGATCTAGAGTTCAATATTTCTTGGTTAATCTGAGTTTCTTATCGTCGGAGTAGTTCAATGTCAAATTTGGCCACATTCTTCCTTTTAGCATAATCTAATGGTTTCAATATTCATTCTAGATCAATGGTTGATAGGATTTCCCTGCTCTTCCTCTGATTCTACGGTCGACGGGAGTTCGCAACTTTGGGGCTTCGGCCTTCAGGTAAACTTACATGTTTCAGACTCCTTTTCGTCGGAGTGGTCAGCGTCGGAGTTGACCACCTTATTTCCTTTACTGTGATCTGACAGTTCAAATTTTTTATTCCATATCAACAGTGATCACTTAATTATAGATTAAATATGGATCTAACGGTTGGGAAACCATCTAAAGCTCCTTTCTGATCAGTGGTTGGCATTATTTCGCGACTTTAGGATTTCATGGATTCTTTCTTGTCTCTATTAATCGCTGAAGTGGAAAAGTGTCGAAGTGTCGAAGTTATTTATCCGCTACTTGATCGAATAATCCATAATGTTATTGCTTCAGATCCAACAATTGAGATTTGATCATTCCCAACCTCTGACTTTACCTCGATCTAATGATCTTGGATTTCCCTGAACTAAGAATGAACGGTTCATGTAATTCAATCCTTTACAAAAGGATTTATTTACTCATAGAACTCTATCTCCTGTGTTATTTCAAATTTTCCATCTCTTCTAAGCTTCAATTAACGTTCTTCCTTCTGAGATTTGGGTTTATATTGGATTCTTCTACACCCTGTTGACATCAATGACAATATCATACCACTGTTTCCAACAAAGTGACCTCACTAAATCTCTCTCAAATCACTCCCAAAGTGAAATTATCTAACTGATAAGAACACTTCCCTGTCACAAAAAACCAATGAATTACTAACTTGAAACAAAATGTGATTAGACATATGAAAATAGGGAGAATACTCCACAAACTAGAGGACATACATGATCATAGAATCCAAGAAATCAAGTCTAATCTCTAGACACTAATAAGATCCATGTTTCATATTATATGTTAACAAGTGTTAGATAAATGACAAGAAACACCATCACATGAGAAGAGTCACATAGGTTATCATGTTCACACCCACAAGAACCAAGAGAATTAAGTGAGGAGAGAAGAGTCCCAAGACCAATCATAGCTCTATAAGAGTTTAAAAACACTATCTAACAACAATATATTTATTATCATATGAAAGACAACTTACAATACTCAAAAAATAACCATTTTCTTGAACACAATAGCTCTATTTATAGTTTTGATTTGTGGCCCTTGGAATTCCACCTTCTTGACACTTCAACTACTCTCTAAGACTCTTGAGATACCATAGATGACTTTTGAGTTCCTTGATCCGGATTTAGGAGAGGAATGAAATGATTAACAGACTGAATACAATAACACAAATATAAGAAGAATAACAAAAATATTTAGTGAACAATATCTTCTATTAAATAATGAAATAGACTGAAACTGTAAAACTGCGGAACTGAAACTTTCTCGAATGGTGGTAGCTATCTCTGAGAAGAGATGTGGCTTCTATGCACATTCATCTGAGAAGAATGGATTACAATGAGGATCCATAGGCCCTTTTCATATTACTCATGAATTCAAAAACCCTAGACATCCAAAAACCTAAACCTAGAAGGTGAAACGCCAAAAGTCATGTGGGCCATATGGGTAAGTTGGTGTAATTTGGTACCTCAACTTCCTAGGGTCATAAATTTTTCATACGACCTCTATTTTAGGCACATGATAGCTCGTTGGAAAGGCATTTCAGAGAGATACACATTCCTCCCTCAGAATCTAACTATGTCTATAGTCTGATTGTGGCAAGACAAAAAACCAATGTTTAGCACCCCAAAACAACCCTGAAATTACAATGATATGTGCTGACATGAAAAAATACAAAATAAGCCAGTTGGATTAGGCGAGAGGCCAATCGTATCCACCTGGAGAATGTGTGAGGCTTCAGACAACCCCAAAAGTGTAGAACTCACAATTATAAAGCAATACAGAAAGATGTGTTGAACACAAACAGACACGAGGAGCTAGTTGGAATAGGTGGGTAGCCACCAATATCCACCTAGATTAATCCTCCCCCCTTAGGAAGCAATGGTCTCCATTGTGTTGAGTTCCCCCATCAGGTGAGGAAACTTCTGCTCAATTTTTCCCCGGTTGGGCCACTTTCCTTGGTGTAGGATTTTTCCGGCCTTGACAACCCGATAAAGCTGGATCTGCTGGAGGCGAGTGCCCTTGACCTATGTGTCCACAATCTGATTGGTGGATGCTTGTTCCATGCAGTCATGGTTGAGATCCATCGGTGTCAGTTGTTTGGTGATCTCAGAGGTGTCCAATAATGGTGGAAAATATGGCCTAAGGAGGTCCACATTGAATATTGGATGCAGACCAAGGAAGGGTAGAGTGTTGAGCTCAAAATCATTACTACCCATAAACTTGGTGATAGTTTAAGTCCCATAACGAAGTGGCCAAATATTCTGATGGGGCCTGGTGAGACGCTCCTTCTGCAAATATAACCAGACTTTGTCACCAACCTGAAACTAGTGTGGTACCCTGTGTTTATCATGGTGTTTCTTGTACTTCGCATTGGATTTCTACAAAATATCTTGTACCTATTAGCGGATGTGTTGAACCCGCTCAATAAATCTAGTGGATTTGTCGATCACAGACTAATCAAGGAAAGAGTCTATATGTGTGATGGCAAGAGAAAGTGCAACATCAATGGGTCCCAATGGTTGGAATCCCAGACCCACCTGAAATGGGCTATGGTCGATGGAACTATGGAGAGCCTTGTTGTAGCTGTGTTGGACAAATGGGAGACTCTAGTCCCATGTACGGGGATGCTTAGAATTGTACATGCGCAGGATGTGCACAATCATATAATTTATGACCTAGGTTTGGACATCAGTTTGGGGGTGGAAAGAAGTAGATTTTGTGAGCTTGGTGTCCAACAGAGACCAGAGACTCGACCAAAAGGTGTTGAGGAACATGTTGTCTCAGTTGGAGATGATGGTCTGTGGTATCCCAAAGTGAACCCAAACTCGTTTGAATAAGAGCTTGGCAGTATCTTTCACTATGAAATTCTTCTTCTAGGCTGCGAGGCTGATAGCCATCTTGGAAAACCGATCAATGACCACAAACACACAGTCATTTCCATGCTTGGTGGATGGAAAACCAAACATGTAATCCATGGAGATGGATTCCCACAGCTTATTAGGAATAGGAAGAGGGGTGTATAAGCCTTGCTTCTTGATGGTCGGCTTGGAAATGGTGCAAGCAGTACAAGATATGATATATTTGCTGACATCCTATCGAAGTTTTGTCCAATAAAAAATTTTCTGAAGAACGACCACAATTTTCTCTATGCCAAAATGTCCTGCCACCCGACTGTAGTGGGATTACCAAATCAAGTTTGCATGCTCACTTGTAGGAACATAGAGATGGCCCAAGTGGAATAAGAGTTCATCCTGAATGTGAAAATCAATGGCACTGGTGCATGTATCCACGAGTTGATATGTGGTGGAAAAGTATGGATCTTGCTAGTAAAGTTGGGGCCACTCTGATGTTTCATTTGCACAAGAATGGAGAACAGTGGTAAGTGCAGACACAGTAGGCCGGTTGAGGTAGTCAGGGACACGATTGGAGATACATGTCTTATACTTGATGTTGATATGGAACTATTGTAGGTAGGTGGACCACTTCTGATGGTGGTCATTCTACAATTTACCCTGTGTCTGTATGAACAACAAAGGCTTTTGATCAGTGTGTATGATCGTCTCTTTCCCCAGAATGTAATGTTTCCATTGATGACAGGCTTGTACAATGGAATACATTTCCTTGTCATAGGTGGCATATTTCCATACAGTATCCGAGAGTGTCTCACTATGGTATGCCACTGGATTCTCGTGCTGAGTGAGAATTGCGCCCATGACATAGTCAAATGCATCAGTCTCAATATTGAATGGTTGTTGTAGATCAGGAAAGGACAGTTCTAGAGATGAGAAAAAATGATGTTTTAGATCTTCGAATTCTCATTTTTTCTCCTTCCCCCACACAAACTTGTCCCTACCACCACCCTTGGTCACCTAGCTAAGGGCCCAAGAAATATGGGAGAATCCCAAAATGAACTGTCGGTAAAAATTGGCGAGTCCTAAGAAGATCTGAAGCTCGATCAGTGTGGTCAGGGCTGGCCAGTCACAGATGACTTGGATCTTAGCTGGATAAACATGTACCCCATGCTCATCTATAATGTAGCCCATGTATTGGACCTTGTTCATGCCAAAAGAGAATTTTTCCAAGTTGGCATAAAGCTTGTGTTGTCGCATAGTGCTCAAAACCTGTTGAATATGTCACATGTGCTCCTCCTACATTTTACTAAAGATGAGGATGTCATCCAAATATACTACCACAAAAGAGTTGGTGAAGGGTCTCAATACATTGTCCATCAACCTCATTATTGGCACAAGGGTATACCCAGGGTTCAACGCTACAACAACACACCAACAAAACCCTAACTACTAGCCCTTTCAGCAACACCTGTGAAGCAGATGAAGTCTCACCCGAGGTAGAGGAAGGGGTGGTTGCAGGACTCAAGTGTTTGCAACCTAAGATTGGACATAGATCTGTGATTATATATCTTAAAGAGCACTTGGTATTGATCATTCATCAATATTCAACCCTTATTATACTTCGCAGATAGCACAAAGCTTCGTAGCATTCACTTAGATCTAAGGTAATTTATCACTTAGCAACAGTAAAATAGATCACATACAGTAAATTAGCACTAAGCATCTTCATATATATCAGATCTACTATCCATACACATCTAATGAAGCACAAAGCATAAGTAGATCTATCTAAATATATCAAAGCACTTAGCCAAAGCAGAGGTAAACACATCAAGTCAGAGCACAGAGCATAACACACAGATTTACGTGGTTCATCCCCACCCTATGGCTACATCCACCAACTCTTCTTCTTTATTAGCTTTAGTTAATCTGGTTACAACACAGAGGTATCAAAATCCTACTCCACATAGGACAAGAGATCTGCACGCACCTCACCAAATCCTCCTTCCTCGCATAGATCTAGCACAGAGCCTCCTTACAATCGGTGCACTCAACACTTACAACACTTGCGCTCAGCTCTGCAAATTAATCACATAGACCAATTCTATCACTAAGCCCTTGGATAATCTTCTCCTCTACTTACATCACCTAGATATCTATTTATACATTACAAAAGTGGGCCTAATCATGGGTAAACCCATGGGCCGACATCCCTTTCCCATTACATATTCCCAAAAACCCAAAAAGGGGGTCTAGCTCCCTCAATCTCCATTGCACTTTGTGCTTTGTCTTCGACAAGCTATCGAAGTCCCAAAAATGGTCAAATATGACCAAGTGTTCCTCAAAACTTGTTCAAGGGCCAACAGACCCCCAACACTCACCTGTGACTCGTCCCGAGAAACTCAGGTCTAATTAGTTCTACTTCGAATGCCTCGAGCCTGGCTCGAGATTCTTCGACCTACTATTGTGCCACGACCTCTTGCTCGACGAACTCCTATATGAGTGTGTCATTCATCGGCCCTTCTAGGCATTGTTGTGCTGAATTCACGACCTACTCTAGCTCTATTCCTTGGTTCTCAATATCTGTAAATAGATGACATGCCTTATCCTGCACAGGTTGAAGTTGTTGAGTTACTTCCATTACCTTGCTCTGGATCGTATGGATCTGCATCTGGGTGGTGCATTTCTCGTGAGACCACTTCATTATCTCTATGGGTGATAGGGCCTTCAGCTGCACCTGTAGATTTTCGGCTTCATGCTTCGCCTCCTGGAGCTGTGACTCCAATTTATGCAATTCAGGATTCTCGATTAGGTTCTCATATATCTATGCACTTCTGCTACTTAATTGTTTGCATTCCTTAGTGAGTTCTTCAATCCTTTCTAATGTCCTTCGGGCAATCATTTTTCATTGGTCCCGCACTTCTTGCGGGGTACTTGGTATGGTCTGAAGCTCTAATTCCATGACTCTTTGTTGAAGTTGTTGAATAACTTCAGCAAGCTTCATCGCTTGGCATTCTATGGGGTCTTCTTTATTCTGCTCTAATCCGGTCACAGAGCGAAATGCTATATTGACTACTTCTTCAATCTCGATCTGCTTCACGAGCAGCTTCTCTTTCTCTTTTTGGATCTTTTCTCTGTATTCTTCAAATTTTGCTTGGAGAGTGTCCTTCTCTTGTTGCGCAGCTCAGCGTTGTTCGATGATTTCCTCATGTTCTTGCTTTAAGGCCTAGGTGGCCTACATTGTTTCTTCTTGTGCTTTCTGAAGGTGTACTTCGACTGTGTCAACAATATTGTGGAGTTGAACTGGTTCATATCCCTCTTCGGTTGTTCCTTATGGCAGGGGCGCAGTGGAGACTGCGCGACTAGAGTGAAGTGCCTGTTGCACTCCTTGAAGCTCGATCTCAATTCTATTGTACATTGTCTCTTTCTTAGCTTCCTTATTTTCTACTATCTCTTCCATAGCTTCATTCATAGCTGCAATGAGGAAACTGAAGTCATCTGGAGTGAGCGTGGTCTTCAGCTTAGTTACGGGTGCTTTTGATTTCTTCTGGGAGGAAGGTTCCAGAGGTGGATCCTTCCTCTTCTTTATGATTTATACTTCATCTTCTGGTCTTTGTTCGACTTCTTCTAAGTCTTTGCCATCACCTCCTTGGTTTGGTGTAATGGAATCCATCCTCATAGATAGGTTGTCTATATCCTGGACTTCCTCAGCCTTCTTCATCTTGTTTATTTTCTTTGTCTTACTGGGCCCAGGTGTATCTTGCGTAGCTTCTAGGTTGTCGATGTCAGACATTTCTGTGGGGTCTCTTGAAATAAGGAGGTTCGCTGACTATTCCTTGGTGATCTCCTCCAGGTCTTCTTCTATCAACTTATAATAAGACTGAAGTTGTTCCTTGTGATCATCATCACATGTTGTAATATATATGAAATGGCGGTCTGCATTGAACTTCATCAAAGGTTGAAACCTATGTAAAGTATTCGGGGTCATGCGAGGCTTGGACTGGATGGTGAGCTTCAACTGGGTGTAGTAGGTATGGAAGACGGCATTGGATTACCACTTCTTGTTCATATCGTTCGAGTACCATAGTGTACTAAACTTCACAGCTAGTGGTTCAAAGGGGTTGCTGTCCGAGAAGGTTGCACCTTCCGGTAGCTCCCATGCAACAAAAGCTATAAGTATCAAGAGCCAGCTAAAATGGAATGCATGCCCCTGATCCTAGTCTTCTCTGTAGTCGATCTCTAGTTGATTCACCATGTACTTTTCCCAGTTCATTTGTAGTCCCTCTGTGCACTTCCCTGCGAAGTTGACTACAAAGAAGGATACTTGCGTGGGTCGATTCTTGCATATCAACTTCCCTATGATCAATTGGCAGGCGAGGTGCATTGCGCCACTTTCAATAGAAGTTACCTTGTAGCCTCATGCACCTTTCTCAAAATATCCATAAGATTCTTTGATCTTCTGAGCAAGAGCGTGATCCACAATCTTTCCAGGATAGTAATCATGGGGATCAGGGCCATGCATGCTAAGCCCAGTGATCCAATTGATCAGCGTTGGATCAACTATTATGTGACGGTTTAACCATAAGTACCCTCCATGGTAACTCGCCAGCAACAACTTCACACAAGAATTCACCTCTTGGTGTCTACTGAAGTGCGGTATCTTCATAATGTTGAACAGAGTGGACTGTGTGAGGTTCATCGTCCATTGTTGAGGGATGATCTTCAAATTCTTTCCCTTGGTTCTGGTTAGGTACTTGTATGGGGAAGCATGCTATAAACTTTATGATCCCCCAGGTTGAAGTCACTAAAATTCAATGCTGCGATCTTGTCATGATCTACGTGGACTGTGCGTACCCCTTTCGGCAGGTACACAGTGACTAGAGTGTACTCAAAGTCTCTAGGCACACTGTCTATGTTGATCGCACCGCGCAGAGGTGGTATGTAAGAAAGTAAGATGGATGGAACCAACTTCCCGTTGGCCATATCATCTTTATGTTTGGTTCTTATTTCTACGTCATCTTGAGATGTTCCTTCTCGAGCAGTCGATGAGGGGGATTGCACTCCTCTCGTCGATGATGCATATAAACTTGTAGACAATCCTCTCTCCGACATGGCTCTTTCGGTTATGAGGCTAGCGAGTACCTCTCTTACAAATTCTTCAGCTGCGCTAAATTCATCGGACATATACACTCATGATAAATATCTCAGGTTCTCAAAGTAACATAGGTACTGTAATAGGGTAGAGAATAAGAGTGGAGTAATCACTGTTCACAAATCATGTAGTCTTCGGACTCAAATTCGAAATTAGAAAAAGTGTCTTCCGTGCATGGCGCAATGGAATAAGTAAGTAACTATGTAACAGATCATTTGTAATGGATATGGGGCTTCATTGACTCTTTTTCTATCTATTATGGTGCGGTCTAACAATCTGGTGATGAGCCATTAATTCTTTTCAATCTGTTCGGAGTAGCAGTCGAACAGATATATCAGCCTCCAACAACTATATTGCTTCGCCATGGCGAAGTGACCCATGTCATTGTTCTGATATCCTGACGATGCTCCAATTTTGCAAAGTTTATTTCTAAGAGGTTCCCTCTGGAACCCTCTATAGCCTATCGATCTTAGCTCTCCTTTTACTTAGCTTCCTAGCCTTCTTCCCCATGAGATTTATCTCGATAGTTCTTTTCCCATTCTGATTATTATTTTACTTGGGCATAGTCACTTCACGTTGTTGAGGTTCTCTCCCAATACTCAGGGGTACTACTTCGTCTATATCTGATACATATACTCCAATCTTTTGTGATCCCCCTAATGCTTTTGCAACTTTGACATCTGGACTTCTAGTGTCAAATATCTTTGATTTTTTCTCATGTTCCTCAATCAACTGTGTGATCCTTTTGGTCATGAAATATTTTAACTCTTGTCTCTTCTATTCTAAAACCTTTTTCTTATTCCTTCTTCCTGGCTTGATCTCTTTCAATCCAAGGTTGTCCAAGTAACATAGTAAACGGGGCGTTTTCCTCAATAAATTTGATAATGTCAAAATATTCCTCTGTTGAAGTTCCATTGACATTCATAGATATCTGAGTGAGCCTTCCACATAGGTTTACCAGTTTCCCTCTAAATAACCCTATTCTGCTTAGTGAAGGGATCATAATAGGCCTTCCTATAGCTTCCCAAGTTCTCTATGTCATAACATTCACTTGTTTTTCCTCATCCAAAACACAGTCAATGTCGAAGTCTCCTATTATTACCTCGATGCATTATTTTTTGTTAAAGACCTCTAATAATATAACATGTCGGTGGTCATTCAAGGTGTATTTTATCTGTAGTAATATCTTTTCTGATTCTCTATGGGGTTCTACTATTTCTGGATCTACCTTAGGGTTTTCTTCATTCAGATTCATTCTTTCTAGCTTAGCAATCAGTCTATGGCAATCCAATACTTCATGGTCCAAGGCTTTGCAACAGAGACAACTAGATCTCCCACTAGGGAATTCCTTAGCAAGATGTCCCAATCTGCTGCAACTGTTACATAGGGTTAATCCTCTCTTTCTCTTAAATGATCCCCAACTTCTTATGTACTTTGCACCAAGATCATGGTAGCTAGCCTGCACAAAATTCTTTCTAGGATCCTGCATCCATTTGTTAGTCCAAACATTCTTTCTATGCATAGATATAACATATCTATCAGATCTATTCATGTCAAACTTTCTTTCATCTATTAATGCCATAGTTTTCAAGCTAGGATAGAGTCTATCAAACATACCTAGATCCATGCTCTAGAAAAAAAAAATCACTTATCTTACTTCTACAGAGCACAAAGCTTTCAGATCTAAATTTTTTTAACTATTCTTACCTTTATCAGAGCACTGAGCTTACAGATATTACCTCTTTTCTTCAGAAACTTCCACTTTTAATTTTCTTAGAGAACAAAGTGTTCATATCTCGCTTCTTTTCTTCAGATCTAGCCTTCTCTTTTTAGCACAGAGCTTTTCAGATCAAGTAAAATATTGTGCACTAGGGCACAGATCCACTCACAGAGCTTCCATAGTTTCAGGATGACTCTTTGCACAAATCTTCTTCTCCCTTAGTTCCCAATAATCATAGTTTTGGTCCTGGCAATAGAACCATTTGTTAGCACAGGAGAAGACCTAGGTTTCAACTCTACAATAGCGCACCAACAAAACCCTAACTACCGGCCCTTTCGGCAACACCTGCGAAGAAGATGAAGTCTCACCCAAGGTAGAGGAAGGGGTGGTTGCAAGACTCAAGTGTCTACAACCTAAGTTGGGACATAGATTTGTGATTATATCGCTTACAAAGGACTTGGTATTGATCATTCATTAATATTCAACCCTTATTATACTTCGCAGATAGCACAAAGCTTCGTAGAATTCACTTAGATCTAAGGTAATTTAGCACTTAGCAATAGTAAAATAGATCAGATGCAGTAAATCAACACGAAGCATATTCATATATATCAGATCTACTATACATACACATCTAATGAATCACAAATCATAATTAGATATGTCTAAATATATCAAAGCACTTAGCCAAAGCAGAGGTAAACACATCAAGTCAAAGAATAGAGCATAACACACAGATTTGTGTGGTTCACCCCCACCCTGGGGCTACGTCCACCAAGTCTTCTTCTTTATTAGCTTCATTCAATCCGGTTACAACACAGAGATATCAAAATCCTACTCCGCATAGGACAGGAGATCTGTGCGCACCTCGCCAAATCCTCCTTCCTCGCGTAGATCTAGCACAGAGCCTCCTTACAATCTATGCACTCAACACTTACAACTCTTGCACTTAGCTCTACAAGTCAATCACATAGATCAATTCTATCACTAATCCCTTGGATAATATTCTCCTCTACTTACATCCCCTAGATATCTATTTATACATTACAAAAGTGGGCCTAAGCATGGGTAAACTCACCGGCCGACATCCCTTTCCCATTACATATTCCCAAAAACCCAAAAATGACCCAAAAAGGGGGTCTAGCTTCTGCAATCTCCGCTTCACTTTACGCTTTGTCTTAGATAGGCTGTCGAAGTCCCAAAAATGGTCAAATATGACCAAGTGTTCCTCAAAACTTGGTCAAGGTCCAATACTCATCAAAGTGGTTGGTGCATTTCTTAATCCAAAGGGCATGACTAGCCATTCATAGAGACCTTCTTTAGACTTGAAGGTGGTCTTCCAGACATCCGTTGGTTCGATGGGAACCTCATGGTAGCCAAACTTCAGGTCAATCTTGTTGAAGAACGTTTCCCCCTTGAGTTGGTCAAGAAGGTCATTGATCCTGGGAATGGGGTAGCGGTTCCTTGCTGTGATTTTGTTTAAGGATTTGTAATCAATGCAGAGTCGCCAAGTCCAGTCCTTATTCTACACCAATACAATTAGGCTTCAGCAAGGGGAGGAGTTTGGTTTGATGTGCCCATTTGAAGAATCTCTTGGATCTGATGCCTTATTTCGTCATTCTCCATCAGCGAGCACCGATAGACTGGTCCATTAGGTAGAGGTGCATCGGGGGTCAGATCAATTGGATGCTTGAGTTGGCATTGTGTCAGTACCCCTGTAGGTGAGATGAATATGTCTCTGTATTCTTCCACGATCTCATCCACTTGCTTATGTTGCAAAGAGAGGCATTGTGTAGAGGCCACGGATGTGGTAGTGACCTTCTGCTTACTATGAGCATGGATCACAAAGAAGATGAACTTTTCAGTCTGTGAAATGACCTTACTGCATTGCTTAGCAGAGATTAAATAAATAACTGTAGGAGGTTCCACCTATGGGATTCTGTAAAATTGTCTACCCAAAGTAATAATAACACTACGAGGTCTAGACTCATACACATCATGACACTTCCACAAATATGGTTTTCCTAAAATAACATCACAAACTTCAAGGGGATAAATATCACACAGTACCTCATCTTTGAAAGGATTGATGACGTAGGGCAGACAACATTGTTGGCTGACATGGATATCTCTTCCTTGACGAATTCATTTGATGGTGTAGGGCTGACGACCTCTACTGAAATTAGGTTCTTCTGACTACCGATGTCGAAAATGAAGTAAATCGGAACTCCCTTGACCCACATCTATGAGTGAAAGAGGTGTTCCCCTTCCTCTGGTTCTTCTGGTTCGCTTGGCTAGACTTTGGTGGTAGCGACCGTGACACTAGGTTCAACATCGATAATCTTCTTCCCTCCTTTAGGATTTGACTTGGAATTAGAATCGACCTCTAACTCATAAGAATTCATCTCGTCCACGAGGGACTTCTTGGAGAAGAATTCGTCGGTGTTGTGCCAAGGACTTTTATGGTACTCACACCATTTTCCAGTGTCCTTCTTTGTCTTCTCGTTACCCTTCTTATGTTGCGTCTTGAACGGATTGTCCTGAGGGTGTCCATTGTAACTTGGTCCCCTACTGTGTGGGTTGGGGTTATGTTTTCCCTGCTTCGGCTATGAGGGGTTTGCAGATCCAAACTTTCACTGTTTCTGCTTAAATTTTTGCTCGATCTTGATAGTGTATCTATAACCTGTGCCCAATGAGGTGATGTCCAGGAACTCCATTTCTGTTTGAATGTATCTATGCAAACAACCATGGTATTTTAGCACCAGATGATGCACATAATATTTGTTACCCAATTTGGTGTGTAGAGTATGGAAAATATTGGTGAATTTTGGTATTGTCTGGTCCCTTTCTTGATGTAGGGTGGTCCATCTGGTGTATTGGTCCTCATAGCTTCAAACATGGTAGTATTTTTCTTTAATGGCATCCCGGAAGGAATCCCATGTAGGGGCCACCACAAATATTGCAAATTCCTACACGACCCTTTGCTTAGAGTAAGTATCCCACCAGTCTTTGACATGGGGAACGACCTTGAGGAGTGAAAAATTGTTCTTTTCCTGATCGAAAAAATTGTGGACCGAAAAATATCCTTTGAGTAGATTCAACCATTTATCTATAGCATCAACATTTATCAGTCCTTCAAATAACAGAATATAAAAATTTAATTGTACCTTCAAGGGGTTTGCATGATCACCTGATGAATATGCTTCTCTCGTGGGTGACCGTCGAAGGATCTGCCACATTTTAATAGGATCTCCTACTCCATCATCTTTATTTTCGTCTCCCATGGGTTGTTTTCAGGTTCAGCGCGACCGATCTGGTAATGGCTCGATTGGTTTGAGTCCCAACCTCCTGTACCTAGACCTTGTTGGGGACATGCATGAAGAAAAAAAAAATTAAGAGTAGACTGCTCTGATACCACTGATCTGGATTTAGGAGCAGAACAAACTGATTAGCAGACCAAATACAATAACATAGATATAGGAAGAATAACACAAATATTCAGTGAACAATATCTTCTATTAAATAATGAAATTGGATGAAACTGTAAAACTGCATAACTAAAACTTACTTGAATGGTGGTAGCTATCTCTGAGAAGAGATGTGGCTACAACGTACATCCATCTGAGAAGAATGGATTACAATGAGGCTCCATGGGCCCTTTTCATATTAATCATGAATTCCAAAAATTTAGACATCCAAAAACCTAACCCTAGAAGGTGAAACACCAAGAGTCATGTGGGCCCTATGGATAAGTTGGTGTAATTTGGTATGTCAACTTCCTAGGGTCATAACGTTTGCACACGGCCTTCGTTTTAGGCGTGTGATATCCCGTTGGAAATGTATTTCAAATAAATACACATTCCACCATCACACTCTGACTTCTTCTAAAGTCTGACTGTGGAGAGCCCAACAAACAATGTTTAGGGCCCCAAAACATCCCTAAAAGTACAAGAAGATGTGCTGACATGAAAACATACAAAATAAGCCAGTTGGATTACGTGAGAGGCCACCCGTATCCACCTGGAGAATGTGTGAGGCTTCATATATCCCCAAAAGTGTAGAAATCACAATTATAAAGAAGTACAGAAAGACGTACACGAGGAGCCAGTTGGAATAGGTGGGTGACCACCAATATCCACCTGGATCATTCCTAGATCTCATCTTGTTGCAAATTCCATCTTATTCTAACTATGACTATTCAACTAGGTGTGATAATATATATTTCATGAAATCAGGAAATTAGAATTTTTCTCACATAAGTGAGGCTTCATTAGATACTCTTGACCAAATGAAATGCACTTCTATCACTTGGAGGTCCACACGTTTCTTTTGTTTGTGTATTTCTAGCAGTATTTCTCAAGTTTTCTTTAGTTTCCAATGGCTATAACTTGTGTTATCTTCACATTCATTTATTGTTTAATCAATGGCTTATGATCATCCCTCCTACATTCCACTTCAGGCATGAGGTATCCTCAACAATGGCTCTTATTTTGAGCTTGAAAAGTACATATTGCATCCCACCATGTTTTCGTTGGTTTGAGAATTCCTCTTTGATTTTTGTTCTTGATTGAATTGCATTGGGCTTCATCCCTGCATTAATTCTTCTTAATCCCACTTGTGTACCTTACCACTTTATTTAAATATCTACACAAGCAAACCTTTGTATGCAAATGATAATAAGATCATTCCTAGCGTAATAATATATTTATGCGATAGAAGACAGAAAACTATCTCATCTACTCAATAATATGTTAAACAAATGTTATCAATAATACTTTCATACTATTTTAGTGAATGAAATGCATCGTTTATTAATGAGAGATAATTAGCATGACATAGAAGAGACTAACGAAATAAGATTCAAGTGAAGATGGTTTTTTCTTTCATTTAATAAAAAATCTCATCAATTTCAATTAAATCATAGCAACCGTGAATTATAAAAAAGATATTCCTTGTGATCAATGGGTTTATTATTAATTTGGAAAAATGAGTTTGCCTCTATGCTCATATTTTTCCTAACTATCACTAGTTTTCCTATGTCAACTCCAGTCAAATCTCTTTCCTAGTCAACAAAACAAAAAATGCAATTGAGAGATATCATGAGCAACAAGAACAGGTAATGTTCAAAATGAGTAATCATTTATAAGCACAAACACTACCAAGCTCATATATGTAGGTAAGATTATTACTCTAAATCCTGCCTTAGTGGGGGAATGTTGCACTAATCATCCTGGGGGGAATGCATTGCATCTTGATATGATGAGATGGTGCAACATATCAAGCGATGAATTTTAGTTGTTGGGACATTTTTTGACTTACCTAAGGGTATGGAAAATCCTTGGAAGGAAAAATGAATTGGTCTCAAGTTCAATCTGCCTCGAGGGCCCCTATAATGATGCACTCTGACTCTTGTTGTGTATGTAATACTTTTAAAGGTTCTAATAGTTTATTAGATATGAAAACATGTTGTTATCTTGTGTAGACAATACATTGAGTTTCCTCGATGATGCATTCTCCATCTTAGTGTATTTTCCTTACTTTGGTGGGGTCCAATGAGGTTTGAAAAGTCAAAAAAATATTTTGTATTAACCAAGGGTGAGACTTAGCTTATTTAGTAGTTCATACTCTATGTTTTTCATTTATCATCCCTCGATGGGTTCTATTGATGTTATAAAAATCAAAAATCATTGTTGTTTAAGCTACACATCCTCTATTCTTGTAGTTTTTTCATCCCTATATGGGGTCCATAAGGATCTAAGAGGTTAAAATGCATTGTTGGGCTCTCCAAATAACATCTCTGCATTTCCTGGCACTATGCATTCCTCACTTTTTGTTTTCTATATTCAATGGGGTTTGGTAGTGTCTCATAGGCTAAAATGCATCATCGCCATCTCTAGGAAACAAATAAACTTCATCTAATGGTACATCCTACCTCCTTATGAATTTTCTTCATCTAGCAAGGTCTAGTAATGCCTTAGAGGCTAAAATGAATCATTCATTTTCCCAAGTAATAAAAACAACTCATATGATAGTGTACATTAGTTCTCGACACTACATTTTTTGTCTCCAATGTTTTCCCAATAGAAAAATGCATTGTTAGGATATCCAAGTGACATTTCTTCATCCTATAGTAGTGTGGTCTAGATTTCTATGTGTTTTCTACTACCAATGAAGTCCAAAAGTTTATATGAGGTCAAATATAGTGATGGATTCTTCATGAAACACTCTTAACACATTCAATAATGTGTTTTCCTCATTCATGAGTTTTTGAACTGCAAGGAGGTTCTACTAAATTTTAATGTCTATAATGCACTCATCATTGCTCTTTGGCACGATTTCATCTTCCTTCATCATGAATTTTACCTTTGCATATGTTTTCATTCTTTAATGGAGAGTGTAAATGCTAAATACCTCTATATATGCCAACGTTATTGCTATATGTTTTTTAAGTTAGAAGGTTGTACCCAAAATCTTTAAGGGACAATCCATTTCTGGACATGTTTTCCTTATCACCCATACATATATAAGAATCCTCGGAGTTTACTTGCTTCTTTGGTATATTCCAAAAAAAATAAAATAAAATATTTATGATTTCGTTATCCCATATAATTGGTTAGAACTTCACGGTATATCCACCTAAGTTAGATTCACAATCTACCTTTGGGGTCATCTATTTATTCATGCATTGATTGTTGGGTATGTGCTATATTATTTACAAAATTGATTCCATGTATTGTACACTAATATGGGAGAAAAGGGATTCTAGGGGGTGCTTAGCACCCCCTATCTAGGAGGGTTATGGGGGTTTTGGGGCGGGAGCCCCAGATAAAAAAAATTAGTCTGTTTTAGCAGTTTTTTGCATCCATTTTTGGTAGTTTTTCGGCACATGGTTTGTGTTGATGGTTTTTCTAATTCCAGTTAAGAAATTAGGGTTGTTGACTAATTTGAGTCAATGGATTAGGGGTTTGGATTCCATGGGATCCTATATGTATATTGTATTGTAAAATATGAATATGATGAATAGAATATTAGAGGTGAGGCTCTAAACAGGTTGTTGGTTTTCCCAATTTGGGTTTCCAGGGTAAAAATCTACGTGTAATGAGTGTGTGTGCCATTGTAATTTTTCTTTTTTGTTAAGAATTTGTTTGCAGTAATTAATTGTACAAGATTAAAATCTACATTGATTGCATACTTCCCAAACAATATGTACTTATCTTATCGAAAGATTTAGTCCAAAAAACAATCCTCAACTAAACCTCTTGGAGTGTTTTTCCCTACATGAAGCATCAACTTCTATGTTGTTTTAGCGTAGGTAGATGTTTAGTTTTTTGAAGAAATTCTACACATAGAAAGGGAATATTAAATAGTGTAAAAATATTTGAACCATTACTTTTAACCATCCAGATCTCCTTATTTTTTATGCTCTCTGTACTTTCTATTTCCTTTGTTGCTTCATGAAATCCTTTAAGGATACACCATATGTTACGAAACTTAGAGCCCCATTGTGCAAAACTTAATGCATTGGCTAAGGATGCCATTTATAATTGAAACAAATATATTGTCATGCCTATTTATCATCATATTTTCTTATATCTACCCTTACCCATGTTTGTCATCCTCCATTATCAATTTTTACAAATGCACAAGTTCTACATTAACAAAAGAATCAATGTATTTATTTTCTTTAAGAATTAACTTAGTGCATATTATAAGCATCAATCCAAAAAATATGATGATATATGTGATAATTTTAAGTATGCATTTATGTTTTCTTCCCATGAGCAATAACCATCCTAATCTAAATCTATGTGAGCTAACAAGAGTGATGAAGCATTCAAAAAAGAACTTATATAACATAGTTGAGGCAATGTTCTTGATTACAATGCATGTTTACATATGCTTTGATTATTATACAAATGCTTGTAAGTATGTGATTCTTATTGCTTCATCCATGTAATGACCAATTCATCGATATACTTTTCATGGATCCTCCACAAACAAGAAAAGGAAAACACCACAATCAAGCTATCAGAATATAAACATGGACATTTTGGTAGGTTCCTTTGCAAGAAAGAGGATATTTGAAATCATTGCATCTATAAATGAACAAATAATAAAAAGGATTTATATATCATCAAAACCAAGCTCATCATCCAACTAAACTCAAATAAAATATCAAACAACCATCAAGTTGTAAGAATTCACACACAAATACAACATCAACGATCAAAACAAATGCATTCAATGATTGTGTAATTTTTATTAAATGTGCCTTTAAGGTGAGATGCAAAGTGATCATTTTCTTTGGAAGTGACTATATATAGAAAACATCCATACACATAAAGCAATACTATAGAGAGAGAATAATCAAGCACTTTCAATACTCTTCTACATCTCATCATCATCTAATGAAAAATAATCAATGATTGAATGCAAGGAGAAAATAAATCATTAACCATTCAATTGACAAAGGCCATCTCATGAAAGATGGAAGATCAAATAAGAAAACAAGTGCTAACCTATCTAATATTCCAATGAAAACTAATCACTTCAAGAGACATGCACCCAACTATGAGGCACAACTAAAGAATAGCAACTAAATTAAAAATTCATGTAACTTGCTCATAACCAAATCAAGTTCAGCAAGGATACTTGTTAATCACCAATGAAACTACACAAGAAACCAAATTCATGCTTATCCAAATAAGAAATGTTTACATCCTTGGAGGAAAAATATATATATAAATACTCAACCAACTCAGATAAATAAAGGTAGGATGGTATGTGTTATGATCCAAAACCTTAAAATATCAGAATAAACCAGAAGTACACACCATGTACACCAATCTGAGCATGGAGCACAACTCCAATATAGATAAGAGAGATGAGTTACACAATACCTCCTTCAAGAATAGGAGAACCTCCTCCAAATACCCAAATACATTCATACATCATTTCCCTTGGTTCCACGATATGACCCCAAGGGGGGCATAAATAGGTTTAAATGCATATGATATGACCCAAAGGGGGGGAATATATGGGGCTAAATTTACATGTAATGTGTAAATTTATAGGTAATAGGGTCAACGTAATAGTAAAGAGGCCTCATGTGTAGGTGTGAATAGGTATATATAGAGATCATGTATTAATTATTGAGTACATGTGAATTGTGATCTATGAATGTATTTGGTTATTTGGAGGAGGTTCTCCTATTATTTAAGGAGTTATTATTTAACTCCTCTCTCTTATATATATTGGAGTTTTTCTCCACGCTCACATTGGTGTTCATGGTGTGTACTTCTAGTTTATTATGATATTTTAAGGTTTTGGATCATAACAATATGAAGAATCAAGCAAGGACCACTCCAATCGTTAATTAAAATAACTTAACGAAATAATAAGACCCAACGAGTCAAAGAAAATCATAATGAATTGTCCATCCCGATCAATATTATCATATATTTCATTCATCATCAACACACATAGATGGAGAGTCGGAGCCACTAAGAAGAATACATCAAGATCATAGTAAATAAAATTATTTAATCATTCAATAAAACACTACTATCATTCATGCATATTTCACATATAGAGTCAGTGAGGAAAACCAAACAAATAATTTGAAATGATTCGAGAGTGTTTATCACATCAAAAGTTGAAGTTACAAAGAATAGTGTGATGTGATCAATGAGGATTAATAATTTTGGAGGGTCCCCAAGCCCGAGGTCATGGGATGTATTGAGGGCCTGAACACCTCCTTAGAAAGAGTATCTTCTTCTTGAACTTGTTGTTCCTCATATTCCTTAGAAAGAGGGAATCCTTTACTAACACATAATTACCTAGCCTCCTTAATGGAAGAGCCTCTTTTGGAAACTCTTCATTATATGGCATCCTTAATGGGATCTCCTACTTTGGGAACTCATCATTTCTTATCCTTCTTGGTGGGATCTCCTCCTTTGGCAACTCCTCATTTATCCTCCATAGTGGGAGCTCCTCCTTTGGGAAATCCTCATTCCCTATATTTTTTAGCAAAATTGATTCCTTTGGGAACTCCTTATTCCCTATATTTTTTAGCAAAGGTGATTCCTTTGGGAACTCCTCACTCCCTAGCCTCCTTAGCGGGAGCACCTCTTTTGATAACTCTTCATTCCCTAACCTCCTTACCAATATTGCCTCCTTTAGGAACTCATCATTACCTTTCCTCCTAAGTGGAATTCCCTCCTTTTGGAAGTCCTCATTCCCTAGCCTCCTTAGTTGAAATGCCTCCTTAGTTGAAATGCCTCCTTTGTGAAATATTCATTCCCTAACATCCTTTGGAAAAATTTCATTCCCCAACCTCCTTAGTAGGAGCATCTCATTTGAGAAATCTTAGTTTGTAGTAATAATTCCTCCTTTGGGAAATCTTTATTCCTTAGCCTCTTGAGTAGGAGCACCTCCTTTGGGAACTCTTCATTCCCTAGACTCCTTAGTGGGAGTGGCTTCATTTGGATCTCTTTGTTCCCAATCCTCCTTAGTGGGAGTGCCTCCATTAGGAACACTTCTTTCCTTGGCCATCCTAGTGGCATTTCATCCATTAGGAAATCTTGGTTCCTTGGCCTCCTTAGTTGGATCGCCACCATTGGGAGATATTCATTCCATCATCTCTTTTAAAATAGGAGTTCCTCCTTTGGGAACACTTCATTTGGTTTCCTCCTTAGAATAGGTACAACATATAGGACTATCTATTCCATGGCCTCCTTCATAGAAATGTATCTCTTGGGAACTCCTCACTCCTTGTTCTCTTAAGTGGGAGTGCCTCCTTTACGAATTCCTCATTATATATCATGTTTAATAGGGGTTCATTATTTTGGAAATATTTGTTCTCTATTTTAATTGGTGGGAGTACCTCCTTTGGTAATTCATCATTCCAAGGCCTCCTTAGAAAGAGTGCATCCTTCAATCCTTTTTGAAAATACTCACCTCCTTCAAGAAATCCTTATTTATTGGCCTCCTTAATGGGAGTTAATCCTTGGGGAACTCTTGATTCATTGACATCTCTTTATCATGGAACTTTGTTGTATAAATTAAGGTTATACACACATTCACAAACTACATCACTCATAAAATACCTTATGAGACTCTTCAAAATTTATTTCTTGTATGCATGACCTTGTATTGGTTTTATGGTGCATTTTGATTATTCTCGTGAAATCATAACTTAAATTGGGTATACTACTCATTTCCATATAGGCTTGGACTTTCCTTAACAAACACTATATTTTAACATTTTTTCATTGTTGAATTTTCCATAAGTTTCATCATGTCTCAACAAGTAGATTCACCTCTCTAAGCTACTTTTTCACCCTCATAAAATGGTAATGCTCTTCCTTACATGTATCACCTTAGTTTACATCTCTTTTCATATTGGAACCCATGTTTCTTTCACACATAGTACCAATATTCCTTATGGTCTATGATTGCATAAATGACCCTCATGTCATTCCCTTTTCCCAATGGAGTCCCAAACTATGACACTTTAGTTTGATGATATGCCTTATACACATGATTATAAACCATTTTTTCAACACATTAATATATATATATATATATATATATATATATATATATATATATATATATATATATATATA
>ML783334.1:593068-672921 GCA_009831015.1 Picea engelmannii | reverse complement strand
ACAACCATTTGATTGAATATGGCACATGTCCTCATGTTGTAATGTAAATAAAACTCCATCATTTTATTCTTTATAAAAAAAAAAAACCCAAAAACAAGAAATGAAAAACAAAAAATTCAAAAAACATCAAAATTTTCGAAAAACCAAAACGGGGAAGGAAAAATGAATTTTTCTATTCTTACCAATTATTGAATCAAGTATCACTTTCAAGTAAAACAGCTCTTAGTGTTTCCCTTGTTTGGAGAACTAATATTATGTCATCTTATCAAGCTCACTTACAAGTATCATTGAGTATTGAGTCATTGATATCTAAACTATTATGCATATTCCACTAGAACACTTCTTCACAACAGATCTTGTATTATATTGAAATATTTTATTATGCAGGTTTATTTTCATTAGATCGCATATTTACAATAACTAGATTAATGCTCAAATTAACGAAATAAATAAAATAAATAAATGAAATACTAAGAAAAATAACACACCATCCACACAAATGAACACTAGATGTATCATGGGAAACCCAATATGGGAGAAAAACCCATCTATAAGGTGAGGCCTATGCTCTAATCTCCTTTCTTTAGTAATGAAATGTAAGTACAAAGAAAAGGTGGGCACTCCCTATGGAATTTCCTTTGACATTGTGGCCTAAATGGTTTCTATAGAATCTCCTACCTCTTCTTTTATGATCTCAAAATATACTCCTAGATGTGTGTTTATGTTCAGATTGGTCACAATCCCAACAACAACCTCACGAGAATATAATATCCCCTTGTGTTTTTATAGAGGTGGTACTCCTATGTTGTTTGTCTAAATATATAGCTTGTTGTTCTTGGACTATGCTATCAAATAGAAGAATGCTAAAGAGAAAACCCCCTGTTAGTTCCTAAAGCTGCACTTGACTGTGATAGGGAAAGCTAGGGCATCATCATGTTATTGAAATAGTATTTTGAGGGTTTTATGATTTGGTTTTTTGAAAGGGTGGTTGAAAACTGGTTCAAGGTTACAAGACAGGAAAATCAGAATAAGGACAAATGATATCCCACTGACTGGTTAAAGGGTAGTCACATAGATGAATTAGACAAATAAGGAAAGGAGAACATGAATCCTTCAATTTTTTAACCTCACATATAACTCTTATCTCAAAATATCATTAAGAAACAAGAACATTAGCCTGAAATAAAAACTTTAAAATAATCACAACAACAAATTCTTCACTGTATCAATTGATAATCAAGAAAACAATGCATTGCAGTTTGATAAATGATCTTAAGCATGAAGAGAAAAAGAACATGGAAGAAGAGAAAGTCTAACCATCAATTTGTATTTTCCATTAAGTGTCACATAGAATAATAATGTCTTACAAGGAGTTTCAAAACAGGTCCCCTGAATATCCAAATTTTCGGCCTGAATAGAGTCTTTCTTTTATCTACTTAAACTATCCAAAAAATATCTTAGATCCTATTTTATAGTGTGATATTAATGATAGGATCTGATAAACATATATCTTCTAGGGAGGATTGATCCAGGTGGATATCGATGGCCACCCACCTTTTCCAAATGGCTCAAAACGACTTTCTGGCAATTTTGGCAATTTATTATTTTTAGCAGGTTTTAACTTCCGGGGCCATTTTGAGGGCCCAAGTGAAGGTTTTTTGAGATTGAGGTTCTCTATGATAGAAAAATGCATAATTGATCCCCCAAAATGAATCTCCTCGATGATACCTTTCCAACGAGCTATCACACGCATAAAACGGAGATCGTATGCAAAAGTTACAACCCCGAGAAGTTGATGTACTCACTTACCCAAACGGGGCCCACATGACTTTTGGCGCTTCATCTCCCAGGGTTAGGTTTTTGGATGTCTATGGTTTTTGGCATTCCTGCTTATTGTAAAAAGGCCTTCAGAGCCTCATTGTAATCATCTTCTTGCGAATGCGAGTAGCCGTCACATCTCTTCTCATAGATAAGTTGCCACCATTCTAGCGAGTCTTCCACTCTGTATTTTTACAGTCTCTGCACATTTCTTTCATTAATAGAAATCGTGTATTACTGTATATCTGTGTTTATGGTTGCATCTCCTATACATTTCTGTTATATTATTGAATATCTACGATATCTCTGTGCATTTTTTTATTATATCTCCGATCTCATTTCATGCCAAAAATAATCTGGATCAAGGTTAGCTCAAAATGAGCATTTACATTACAAAAATAGATATCAGCTCAACAACTTAACCCCGAATGATTCTTTTAGCAATACATTCGATCCTACAAAATGGGAATTGGTTTGATTTAGTCATGTATCCGAGGTATTCAACTTCACAAGACAAAAAAAAGTAAATATTCCCTCGTTCTTGGTAAATATCAAAACTTCAAAATTGTGCAAGATCCTTCATAGGGTTGTCATGATATGATAACAGTGCTAGCTTTAGTAGTCCTCTGTTTCAGCTTAGAGGTGAGTACAATGTTGTGCCAATAGAGTTTGAAGTTGGGTTGTCTAAGCTCTTTGAGCAATTATTTGTTCTCCCTTTTCTTCTTCTTGAACCCTTGTATCCATTCTTGTTGCTTGGAACTCCATTTCTCTACTTGAGCCTTTTCCTTCTTCAACTTCGTCACCATTCTCTGAAGTTCTCTGATATTCTCTTTATCACTTCTAACCTTGACCTTGAATTTTGGAAACTCTTCTGCAGGTGCAGGCTTGTTTAGGTCTATGGAAGCCTTAGGTTCTCTCAGTTTAATTTGGTATCTAGAAGTTAATCCTAAGATGTGATCATCATCTGAACTAGCTGAGTCCATAGCTTCTGGAATATTTTATATATGGTCTTAGTCTACATGTTTACTTTATTTATTTTCATAAATACTACTGGTACCTTTAGCAAGTGCTTCCACTCTTGATAATCTGGTAGTAGCTCTTGTTAAAAGGTCCTAAAGGAAATTGAGCAATTTTCTTACCTCTTTCTGTTGGTTTCCTGTGTAATGGAGGTATTTCTGCATTTTCTTTGACACCTACTTTAGAGTCCTCAGAATGGTCTTCTATGACTATGACATTTTCCTCTTTGATAGATGGGTCAAATATAGCTTTGGATTTTAGCCTGTGTTTGTTGGCAACCCTAGTAGTTTCTCCTAGGGTATTGAGACACAGGTGCATATTTCTTCCTTTTCTTTTTTACTGCAACACCTTTATTACTAGTTTCTTTTGGTTTATGTTTGAATATGGATTTAATTGAGCTAATATTGAAATATTCATCTAAGTATTCTTCCATTTTAACATAAATATCATAAAATACTTTTGCATTAGAAAGCATTTCAATATTTGCATCAAGTTTGGGTTTCTTACGTATGCTGGTAGTGGCTTTTCCTGGGTTTTCATCTACAGGAGTATCAGCAAAAATTTGTTGAGTATGCTTCTTTCTCTTGTTGGTCCTTGTCACCCTAGTTGTAGATACTTCTTCTTTGATAGATAATTCATTAATTGTGATACTATGTTTATGTGTAGCTACCTTTTCCCTTTGCCCCTTTTCTATTTTCTTGGTTGTGTATCAGGATTTAGGGATTGGATCAGCCAAGTCCAGGGTTTTTGTACTTCATTCAAAGCCAAAGCAACCAGTGTCTTAATTAAAACTTGATGAAACGGGCTACCTTTGGCCGTGGTAGGTTGGGATTGTACTCTTTTTGACATCTTCGATAGGCTTTTGAGTAGGAAGTATGGTATATTTAAGGGGTAGTCTCCATTAATATGCATTAATAACCTAATGTGGTAGATGTATACCAATGAGAATCTACCCTCACAGGTGATATGTCTGTGAATTATGATCAGAGAGGTATGCCACTCCTGTCTGATCCAGCTGTGAGGGACTCCTTTCTTCCAATCTGGGTTATGCCTATCTAGTAACAAGAATTGATTCACAAACTCCATGACCACGTTCTCCTTTTTCCACTATCGTTCTCCCCCAATCACTAATATGCAAGATTTAGCAATGGATTGTTCTGTCACCAACATCAACAGTTTATCGATCACCACTTTGAAGCCATCAAAGTTCTGTGCAAACAACATGGACACATGTTCGTCATGCCCCTGGAAAGTGGTAAAGAACTTGAACTAGCCAGCGTCCTTAAACCTTTGTGCCATCTATGGATACGCTTCAAGTAGCTCGGTACCCTCAAGTTCCAACCTAACAATTTTCCCACCTTTATTTGGCGCCACGACAATGATACAGTGTTGTAACTCGGCATTGTTGGAAATCAAGAATTTAAAATCTGCAACTGTTACTACATAACAATTCCTTAAATGAATATATGCGCACATAATCCAACGAAATTAGAATAATAGATGGAAATGTCATATAATGATATTGGAAATTGCACTGATTTGATACAAATACTTGCAGGTACAGGGTGATCTCATTCATGCAACGATTCAAACTGCATCATTGATTCAAGCGATATCATGGAGTACATGCAGGTCTTTTTGTCCACGATTTATGTGATCATGACAAGATTTGGATGACTGGCACATGTCACAACATGATTACTTTAGCTCTACAGGAATAACATTATTCCCATAGCGCTATTGATGACTTGGTAATAATTTGAATTTTCAGAATTCAAATAAGCAAATGATGTGACAAATCTCGTTAAACCATGTCTTAAACCTTCAAACTTAAGAAAATTATTCAAAAATTCTAAAATGAAAAGCATAACAAACTCAAATCAAAGATTAAAGTGTAATGAAATCAAGCAATGAGGTATAAGCAGGGAGGGCTTAGGATTATGGATTCTCACTAAATCAAGAACAAAGTTAGAGACTAACACCCCCAAAATATTTATTGCTTGAAAATAAACGAAGAAAATACAATTTAAAATATAAGAGTATATTCACAAAGGAAAAGTTCCTAAGAGAAGGAACACGAATATTTTACATACTTAAATATAATATTTACACAATAGTATACAAAGATAGGGAAACCATAATATGAAAATAAAAAATTCCTCACATCCATCACAACATAATAAGGTTTGGTCACATTCACAAGAAAAAAAAGTATAATTCCACAATGCAGAGAAATTTAAAAGAGTATGGCATTTAAATTGAAAGAGAATATGATAAGTACACTTCAAAATTTTCAAACTCATAATTTCAAAGTCTGAAAAGTCATTAAAGTTGCACCCCGAAATAATTCTCTGGGGAGTTCAAAAATTATAGTTTGTTTTACAATAAGACATAAATTAAAATATTGTGTTCATGCAAATGGACCAGGATGGGGATCCCATGGACCTTAAAAGAAATTAGACATGGACTAGACCTGGAAGAAGAAAAAGAAGACGGTCATATATCGGTTATGGGATCTCAAAAAAATGAAAGGACACAACTGGATGATTTCTGAATGAGAAGTATGAAGGATAGGAAATTATGAAAAGTGATCGTTTTACTTACTATGATGGAATTTCTATATCTCTCTATCTTCTTGTTAGTGTGTCTTTTATATTCTCCTTTGTTGGAACTGCTTGACTAGTTACAATTGCTTCTTCTTGATTTGATTTAGTTATTTTAGTTAAGGATTTCTTTAACCAATTCTCAATGTATTCTCCCATATTAGTGCCACAGTTATTTCTTAACATACGTTAATATTAAATAATGAATTTTATAGATCTTTGAAGTCCATCAAAAGTTGGTGAAGGGTGTCCTCAATGTCTTCATTTTTATTTACATAACTAACCAACCAACTTTCAATTTATTTTTTTAATACACGGTCAAGTTGTTGAACCTCTCAGCTGAAGTGTCTTCAATGAGTCCAAATTTACTTTGAATTGTTATTTTGACATAAGTATGGAATTCAATATTATATGTGGGTCCTCCACATATCTATTTTATCCAACTAAATCCAATTCAATTAATTTCAAATATAATTCTCCTATTTTTACACTTATAGTGTCACACTCAGCTAGCATGTCCTTTAAGTTCTTTATTCTTTTTAACCAATAGGCATTAAGTTGTTTTGTATATATTTTCAAAGGAAAATCCTCTTCTTTCCTCTGGAACTCACTAACACTTGAAAATTTTTCAATGAAAGTAGAAATGGCCCCTTTGTAAAATTATTCATTATTTTCCAGTTCCCATGTTTCGAGAATAAGGGACATTCTCTTTTGGATATTTTCTCTGATATACTTCCTAATGGAAACAAGTAGACCTGATGTTCCCTTTAGTCTAGAGATGAATTATGATTTTCTCTCAAGATTTTTCCAAGGTTGTATCATAGCAATTGGAGTGTAAAATAGTGATGGGGGCATTAAAGCACTTTCTAATTCTTTAATTCTATCTTTTAAAATGGCATTCTCGTTCTCTATGTATCCAATTGAAATTTTTAGGGCTCCTCCTATAGATTCATGAATTTGTACAATTTTGGAGGGGAAAACTCCATTGAATTCAGGTTCTGAGTTCAATTTTCCTTGAACCTTCTTATTTTTTGAATTTATTTTCTCAATAACCAATTTTCTTGTTTTTTTTATCAAATGTGGAACTATGTAGGGTCAAAGATTATTCTTCAAACAAGATTGGTTGTTGGGTGGCCAATTCTGTTGCAATTTCTCTTCTCTCTTGCACTCTTTATTCTTCATCTGGAAATTCAATGTCTTCAATATTCACATCAAGCTCCATGTCTTCCAGAATGATTTCCTCTTCAGGTACATCCTCAATTTATCCTTATTTATTTGTTCCTCTTTTCCTTTTGGTAGTGACTGAGAATTTGTGTGGCATTTCTAGATTTCCCTTAGGAGGGGTTTTTTCACCTCCATCATCGTAATTATCCATCAATGACTTCATTTTCTCTTGAACTACAGACTAGGGTCTTCCTTTGGGTAGGATGATTTTTTGAGAAATATTAAGACTGTGAACTCCTCTCACTCACAACTCTTCCTTGTTTTCTATGTTGATCAATTATATTGATGATTGTTTCCATATCCTCTTGCTTTTTCTCATCATGTAGCATTTGGGGTTTTTGGCTATCACCCTATTCTTATCCAAAAATAAATATATTAGAAAATGATACATTGTACCCTGCAGATGTCATGTATTTCATAAATAATTGACTAGGGTCAAAATCCTTGACTTCATTTTCTTTCTTTATATTGAATTGATCAAACTTCATTACAATCTCATTGATGTGTTTAATGATTTTTACTATTATCTCTCCAATTTTCCATGGCATATGAATAAATTGTATTTTTCTCTTTTCATTTAAAAAAATGGGCCCAAAATTTATACTGCTTGCATACTTCATCAACAAATATTTTATCTGAAACACAATATGACATATATGAGGGTTTTTCATGAGAGCAGTAAAGCCTGATAATACTGAAATTATTCATGGATTTGAAATTTCCTCTCTTATCTAAAAAGGATGTTGCTTTTAGAGAAAGACTAGATGTATTTGGTCCATGAATAAGCTTTTTAAAAGAATAAATGAATTCATTATGAACTTCATAGAAGTGGTGTGTAGCCTTTTGTTTCCATAGATTTGGATGCCACATCTGAACAAGATCAATTTTACAATTGAATTTCTTAGCCAAAGGCAAGACCTTGAAGACGTGACAATATGTAATGGAAAAAATAAAGTACGAGGACATGCAAAACATTCTATTCTTTTTTAAGTTTGTTGGCAACTGAAAAGATAATTCATTGGAGATAATCTATGTCCAATCAAATATTACGTTTTTGTGAATTGAAAAGTATAAGATATACAGAGTGATCCTGGGAACAATGGTTGTAGACTTTTGTATGGCTACTCTAGTGAATAACCACACCATCTCTCTATATTCATTTTTTAATGAACTCACCTGAATGTTTGACAGATCATCTGGAGAAATTTTTGTGTTTTTGAGATAATCTTGTAGAAGCTCCAATCCTCCATTTGTTGTCTTCAAAACGTTCTCGGATTCAGTGCCTTTAAAATTCATCATCATCTTTGGTACTCTGAGAATCCTCTTGAATAATGAAGGATTTAAGGAAATAGGAGACTCCCCTTGCAACTGAACTATTATCTGATTCTTGTTAAATTTATCAATGCACCATGAAATGAACTCCTTGAAATCGTATACTTTTGGAATGTATCCTACTAGATCAATTCCTGACATCCAAATCTGGTTTAAACTCTTCTCCAGAAGTAGTAATGAATAGTAATATATGTATTCCCTCAACCACTAAAATAATTGATCTTCTCGTCCAGGTAGGTTGATAGTGTCCCCGCAGAACTGTTCCTTTCTTCTAGTTTCCATACTTAATCAAGGTGACAAATTAATGTACAATTATTTTCAAAATATTATTATCAAAATAAGTGTGTTTACCTTAATATGATTTGGGGATCTTGACTAAATGATCATTGATACAAATTAATATTAAAATTGATGAGGAATTGTCTTGATAATATCACCATTAATAACGACTTTTAACACTTAACCGATTTTAGTCATTTCTGGGAGATGTGTATTAAATGTATATCAGGGAACGTGATAAGACAATACATGGGTTGTCGCGGGGTGGTGGACAATCGATATGGCGGAATGATGAGGTAATGAAATGGCAGGGTAAGAGCATGGTGGGGAAGAGGGATCGCAGGGTCGGGGATAGTATATGGAGGAGTGATGAAATCACCACAAACCCGTAGTGAGAAAGACTTACGAAAAATGAATTGAGAAAAAAAAAAAAAGTGTTGAGAGGTCATGGGGTTATATAAAAGTGAGATAGTGAGAAAATGGATCAGATTTGTAATATCCCACAGACCCATGGTAATTCATGGATAATTTGACTAAGTATAAGAAGTGGATCAGGAGGGAAGGGTCACAAGTATGGATGAGACAATCGGGAAGGTTCCCTAGACCTGCAGTGAAATATTTTTTAATTTTTTTAAGTATAGGTATAAAACAAAGGAGACATAAATGAATGGTGTATTTTTGGGGTCGCAGAAGTTGAACAAGACTAGAAAATGAATTATGAACCCACAACGAACTCAAAAATTTTCTAAGTATGGGAAATAATATACAAGAGAGATTGCACAAGACTTAACACATTTGAGGACCAACAACTAGCTCCAAATATGGGACAGTAACCCCATGTGGGTTACTAAGAATCCAAAATCTTGATCATTGGTAAATGGAGTTAGTCTGAGAAAAATAAAAAGGAAAACAAAGACTTAATAAGTATGTACAGGGAAAGAAAAATGTATATAGATTGTGACAAAGAAGTTTTAGGAGATTTTTTTTTAAGGTGTTTCCCATTGAATGGTAACATATGGACTGTGCCTTTCATGTCTCTTAACAAATAATATTTGTACCTAAGAATTTTTTCAACCATATAAGGGTCAATCCACAATGCTTAAAAATTTGTATGCAGGGATGGTTTTTATTTTTCCTTATTCCATAAGAACACCAACTATCCCTTTTGAAAATCCTTTGCTGAAACACTTTGATCAAAATGTATTTTGATGGTATGTTGTCATTGACTCGTGTTTTTTAATGCCTCACTTTGTTGTTCTTCCAAATGTATCAACTGATAATACCTTCTCTATAGTGGGTAAACTTGTTTGACATATTCTATATTCACAACATAAGTCAAGGAATTTAATTCCAAATGAATGGGAATTTTTTCTTCCTTTCCATATACTAAGGTATATGGTGGCAATCATGTACTATATTTTGGTGTAAGTCTACTAGCCCATAATGCATCAATTAAATTTATATGTCAATTCTTCCAATTTATATTAATCATATTTATGATAATATGGATCAATGTTTTATTGGTGGATTCAGCCTAGCCATTCCCTTGGGGATAATAATTTGATGATTGTCCCATGATGATACTATATTCCCCACAAACATTTATGAATTTTCAACCAATGAATATTGATCCATTATCAATTATAATTTTTTTTGGAACTCCAAGTCTTGACAAAATATTATCTTTGAGGAAGGTGATGAGTTTTTTAGAATCATCCTTTTTTTTAGAGCTATAAATTCTTTCCATTTTGTGAAATAATCAGTTGCAGTAAGAATGTATGAGTGGCCTTTATTGGATTTTAGACTAATTGGTCCAATAACATCTAGTCCCCACTTTGTAAAAGGATCTTCAATCATTATAGGTTGCAATGGCATTGTTTCTTTCTTCATCTTTCCTAAAAATGTTTTACAAGAAATGCATTTTCTGGTCATTGAGTAAGAATCTTTAAAAATGGTGGGCCAATAATAGCCTACTCTCATAATGTTTTGGGCCATTGTTGTAGGTATGAAGTGTCCACCAAAAATACCTTCTTGAAACTATTTTAGAACCTTTTGAGCCTTTTTGGAATTGATACATCTTAATAATATTCCATCAAAATTTCTCTGAAACAAGAATTTAGCAACTAATAAATATTTATTTCCCTTCATTTTCAATTATCTTCTTTCTTTTGAAGACATACCAATGTGAAACTGACCAGACTTCAAGAAAAAGATTATGTTTTTGTACCATTTTGATGTATACAATGATGACCCTAATGAAATAGATATACATGCGTTCACTGCATCAATTCGTATCATTAACTTACATAATCCCTGTCCCTTGACTACCTTTAGAGGCTTTATCTCGATATCATACGCTTTTATTTTAGCAATCTAATTTGCTCATTTTCCTTCTCTAAGATATTGATTAAGAAACATCTTTACTAGAGAGGTCAGAACATAAGCTATGACATGAGATAATAAAATATATGTCCTAAAATGTGATACTGTCTTAACTAGATATAGGGCTTGCTTTTCTATCTTTTCTAACTTAGTTCATAATGATGGAACATTTTTCTCATAAAACTAATTGGTAATTATTCTCCCTTTGAATTCCTTTGTGTTAATATGGAAACAATAGTTTCTTATGAAGCAAAAGAATACAAAATGAAATATTTATCAAAGTTGGGGATGACAAGGACTGGAGCAGTAGTAATTGCATGCTTTATTTTTGTGAATGTTGTTTGAATCTCTACAGTCCATTCAAATTTGTGGTATTTCTTCAACAATATCTTGATTGGATTTAGATGTAGATATAGTATTAAGATCATCTTATATCAACTCATATTGTGTTCTGAAGTGGATATATTGTAAAGGAGGGTTCCCCCTCAAAGTGGACTATAATTTATTAATTTCTTATCATTTTTAAGGTGTTGGATCATAAAAAAATTCCACACTCCTTTTTTATTTACTATAACAGGATTTGAGAGCCACTCTGAATGTCTAATCATAAAAATTATTCCATCCTTCTTAGGATTTTCCAATTCCATTTTTAATAAAGGATTCAACTTAGGGTTTATCATTCTTAACTTTTTCTTAACATGATTCAATCCTTCTTTAAGTGGTATAATTTTCTGAAAAACGGACTTATCATACTTCAGATCATCATAAGTCCAGACAAAAATATCATGAAATTATTTGAACAAAGAAGTGTATTGATCAATTTATTCCATTGTGAAATTGGTACCAAGATTTAGATATTTGGGAGAATCATGTGTACCAATATTGATCTTTTGTCTCTTGAACTTTTCAAATAGATAGTTCTTCTTTTAAATCTAGGATTTGTGTTCAATCATCCCCTGTGAAAAGATATTCCAAACTAACACAATCTTTTGAGAAAGACACAATAGTTTGATCATCAAGATGGATCTCAAAAGAATCACTTAAATCAGTGAGAAAATCAACAATATGCTCATCATTTTCAAAGAAGTGCAGATAGTCTTGATTGTCATGTATTGAATGCCTAAAAATTATTTTAACACGAAAATCATTTTGATTTTGGGAATCATCTAAGGTTAAAAGAGATGTTTCCACTGTCGGTGTATCAACCTTTTGATTCTTATCTTGAGGAATGAAAGAGATATTGAATGAGTTAAAAGAGTCCATGAGTTCACTTTCTTTTTTTGCATAGTGTTTCAACTTTTATTTCTTGATTTTATATTTCTTTTTTATATGGTTTATAACCAATTTTGAGTCGCTAGTTACTACCATATTTTCCATTTTCATCTGGAGTGCAAGAATCATTCCTTGTATTAGTACTTCATATTCTCCTTCATTATTGGTACATGGAAATTATAGTTTGATGGCATGCAAATATATACTATATTGGGGGATTTTAAAAACGATCCCTACTCCATTTCAAGACTTAGAACAAGCACTATCAAGCAACATCTTCCAAAAAACCTCAAAATAATTTTATTCCTCTTTATTTAGAGGGTTGATTTGTTATGGACAGAGTACAACATCATTTTTTATTCCAGGATCAATATAATTTTGTATTAATTTGTTCTCTTTCTTCTTGAAATATATAGGCTTTATATTTTCTCGGGGGACCCTGACCATTGCCCCATATTTATTAGGAAGCATCATACAACTTTAATCATTCATAATTTATCCTCCGATCAATGAACATCAATCCCTTCCTAATACAACACCATATGTTGTAGGTAAGTCCACTACTACAATAGTGAAAATTTTTGTGATGTGAGGTGATGCACTTATCCATGCACAAAAATATTTTATTTCACTATAGGATGGGACCTTGTTAGAAAAAAAGGATCACGGAGAAATAAAATAAAACAAATGCAGAAAAAAATACAAAAGATACACAATACAATAGAGACACGGATATACGTGGTTCACCTAGTGTGGGCTACGTCCACCAAAGAAATTGTCAGGTCTTTGCTTTATTATTATCCAGTAATCAAAGGGATACAACCTACAACAAACCCGTTGTAACTTACTCTAGTTTCTCTTACAGTCTCCTATCTTAGAATACAATATTCGCCATAATGCATAGCCGCAATACATTTCCCTCATAACAGAGGGTTTCCTTCTAGGGGAAAAAACCCTAACATAATTTCTATTGTTAGATCTATGACCTTATAATGAATGGTCCAGATTTACAATGAAATTACAATATACATTTACAAGTAAATGTTTCCTTTGGGGGCTTCGCCCCTTGAACATGCAGAGGGGGTAACCCCCCTCTGCACTCCCTCGCATGGAAGAGTGTACATACTTCTGGGGTATAAACACGGCTGAAAACAAAAGACCTCTGAATCAGGAAGATAATTAGGCTCCACAACCAACAATCTCCCACTTGGAGACTGATCTCAACAACTCCACCGTTGTTGTATATGTTGGACTCTGAACCTTCTTGGACCTGGAAAATTTCTCATCTTCATCTTCATTTTTGAAGACCAACTGAAATTGAGCAGGAACTCAGTTTTTCCTTGGTTACTCCCTTTGTTAACATGTCTGCAAGATTTTGGCTAGTGTGTATCTTTTATAACTTCAAATGTCCATCTTCCACGGTGGATCGTATGAAGTGGTACCTCAATTGTATATTCTTAGTATTCGAATGGAAGGCTAAGTTATTTGCAATATGAATGGCACTCTCACTGTCTTAGTACAACCTATTATTCTCCTTCTTCTTTCCCAATTCCTCCATAAACCTCTATAACCAAATCGTCTCTTTACTAGCCTCTGTAGAAGCAACATACTTTGCCTCTGTTGTTGAAAGTGCAACAACCTTTTGCAGTTTCGAAATCCAACTTATTGTTGTTCCACCTATATTAAAAACATACCATGTGGTGCTCCTCCTACTGTCTTTATCACCTGCCATATCTGAATCAACATATCCTTGTAGAAAAGTGTTTGGACCTCCAAAACATAATGCATGAGTAGAAGTACCTCTCAAATACCTGAGAATCCAATTTATTGCCTCCCAATGTTCTTTACCTGGATTATTCATATACCTTATCACAACTCCCACTGCATGTGCAATATATGGTCTTGTGCAAACCATTACATACATCAAGATGCCAACTGTTGATGAATAAGGGACCCTGGACATGTATTTTATCTTCTCTTGTGTCTTGGGACACATTTCCTTAGTTAATTTTATATGGATGGCTAAAGGTGTACTAACCATTTTTTCATTCTACATTCTAAACCTCTGCAACACCTTCTCTATGTACTCACCCTGAGACAATGTCGATTTGTGATTTTTCCTGTCTCTTGTTATTCTCATACCAAGGATTTTATTTGCAACACCCAAATCCTTCATCGTAAATGAATTAGCTAATTTCATCTTGAGCACATTTATATCCTGCATATTAGACCCTGCAACAAGCATGTCATCTACATACAATAGCAAGATAATATAGCTTCCATTTTCTAGCTTTTTGAAATAAACACAGTGATCAGAATGACATCTACTATAACCCTGTTCTGTCATAAACATGTCAAACTTCAAATACCACTACCTTGGATCTTTCTTTAGACCATACAATCTCTTCTTCAACCTACATACCAAATTCTCCTTCCCTTTGACCTCACACCCCTGTGGTTGTTGCATATAAATCTCTTCCTCCAAATCCCCATGGCGAAAATTTGTTTTAACATCTAATTGTTCAAAATGAAAATCTTCTACTGCCATAAGACTTAAAATAGTCCTAATTGAAGTCATTTTAAAAACATGAGAAAATATTTCATCAAAATCTATACCTTTCTTTTGTGCAAACCCCTTTACAACAAGTTTAGCCTTGTACCGCTTTATTCATCCATCTTCTTCCTTCAACTTGTAAACCCATTTATTCTACAATGCTCTTTTTCCTTCAAGCAACTAAACCAAATCCCAAGTATGGTTATTTACCAAGGAATCCATTTTCTCTTTCATTCTTTTCTCCCACTTCTTTTTGGTGTCTACCTACATTGCCTCTTCATAACATTATGGTTCACCAGAATCAATCAACAATAAATAATACAATGAAGGAGAGTATTGTTTAGGGGGTATACTTAACCTGGTAGATTTTCTAACAACACTTGCAAGTGTTTGATGTACCTGTTTCTCCTGTTGTTGTACATTTTGATTTTTTGTTTCCTTTGGAATTTCTTTTTCAGTGATCTCGTCAAGCACTATGTATTCTTGTTTTTATTTTACCTGTTTCTCTCCCTGCAACTGATCTTTGTACATGACTTTCTCATTGAATATGACATCTCTACTCCTAATGATTTTTTTATTTTCATAATCCCATAAGCGATAACCAAAATCATTAACACGGTATCCAATAAAGGTACACTTCTTGGATTTTTCCTCAATCTTTGTTCTATTTTCTTTATCAATATGGACAAATGCTTCACAACAGAAAGTTTTCAAAAAATAATAGTTTACCTTTTTTCATGTCCATTCCTCCTCTAGAATTCTACCATCCAAAGAGCTTGAAGGTCCTCTATTTATTAAGTAAACAACAGTATCTACAACATCTACCCAAAACTGTAAGGGAAATCCAGCATGCAATCTCATACTCCTTGCACGCTCCATTATTGTCCTGTTCATCCTTTCTGACACACCATTTTCTTGTGGTGTTATTGGAACTGTCTTCTCTCTACAAATCCCATGGTATGAATAGTAATCATCAAACTCCTTGTTGCAATATTCACCTCCATTATCTGATATGAGACACTTCAAACTTTTTCTTGTCTCATTCTCAACCAAAGCTTTCCATTTCTTAAAAGTATCAAAAACTTCAGATTTTTGTTGAATGCAATAAACCCAAATGTTTCTAGTTCCATCATCAATAAAAGTAACATAATAATGAGAGACACCAAGATATGATACATGAGTTGGTACCCATACATTTGTATGCACAAGATATAACCTTTCACTCTTCTTTTCTTTTCTGACTCTGAGAAATATGACTCTCTTCTATTTTCCATAAACACAATGCTCACAGAATTCCAAATCAATTTGTTTAAGATCTGGCAACAAATTTCTTTTGTGAAGTATCTGCATCCCCTTCTCACTCATGTGTCCAAGCCTATGATGCAACAATGGTGTATCCACTCCTATAGAAGCTAAAGATATAGAAGATTCAGTATTACCAATACATAAATACAATGTGCCTACCTTCTCTCCTTTTGCTATCACCAATGATCCTTTGATGACCTTCCACGTCTTATCTGTAAATATGGATATGCAACCTTCACTTACCGACTATCCTGTTGAAATTATATTTTTCCTTAGATCTGGAACATGTCTTACCTCTCTCAACAACCATTGGTTTCCATTGTGTTGCTTTATTTTTACTTTTCCCATTCCAACAATTTTGCATGGTGCGTCATCACCCAAATGAACCTGTCCAAAATCACCTTGATCATAATCTAGAAAATGTTTCCTATGGAGTGTGGCATGAAATGAATCCCCTGAATATACCACCCAAGACTCAGAAATATTATCTATAGAAAGAATCGAAGCATCTTGTAATACATCACCTGTTACATTTTCTTCTTGATTTCTCTGTTGTTGTCCATCTCTTTGTTTCTTTAGATCTCTGCAATCTTTCTTTAGATGTCCTTTCTTCCCACAATTTCAGCACTCTATATTTCCAAGTCTGGATTTGGATCTTCCCTTTCTAGAATTCTCACGGTTCCCTAAGCCCTTTCCTCTATCCTTTTGTCTTCCCATGTTCTCCATGTTCAACGCATTACCTGATGTCTCACCTGTTATTTTTCATCGCATTTCCTCACTAAGGATAACACCAACAACATCATCAAATTTTAAAGTATTTGAACCAAAGACAGAGTTACTTACAACCATGACCAAATCCGTTCCAGCTTTCTAGTAATGAGCACAAGATTAGAAGAGCCCTGTCCTGATCATCAAAGTCCACTTTTACAAAACTTAGTTGATTAGTAACTGTATTGAATTCATTTAAATGATCTACAACAGACCCACCTTCTGACATATTCATATTAAATAATATCTTCATTAGAAACACTTTATTGGACGTCGAGGGTTTTTCATAAAATTTAGCCAATGCGTCCATCAAACCCTTCGTTGTCTTTTCTTTCAAAATATTGAAATCCACTGATGCTACCAGGCTCAACCGTATCGTTCCTAGGAGCCTTTCTGTAACGCCCTTTTGTTACTGTTGCAACGCTCTGATACCATACTGTAATTCCCTTTTGTTACTGTTGAGATGCTTTGATACCATACTATAACGCTCCTGACCATCAACCCTATGGTTGGGCCAACATTACTACATGAAATAACAATACTCACACTTAATTATATAAACAACATGCATTTAGGTAATGCAACATATTTAAAACTTAGAGTAAGCCTAAGAATTATTGCTAACATAATTTTAAAACATGGCATTAGCATTAATTCATATGCACAACAGAATACATGATAATTATAAATATACAGACATGAAGAAACATAATTGAAACATCATCTGGTACTTATCTTTGAAATAGTGGTAGTTCCACCAACCAGGTGCAGGCCTTCCACAAACCTCCCAGCCTTAGACCACACTGCTCATCAAGCTCAGCAGTGGGTCACCCCCGAGCTAGGACTAAGCTCCACCCCAAGGCAAGGAATTCTAGGCTAGGCTGAGGTTACAGGGAAAACACACAATCACAAGGAAGGAATTCTCTCCCAGGAACCACTCATACTCACTACCCACAGACTCTCCTTCCCCACATGCCTGTTCCACCCCAGGAGTATACACCTTCTCTGTCACCTAGACAGTCCTTCGGCTGCTAACCTCCCTTGCCTTGGGTTTCAGCAACAGACCAGACCGGAAGTCTCTGAGCTCTGTGGCAGCTACAAGGTTCCTTCCAGGAGTTCTCTCCTTCCTCTGTGCACTCTCTCACCTGGAGAGAATCACTCACATGAAAAGAAACATGTTCTTCCAACTTCAATCACCTCTCTCACCTAGAGAGAATGTTGTACAAACTGGACAACAAGCCACACGCAGTCTAGCACTGCATGGCCACAACAACCAATGGGGAAAACAGACACGGGCTTTCCAATAGGCTTAGCAATGACAGGATGGTCTCGCGGTTATGGCTTGGGAACAGAGATTCCACACACAGGTTCGATGGTTCAGACAGAGGTGTCTCGGATTTTCATAACTCAACACAGGTTATCCCCAAAATCAACACAGAATTTTCCCCACGGTTTCAGAATTGCACCAGGGTATCTCTTGCAGAGGTCGGATGGGTTCATGCTCAGGCAGTCGAGTCGAATGGAGAAGGAACCCCCAACACGACTCATCTCAGTCGTTTTATTTGCATGCACCTGGGTTGACACTTGTCACCCATGAAACTGCATGCATTCCTTCAGCATGCATTCCTCCCACCATTTGGAAATCACATGTCCTTCCAAAAGAACTTAGGATAAAAACATATTACTCACATGTCTTTTGGAATAATATTAAAATATTATTCCCCAAGGAATTAAGTCCCTAGTATCAACACTTAGCCCCTAGGCTCCACACTTAGCCCCCTTTTCCCACCTTCTAGCCCCTCATCCCTTGCCCACTCTGTGGAAGCTTAGTCCCCCATCACTCATTCATCATGGTCGGTCTGCACGTGGTGGTGTTTATATTTTTATTAATAATGTGCATAGATACATGTACAAAATTGGGCTCTTGTCTTTCAACACTTAGGCTCTCTAGCCTAACAATCCCATAAGCCCACTATCTTATATAAACTCAGCTCACCAGCCTATAAAACATATTTACAATTCCTTTCATAAATAAGATTTACAATAGGGCTCGGCCTTGGGGACATTACAATTCCCCTCCCCTTATTTCTGCACTATCCTCAATGCAACTTTACACTGCATCTGCAAGCTTTTCAAAATTTTCAAAAAGATGCAGGTACTCTGCCCGCATAACATCTTCATGCTCCCATGTTGCATCCTTAGGACCATACCAGGTCCACTGGACCTTTACAAGCTCTATGGCTCGATTCCAGAGCTGTTTGTTTTTCCTGTCCAATATGCGCACAAGACGCACTTGCAGGACACCTTCTAGTTCCACCTGAATCACATTCCAATCGATAACATGATTAGCATCGGGTATATATTTCTTAAGCAATGAAACATGAAACACATTATGTACAGTCATAGATGCAGGTAATGCAAGCATGTATGCAACTAGCCCAATCCTTTCCCATATTTCAAAAGGCCTACAGTATCTTGCTACCAACTTGGTGCAACTTCCCAGTTTCAAGGAACTCTTGTTAGTTTTCACTTTCAGGAAAACATGATCACCCACTTTGAATTCTCTGTGGGTTATGTTCTTATCAGCATAACTTTTCTGCCTGTCCTGGGCAGCTTTCAAATTTTGTTTAATTCTTATCATTTGGTCTTCCATCTCTTTGAGAAACTCTTTTCCAACTACTGCTTTGTCAACTGGATTATCCCAGCTCACTGGAGTGTTGCACTTTCTTCCATAAAGTGCTTCAAATGGGCTCATCTTCAACGATGCATGATACCCATTCTTGTAGGTGAATTCTACCAAATGCAGGTAGTCTTCCCATCTTGATGGTTTTTCCATCACGTACATTCTCAGTATGTCCTCTATCACTCTGTTCACCCTCTCTGTCTTTCCATCATACTCAGGATGATACGCTATACTAAAATTCAGATCCGTTCTGAATCTTTTGAACAGTCCTTTCCAGAAATTCGAGGTGAATTTCGGGTCCCTATCAGACACAGTTGTCTTAGGAATTATGTGCAAGCGTGCCACTTCTTTTAAGAAAACATCAACAACATCTGCTGCTTTGTGAGTGGTTTTCAGTGGAATAAAATGGAATAAAATGGGCAGCTTTTGTAAGCTTGTCCACCACCACCATGATCGAATCATACTGCTTGCTCGTTCTAGGAAATTTTGTAATAAAATCCATCGTCACCACTTCCCACTTCCACTCAGGAATGGGTAAAGTCTGCAGCAACCCTGTTGGGTGCATGTGCTCAGCCTTAACTTTTTGGCACTCCATACATCTGGCGATGTATTCAGTGATCTCTCTCTTCATATCTGGCCAGAAGTAATGGCTTTTGACTGCTACCACAGTCTTCTGATATCCAGGGTGTCCAGCATAAGTCACATTATGCATTTCTCTTAGAATCACAAATTTCAATTCTTGGACATTGGGTATATACACTCTGTTTTTGTACAGAAGTATTCCATCAGCTCGCAAGGTGTAACTTTCCTCTTTCTGTGGTCTCTCACGCTGTTATATCTTTTCTACCAAGTCTTTGTACTACAAATCGACACTTGTAGCTTCCAAAATTCTATCCTTAATATCTGTCCTATACATGCTAATGGTTGTAGCATGAAATTCATGCACCTTTCTGTTGAGTGCATCAGCCACCTTATTTTCCTTCCCCTTGATATGCTTGATATCAAATTCGTATTCGCACAGAAACTCTAGCCACCTACTTTTTCTAGCATTCAAAGCCGGCTGATCAAACAAATATTTCAGACCGTTGTGGTATGTTCTCAATTCAAATATTCTTCCCATGAGGTAATGTCTCCATTTCCTCAGAGCGTGGATGATTGCTTCCAACTCCAAATCGTGAGTGGCATAATTGTTTTCATGCTCTTTCAATTTCCTAGACTCATAACAGATTACAAATCCATCTTGGCTTAGAACTCCTCCCAACCCTTCCTTACATGCATCTGTGCACACCACGAAATCCATATTTGGATCTGAAATCCTCAATATTGGAGCATTGGTTAACAACTGCTTCAATTGTTGGAAAATCTTCTCACACTCTTCAGTCCACTGAAACTCTTTCTCCTTCCTTTGCAAGGAAGTGATAGGGTGAGCTATCTTTGAAAACCCTACTATAAACCTTCTGTAGTAGCCCACCAAACCCATAAAGGATCTAACTTCTATCACATTCCTTGGTGCTAACCATTCTCAGATGGCCTCAACCTTCTTAGGATCCACAGCGATCCCTTCTTCCGAAATAATGTGCCCCAAGTAATGGATCTGCCTTTGGTAAAATGAGCATTTGCTCAATTTAGCAAACAGTTGGTGTCCTCTCAACACTTGCAGCACTAGTCTCAGGTGTTGTTCATGCTCTTTCTCTGACTTGGAATACACTAAGATGTCATCCAGGAAGACTATGACAAACTTGTCTAAATAGTTCTTGAATACATCATTCATCAAGTACATAAAAACAGCCGGTGCGTTTGACCGTCCAAATGGCACCACTGTGAACTTGTAATGACTGTACCTTGTTCTAAAGGTGGTCTTGTTGATATCCTCATCCTTTATTCTTACCTAGCGATATCCTAATCTGATATCTATCTTCTAAAATATTTTCTCACCCTTCAAATGATCGAAAATATCATCGATCCTCGGTAGAGGATACTTGTTCTTGATAGTTACCTTGTTCAACTGTCGGAAATCAATGCATAGCCTCAACATCCCATCCTTCTTCTTCATGAATAGGACCGGGGCACCCCAAGGTGACACGCTGGGGTGAATGTACCCCTTCTTCAAAATCTCTTCGAGCTTCAATTGCAACTCTTTCAGCTCTGGTGTACTCATTCTATAAGGAGCTTTCGACACCGGAGCTGCTCCAGGCATCAAATTTATAGAAAAATCGATGTCTCTCTTCGGAGGTAGTCCAGGTACCTCCTGAAATATGTCCTCAAACTCTACAAGTACCTCATGGTCTCCAATCTTTGATACTTCATCTCTAGATTCTTTCTCCACACGGGCTGCAAATAATTGACAGACTTTCCTGTAACACTTCTTCAGCTGCATGGCTGAGATTTCTCTAACAACCACAGCTTTGGTTATTCCTTGGACTATTTTCTGATTTCCCTCCTCATCCAGGAATGTAAACCTCTTGTTATGACAATCTAAGAGGGCATGGTGTTGGTCCAACTAGTCCATCCCAATTAAACAGTCATAAGAGCCTAAAGGCAGAACATTCAATTTAGCCTTCGTGCTCAATCCATTCATGTCTAGCGAACAGGATTTAACCAATTCAGTGACCTTCCTCTTGGTTCCTATAGCCAACTACACTAACCAAGACCTTTCATGTTTTCTTATTTATAAATGCAAACTTTCCACCACCCTAGGATCTACATAACTATGGCTAGCCCCGAAATCAATTAAAATAATAAATGGTCGGTTGTTGATCATACCTTCCACTTCAATCATGTGTGATTGAAATTATGCTTGCTTGTTGTCTAGGGCTGCGTATATCCTTGGCATCCTGCTGCCCATATCCTCCACTATTTCAGCTTTTTGAACATTGTGGACAGTCCTCTCTTTATATTTTAAGTGGGGGCAGTCCCTGTACTTATGGTTCCCTTTACAACCCCAACACTCCATAGGTGGCGGTCTAGGCATTTGCTCACCCACTTCAGCCTTCCTGGGCTCTCTGAAAGATGGTTGTCCCTGAGGATTGTTTCTGAAAAAGGGAGGCTTGTTTCCCTTTTGCCTCTGCTCTTTACTGAACTTCTTATGATCATCCCAAGCCTTCCGAAAGGTAGGCTTTTCTCTCTGTTGTTCATATAAGCATTTAGCCCTTCTTATTGTTTCTTCCATAGTCTTAGGATCGTCATACTGAATCTTGTCACGAATAGAAGGTGGCAATCCACTCAGATATCTCTGAATCTTGACAGCCTCATCTTTAATGAATGGAACATACTTCAGTAGTTCCAAAAACCTTTGTTCATATTCATCGATGGTCATGCTGCCCAACTTGAGTTCGAAGAACTCCTTCATCTTTCTATCATAGTACCTTTTGGTCAGGTATTTCTTCTCGAAATACCTCTTGAACTCCTTCCAAGTGATATCTTTCTCACTAATGTGTTGCACCTGCACAAACTGATCCCACCACATGGATGCTTTCCCCTTCAATTGATACATCACAATTCTTCCCTCTGCATGAGAGGAATAATTCTATAGTTGGAAATATTTCCTCATGCCCAACAACCATGTTTCAACATCTTCCTCCTTCTTATGTTCTCCATCAAACGTTGGAGGCTTGATCTTGTTTATCTCCCCTTTTAATTCATCCACTCTAGATCTTCGGTGTTTTCTGGTATGGGACGGGCTTGAACTACTGTGCGCCTCCCTACTGGAATGCTTTGAGGAGCAACGATGATGTCTGCTACCACTCCTCGATATTTTTCTCCTCTTAGGGGTTCTGACACTTCTTGATATTCTTTTCCTCTCAGGGGTCCTACGACTCTCTGACTTGCTTGAGCCACTCCTCTTCTCCAACTTCCTTTCTATTCTTTCTAGGTTCTTCAACACTTTTAAGTTGAATTCTCCCTGCTGATCCCTAACCCTCATGAGCTTTCGGCTATCATCTCGGCGAGCCTGGGCATATTTCTACAATCTTTCAACAAGTTTCATCATATGTCCTTCCTTATCCAATTCTCTTATGTGCCCATTGGAGTTTGATCCTTCGACTCCCAAGTTGACATCCCTTCCTTCTCTTTCGCTCTCTGAAATGGAGGCAATCCGCACCTCTTCCATTTCTATACTCAACATAGATTCATGATTGACCTGACACTCATTGAACTCTGCACACACAATGTGCAATCAACCGAAGTTTTTCAGGCCCTTAAACCTTCAAAAAACTTACACCACTCATAAACCAACATGAACAAGAAAAATGTTTTGATTCCATTAATTTTCTGAGCTCTATTCGGCTTTGCAAATTTTCAGGTTTTTGGAGCTTTGGGGTCTTGATCCATGAAGATCCATCAGTTAAATCCTTGACGGTTCTTTTGTCTTCGAAAATTTTTGGACTTCGTCACTTCGGGTTTTCGGGTGATAGCTTCCTCTTTCTCCCTACCCTCGTAGCCAAAGACACCTTTCACAACTTCGCAATCTTGCGAGTTCGTGAGTCGAAGACCCTTGACTCTTCTTCCTCCAAATGTCAATACCCAAGATGAAATACGGTATGGCCTCCTCCTCCCTATTTCCTGCTACAAATAACTGTAGGCTAGGGCTAAGTTCTAGCACCTCTCACAACTCACGACTTCGCGAGTTGGAGTGTTGAGCCCTCGTGCTCCTCCTTTGTGAATCCTGAAATCCCGATTTACTTTACCCTTTAGGCCCACATAACACAACTGTCTCCACATCTACAGTGGCGAGTGGCACCCTTCGGAGGGTCCAAATCACCTTCAACGACGTCATCGGGTCCCACCACTCTCGCTTGTCTCCTCGACTTACTGGCACGTGGTACCCCCATGTGTCCACGTCTATTCCAAAGGGAAAATCCAATGGTTAGAATTTTCTCAGATCTATGACGCAGATCTTTTCGGCATTTCAGGGTTTCGGGCATCGGAGTTCATGCAACCACACATCTTGAACTTCTGTTTGCCAAAATCCTGAAATTACTATCTACCCCACCCACTTGATCCAACGATCAAGTTCCTATCTTACGATCTATGGTGTAGATCATTTCAGAATTTCAAGTTTTCGCTATTTCACAACTTGTGAAAACAAGGTTCTTCCCTTTTGGTTTCCTGGGTGCCGAAATGTCGTCCAACAGCCACGTGTTCCCCCCGATGGACGGTCCCGACAAATTCGGGGTTTTGCGTATCGTGATTTCCACATTCCTATGAAACTCCAAAGGGTTTTTAAACCCTGCGCATGTTCTCCAGATCCGACAGTTGTGAGCATTCTCCTTTCCTCCCAAACAGATCCAACGGTTCCAACACTTCATGCGTTGAGCTCTCTCTCTCTGTGGCCATATACCACAGTGACTGCAGTTTTATAATACCACTACACCTCCTGAGATTTGTAACACCACCAAGTGACTCCTTGACACTCGGGATCATTCAAAGGTCTGAAATTGGTTCTCCAGACACAATTTCTCCTCAAACCCTCGGTCCAAAGACCACTCAACTGGCCCATCTAGGCTCAGCATCGAAACCTTGGCTCTAATACCATACCGTAACACCCTTTTGTTATTGTTTCGACGCTCTTATACCATATTGTAATGCCTTTTGTTACTGTTGCGACACTCTGATACCATACTGTAACACCCTTTTGTTACTGTTGCGATGCTCTGACACCATACTGTAATGCTCTCGACCATCAACCCTATGATCAGGCCAACATTACTACGCAGAATAACAATACTCACACTTAATTATATAAACAACATGCATTTAAGCAACGAAACATATTTAAAACTCAGAGTAAGCCTAAGAATTACTGCTAACATAATTTTAAAACATGGCATTAGCATTAATTCATATGCACAGCAGAATACATGATAATTATAAATACACAGACATGCAGAAACATAATTGAAACATCATCTGGTACTTATCTTTGAAACAATGGTAGTTCCACCAACCAGGTGCAGGCCTTCCACGAACCTCCCGGACTTAGACCACACTTCTCATCAAGCTCAACAATGGGTCACCCCCGAGCTGGGACTAAGCTCCACCCCAAGGCAAGGAATTCTAGGCTAGGCTAAGGTTACAGGGAAAACACACAATCATAAGGAAGGAATTCTCTCCCATGAACCACTCATACTCACTTCCCACAGACTCTTCTTCCCCACATGCTTGTTCCACCCCAGGAGTATACACCTTCTCTGTCACCTAGACAGTCCTTCGATTGCTAACCTCCCTTGCCTTGGGTTTTAGCAACAGACCGGACCGGAAGTCTCCAAGCTCTATGGCAGCTACAGGGTTCCTTCCAGGAGTTCTCTCCTTCCTCTGCGCACTCTCTCACCTAGAGAGAATCGCTCACAGGCCAAGCAACCTATTCTTCCAACTTCAATCACCTCTCTCACCTGGAGAGAATGTTGTACAAACTGGCCAACAAGCCACACGCAGTCCAGCACTACGTGGCCACAATAGCTAATGGGGAAAACAAACACGGGCTTTCCAATAGGCTTAGCAATGACAGGATGGTCTTGCGGTTATGGCTTGGGAATAGAGATTCGACACACAGGTTCGATGGTTCAAATAAAGGTGTCTCGTATTTTCAGAACTCAACACAGGCTATCCCTGAAATCAACACAGACTTTTCCCCACGGTTTGAGAATTGCACCAGGGTATCTCTTGCAGAGGTCGGACGGGTTCACATTCAGGTAGTCGAGTCGAATGGAGGAGGAACCCCCAACATGGCTCATCTCAACTGTTTTATTTGCATGCACCTGGGTTGACACTTGTCACCCATGAAACTGCATGTGTTCCTTCAGCATGCATTCCTCCCACCATTTGGAAATCACATGTCCTTCCAGAAGAACTTAGGATAAAAACATATTACTCACATGTCTTTTGGAATAATATTAAAATATTATTCCCTAAGGAATTAAGTCCCTAGGCTCAACACTTAGTCCCCTTTTCCCACCTTCCATCCCCTCATTCCTTTCCCACTCTGTGGAAGCTTAGTCCCCCATCACGCATTCATCGTGGTCGATCTTCACACGGCAGTGTTTATATTTTTATTAATAATGTGCATAGATACATGTACAAAATCAGGCTCTTGGCCTTCAACACTTAGGCTCTCTGGACTAACAATCCCATAAGCCCACTAGCTTATATAAACTCGGCTCACCAGCCTATAAAACATATTTACAATTCATTTCATAAACAATATTTACAATAGGGCTCGGCCTTGGGGACATTACACTTTCTGTCAAGAATCTCCCATTCTTCATCCTTCATAGTCGTCGTATTATTTTCTATTATGCCCAATGGTAGGAATAGATCCTTCTGATATAAATAATCTCCCATCTACATCTTCCATAACTGGTAGTTTTGGCTGTTAAATTTCTCGACCCTAAACTTTCCATCTTCCGTCATTGCTCCCACTCAAACCAGGAACCCTCCTTTCTTGCAAGTTACCTTTCGCTATGATACTTGTTGTTAGAAAAATAGGATCACGAAGAAATAAAATAAAACAAATGTGAAAATAAAATACAGAAGATACACAATACAATAGAGACATAGATATACATGGTTCACCCAATGTGGGATATGTCCACCAAAGAAATTGCAAGTTCCTTTCTTTATTATTATCCAACAATCGAAGGGATACAACCTACAACAAACCCATTGTAATTTCCTCTTCTTTCTCTCACAGTCTTCTATCTCATAATACAATATTCACCACAATACATTTCCCATATAATAGAGGGTTTCCTTATAGGGGAAAAAACCCTAACATAATTTCTATCATTAGATCTGCGACCTTATAATGAATGGTCTAGATTTACAATGAAATTACAATATACATTTACAAGGCAATTTTTCCTTCAAGGGCTTCACCCCCGGATCCTGCAGAGGAGGTAACCCCCCTATGCACTCCCCCGTGTGGAAGAGTGTACATACTTCTAGGGTGTAAATACTTCATGGGGTATAAACACGGCTAAAAACAAAAGACCTCTGAATCAGGAAGATAATCAGGCTCCACAACCAACAGACCTTTCTTGAATCAATGGAATATATAATTTCTCTAGTCTCATAGTATTTTGTACATCCCATTCCCAATGCTTTTGTGACTGACAAAGGCATGATATTTTTTGTTGATCCATCGCCAACTAGAAAATTATGTAATGAAAAGTCATGATTTTCCATGGATATGTAGAATGGTGGGACTTTACCCCTTGTCCTAATTGATGAAACATTTTGTTGTTTCCTGGTATTCATGACAATAACTTATATCCTAGTATTTGAATCATCAAGTGTCTTCAAAATATTTTCTCTTTGTTGTGGTATCTTCACCACCTCCATGGAAACACAATTTTGAGTTTGGCTAAGGCATCAATCATATTATAATTCATTTGTTATGGATCCTTTTCCTGACTAGAAATTGTTTATTGCTTTGATAGTTCTACAATATTTGTTTTCATTTTTTATTTCTCAAGTGCTTCCTTCATCTTGAATTTATTCACTTGTGATCTAGTTTGGACAACATTATCTTGTGAATATTATAGATCTTCTTGTTCATCAAAAATTTAAAAATATGATGTTCCTTCATCCATATATACTAACTCTAAAACTTCATCTTGGGTGATGGCTGCTTCTTCACCAAAAAGTTTAAAGATTTCTTCTTCCACAATCTCTTCTATTACCACAACATTAGGATTTGGAACTCTTGGTGCCCTCGGTCTATGTTCTTAATTTATGTCATTTCTTACTCTATGATCTTGTAATGGGAGTCTTGTATTTTGATTTGGTGGGACAAAAATTTTGTCTCTTTTCAGCCTAGTGATTTCATTATGCATATGTTTGATGGTTCTACTCATTTGAGGAATCTCTATTTTTTGTCTTGTTTCCTAAGAAGTTGCAGGATTGTTTTTGACATTAGAGGGAACCCCCTTGAGGATCCCTCCACCGATTGCTCTATTTTCAATGCTTATTGAAGTAGATGGCTATTGATTTGATATGGCAAGAGTATTCATTTGTCTTTGTACTTTCCCAAGAATGATCTCGGGATCAGCATTGGTCTCCAACATAAATTATTCCATCTTTGTTTCTTTCTAAATGGATCCATGTAGATCATTTATTTGTGAAGATATGATTGAATAAATTACATTTGCAGGAATTGCATTCTTAGAACATCCAAATATAACAAAGGAATTCGTTCATTGATCTTCTAGGATTTGATTCAAACTATTGAAGAACTGTAAACTGAAATATATGATTCTTTCTCCCTTATTGAGATGGATTTGAGTAAACTGGGTAAACAACATATGATATGCAATGGGAGGTGCATACATAGTCATAAAGTTATTCTCTATATAATCAAATGATATGATTGACCGAGCCAAAGAGACAAAGGTACCATTTATAATATTGACCTATCAAGGTCTAAAGAAAGACTATGGCCATCACATCATCATGTTCAATTAAATGCATATCACAAACACTTAATAATTGATCCATGTGTATCTTTGGATCCATGATTCCATCGCCTGAAAAAACTGGTAAAACTCCTTGAAAGAGGGTCAGTAATGTATGTTGTTCTCCTTGTAAATTAAGTGGGATGGACCTATCCCTTCTTCTTGAAACTCTTTGTATTTCATTTATTTCTTCTCGATTCTTAGAAATCTCATTTCTTTCCTCTCAATCACCTATGATTAGGGTTCTTCTTATTTCTGATTTGGAGCTTTAACCAACTTTGTGAAGATGAAGTTTCTTGCTCTTACTTCTTATTAGTGGACCTTTATAAGGTTCCATTTTTTCTTGGATTCACATCCTTTTTCTTTTTCTTAACACTATCTCTCTTTCTTCATCCTAAGAAAGGGTTTCCCAAGATATTTCAAGATCTTCTCGAGTTTTTGGTTTTCTCAACACCAAATTTGTTGGGAATAGGGTGGAACATGACATGAAATAGAGGACACAGTACTGCAGATAATCAGAGAGGATTTTTTTTTTGAATATAAAGATGGTGTCTAAAGACATCATTACAACACTTAAGAAAAGAACACATTGATCAAAAAATCACAATGCATGTCGCGCATATTGATATGCATGATTTATTGCACAATCTATGATATTGATAATGAACCAAGGGGTCTTCTTATATAGTCTCAAGATCTAACCAACTTCCACATAATACAAAATATCTTCTCCACATATAACCATCGGTTATTAGATTTGACTCCACCAAATCTGCTTTGTCGAGTCGATTCGAAAAGGATGCTCGACCTAGTCGCCTATGCATCCAACTCGTAGTTAATTGATGGGTTGATCGATCCATTGCCCGACTATCTTCGACTACTAGTCAATTGTCCAACCAACGAGCATGTCAACTACTTGACCAACTGATGTAATGTGTTGGTCGATCACTATTGATGAGGAATTATCTTGAGAATATAGCCATTAATAACAACTTTTAACACTTAACCAATTTAGTCATTTCGAGGAGATGTGTATTAAATGTACATCAAGAACGTGATAAGACAAGACATGGGTTACCATGGGGCGGTGGACAATCAGGATGGTGGAACATCAAGGTAATGAAATGGTGGGGTAAGAGCATGGTAGGGAAGCAGTATTGTGAGGGGTCAGGGATAGTATATGGAGGAGTAATGAAATCACCGCGGACCAGTGGTGAGAAAGACTTAAGGAAAAATTAATTGAGAAAAAATAAACTAGTTATTGATAGGTCATGGGGTTATAGACAAGCGGGATAGTGGGAAAATGGAGAAGAGACATAACGTACCATGGACCAAGAATGATTTTAAGGATGGAAATTTATTTTAAAATGTAGAAACCTTGGTGAATCTTACTAGTCCTTAAGATGGAAACTATACAATGTTTGGCGATATTTTTGTAAAAATATTCAAATTTCTAAGGATTTTATATAGTTTGTGTAAAATTTTGGTTATTTTTAAGATAAAATAATTTTATCCTATAGAATTTGGGCAAATCATTTTTAGAATGGTGAAACATTTTTGGGAAAAAATATGGAAAATTATCCCATGGGCAAAATTAAGCACCTAAAATTTTCCCTTCCGTGGACCCGCGGTAAGTCATGGACAATTTGGATAAGTATAAGAAGTGGATCAGGACAACGGGTCACGGGTATGGACGAGATAATCATGAAGGTGTCCTAGACCCATGGTGAAAGTTTTTTTAATTTTTTTAAGTATATGTGCACAACAGAGGCAGCGAAAATCAATGGTGTATTTTGGGGGTCATGGAAGTTGAACAAGACTAGAAAATGCATTATGAACCTGCAACAAACTCAAAAAAATTCTAAGTATGGGAAAGAATATACAAGATATATTTCACAATATTTAACACATTTGAGGATCAAAAATGTTCTTCTCAACTATGGAACAAGTATAATGCTTATAAAATAATGGAACCCCTTCTCTTCTTACAGCCTAGTATTTAACATAGCCTGATAATTGTCTAGGGTTAAAGTGTTTTTTCATTCTCAACCCTTAATTAGTGATAAGGTTTTGGAATTTCTAGAACCTTCTTGAAATTCCACTCATGGCTATCCTCACATGTGTAATTAATGGGGGATGATGTGGCACCCACTCATACCATAGTGGTCAACATGGTAGGTCAACTTGTGGGAGGCATAACCTCCACATACGAGCTCTAATTGAATTATTTTTTGCATCGTTGTAAAAGGTATCAATGTTTCTAACAATTTCAAGGGATTTTGAGCTAAGCTCACAAAGTTTAGACCTAAAAAAATTCCATTTGATGCCTCAAAATGGATCTGTAAGGTTATGGACCCCAAATCTCCAAAATGGAACCTACTGCTAAAATGGGATCTACATGCTAATTCCTTCAATTTTTCCACCCATAAAGTACTAATATATATGATGAATTATATGATGATCTATTATGAATAATACCTCCCCATTTAGGGAAGATTTTGGTCCCCAAAATATTTATTAAATGAGGTTATGACATTTTTCCTCTACCTTCTCCCTAGAGTACGATTTCTCTTTGCATGGAAGATATCCTTTCAATCCAATCTTCCAAAGGTCATGTTTTTATTATCTTGTAGTTTTTGGATTCCTCTACAAAATTGTGTCTTCTAAAAACTTTGTTTGAGCATATAGCACTAAGTCATCCATGGTAGGTAGGACCTACTCCGCCTCTTTATCCAACATGGAAGACTTGTAGAGTTTCAAATTCTCCACATTCACTATTGAGTAAATTCACATGTATGGGGGTATATTGAGTCTATAGGCGTTATCTCTCGCCCTCTCCAATACCTCAAAAGGGTCATCCCACAAAGCCTTGATCTTCTTACCAAGAACCTGTAGTATTTCCTTGTTCATCTATAACCAAACTTTGTCTTCCATTTTGAATGACTTTTCGATTATGTGTTGATCATGTCTAGCCTTATAATTTTCTTATGACTTATTCACTATCTCTTGTACTTGCAAATGGATTTGTCTAATATTTTCAACAAATTTATCTACTTTCAATGTTTCCCCTATGATGTCTTCCCTCACTCCTCCTTGATTTGCATAAACAACATCCAAGGGAGAAGGTGGAAAATATCCAAATTAAGTTTCAAAATGGGACTTACCTGTAGAAGTATGGGTTGCTTTGTTATAAGAGTGTTGAATGTAGATTAGAATTTCATCCCAAGTCTTTGGATGCTTCTGATTGTAACCCCTCAAAATATGTACCAACATCATGTTGTCTATTTTTGTCTACCCATATGTCTATGGATGGAATTTTGTAGATCTCTTCAACTTTGTGTCCATATTCTCTCAAAGTGTAATCCAAAAGGCACTAAGAAATCTGGTATCCATGTCTAAGATTATGCTCCTTGGTATCCCAAAGTGCACCTACACCTATTTAAAGGACATGTTTTCTACTTATTTTCCTTTGATGATATTTTTACAAGGAATAATAATGCACATCATGTTGAACCTCTCAACAACCAAAAAAATATAGTGATGTCCCTTCTTGGTTGTTAGCAAACCACCCAGAAAATTCATGGAAATTTTTTCCGAAGGTTGCTCAAGTATAGGTAAGGGATGGCATAGACCTTTCTTTCTATTATTGGGCTTGATGGTACAACAAAGTATATGTATTTTAATATATTGATCTACATCTTCTTGCATTCTGGACTAATACAAATACCTTTGCAAGTTAGCAATTGTCTTCCCATCACCAAAATGTCTTGAAACCTTGGAGGTGTGAGCCTCACTAATAAGATGCAATATTTCACCTTTAGGGACACAGAGTGTGTCTAGATTGTAGAGTAACCCATTATGAATACAATAGTTATCTCCCATGAAACATTTCATAATGATAACATATCATCTTACCTCCTTGAATCAAAAATTCTCCCATAACATACCCACTTGAATCTATCTCCACTTCTAAAGGATTCTACAAGTTAGGCAATCTGAGAATTGATGCTTGAATAATATTTTGTTTTAGCTCATCGAAATATTTCTGCTAATTATTTCCCCACTAGAAACTCTTACCACTCAATATTATGTCATGGAGTGGTGCATTAACTACTAAAAAGGATGCTATGAAATTTCATAGGTATTGTGTTTCCCCAACAAACATCATAACTTCAGTGACATTAGTAGAAACTGGCCATTTTATGATGTCCTCCATCTTTGTGGGATCTATATTTAGCTCCCCTCAACCAATAACATATGCCAAATACACCAATGACTACTAATAAAACTCACATTTCTTGATATTTAACAACAGTTGGTGTTTTTCTAGATCCACTTATTTTTCACTATTATTTTTTAAATCTAGTTAACTTATGCTAATTGTGATGTTGATGTGGAACTCGAGTCCACCTAGCATCCACAAAAGGATGCTCTGTCAGCTCCTCACTCACTTGGATTTACCCTATTAGTCCCATCTTCCTCTCCCTTCGTTACTTATCCCTTCCACATCACACACATTATTATCTATCTATCTATCTATATATATGTGTGTGTGTGTGTGTGTGTGTGTGTGTGTGTGTGTGTGTGTGTGTGTGTGTGTGTGTGTATGCCCACAGGCCTTGGTTGATACGTGGCACCTTTTTATTGGGTTATGAGAATGGGTGGGTCCCATAGTGTGCCCATTCTCCACATGCGTGTGAATTTGCTCGCTATTTTAATCAGACAATGGAGGATCATGGGGCATCGACAATGATTGATGGTCACTATCGCATAGTGGGCTCCCCACCCTACCAACCATTAATAGAGGAGGGAGGGGTTGTGAAACCTAACCATTGTTTGGCCCTTGGTGATGTGTTTCACATCGGTTCATTGTACACCCCCCCCCCCTGCCCGACCTCGGCCTATGGTTAACATAACCCCACAAGTGTAGCATCCCTAGCTACCTATTGGGCCATGCCACTTAAAATTTCCACTCTCTGATGTTGATTTAATTCATAAAAATTCTCTGCATACTAAATAATAACAGAAAAGTACATGCAGTTCACACATGAAACACCCATGAAATTAATTATATAAATAAAACACAACACATCAATTTAACACAAATTGATAATTATCTTTATAAAAATAACACCAACTGCATGCAGACCTTCCATGCTCCTCCCAACCTTAGACACGTTGCTAATGAACTCTCAACAATGACCACCCCTTAGTTGGGGCTCAAACTCCACCTAGGTAAGGTAATCTAACCCAAGATAAGGTATCTTGAATAGCATAATCTCATACTCAGGTGCCAAATAAAACTAATAGCCTACACTCCCTCATTCCCCACATGCATGTCCCACCCAAGGAAGTGTGTCCATTATTTTCTCAATAGTCCCTCGACTGCTACACTTCCCTTTCGAGGCTTCAACAAGAGGCCATACAGGAAGTATTTGAGCATGTATCTTCAATTTGGAACCTTGGTAAATCAATTCCCAACAATTCTCTCACCTAGATAGAATGCTCACGGGCCTGACGACCCGCTTCTTCAATCATATGGGCCTGACAACCCACTTCTTCAATCCAGCTCCCAAGCTAACCAAGTACAGGTATAAGTTCTGATTATAGTCTAGCACAATAGGGTATAAATCACAACTATGTGAGTTAAGGCATGATAATGATAGAATCCATGGAAATGAACTAAGTCCAAACTATATGTATGCATGTTCCCAACTTGACACTTGTCAGGTTGGGAACTACCTTGGGCCCACTTGACCCCCACTTGTCCCCCCTCCTTAGAACTTAGCATAAAATAAATATCCATGCATTGTACTTTAAGAAATATTAAAGGAATATTAATATAATATTCCTTTGGGCTTAATCCCCCTAGCTTAGCCCCCTTTTCCTAAAATCTTATTCCCCTTTCCCTACCTAGTGGTGATCCAGGTGGATATTGGTGGCCACCCTCTTATTCCAATTGGCTCCTCATGTTCATGTTTTATTCAACACATCTTTTTGTACTACTTTATAATTGTGAGTTCTACACTTTTAGGGTTGTATTAATCCTCACACATTCTCCAAGTGGATACGAGTGGCCTCTCTCCTAATCCAATTGGCTTATTTTGTTTGTTTTCATGTTAGCACATCTTGATGTACTTCCAGGGTTTTTTTGGGGCCCTAAACGTTGTTCTTTTTTACTCACCACAGTCAGACTGTTGACAAAGTTAGATTCTAGCAACGTAATGTGTAGTTCTTTGAAATACCTTTCCAACGGGATATCATGCGCCTAAAACAAAGGTCATATGAAAAAGTTACGACCCTAGGAAGTTGAGGTACCAAATTACACCAACTTACCCATAGGGCCCACATGACTTTGGGTGTTTCACCTTCTAGGGTTAGGTTTTTTTATGTCTAGAGTTTTGGCATTCATGAGTAATATGAAAAGGGCCTCTGGAGCCTCATTGTAATCCATTCTACTTAGACGGATGTGCATAGCAGCTACATCTCTTCTCAGAGATAGCTACCACCATTCGAGCAAGTTTCAGTTATGCAATTTTACAGTTTCAACCTATTTCATTATTTAATAGAAGATATTGTTCACTAGATATTTGGGTTATTCTTCCTATCTCTGTGTTTATTGTATTCAGTTTTTTAATCAGTTTGTTACTCTCCTAAATCTGGATCAGTGGTATCAAAGTGGTCTGCTCTTCATTTATGATGGAGGAGGAGATCCTATTAAAATGTTGCTCGAGGAAGCCCTCGCATGACAAAGAAATGAAATGATGGACAAATTCACACATTATCCTTTGATGGTTTCCCACAGGATAAGCATATTCATCAAGTGGCCATGAAACCCCATTCAAGGTACATGTAAATTTTGATATTCCATTATTTGAAGGACCGATAGATTCGGATGTTGTAGATAAATGGTTGAATCTTCTCGAAGGATATTTTTCGGTCCACAATTTTTCTGATAGGGAAAAGATCACTTTTTCACTCCTCAAGGTTGTTCCCCATGTTAAATACTAGTGGGATACTTACTCTAAGCAAAGGTCCATGGAGGAATCCGCAATTTTTGTGGTGGCCCCTACATGGGATTCCTTCCGAGATTCCATTATAGAATAGTACTACCTTGTTGGGAGCTATGAGGACTAGTACACCAGATGGACCACCCTACGTCAAGAAAGGGACCAAACGGTACCAGACTTCACCAATATTTTCCATACCCTACACACCAAATTGGGTATCAAATATTCTGAGCATCATCTGGTGCTCAAATACTGTATTTTTTTGCATAGATACATTCAAACATAAATGGATTTCTTGGACATCACCTCATTGGGCATGGATTATAGATACGTTTTCAAGATTGAGCATAAATTTAAGCAGAAACGGTGAGAGTTTGGATCTGCAAACCCCTCATAGTCGAAGCAAGGAAAAGGCAACCCCAACCCACACAGCAAGGGACCAAGTCGAGATGGCCACCCTCAGGAAAATCCATCCAAGCTCCAACATAAGAAGCGAAACGGGAAGATGAAGAAGGACATGGGAAAATGGTGTGAGTACAATAAAAGTCCTTGGCACGACACCGACAAATACCACTCCAAGAAGTCCCTCGTGGTCGAGATGAAGGCTTCTAAGTCAGAGTTTGATTCTGATTATGAGTCAAATCCTAAAGGAGGGAATAATATTATCAATGTTGAACCCAGTGCCATGGTCACTACCACCAAATTCCGGCCAAGCGAACTAGAAGAACCATAGGAAGGGGAACGCCTCTTTCACTCACAGATGGGGGTCAAGGGGGATCTAATTCATTTCATTGTTGATAGCAGTAATAAGAAGAACATGATTTCAGCAGAGGGCATCAAGAGGTTGAACCTGCCAATGACACCTCACCCATGGCCATACACCATCGGTTGGCTTCGTCAAGGAATATATCTTCGTGTCAACCAACAGTGTCGTCTACCATACGGAATCAAGCCTTTCAAATATGAGGTACTGTGTGATATTTCTCCCCTTAAAGTTTGTGATGTTCTTTTAGGGAAACCATATTTGTGGAAGTGCCATGTTGTGTATGTGTCTAGACCCCGCAGTGTTATTATTACCTTGAGTAGACAATTGTACAGGATCCCAGAGGTGGCACCACTGCTATTTATTTAATCTTTTCTAAGCAATGCAGTAAGGTCATTTCAAAGACCGGGAAGTTCATCTTCTTTGTGATCTGTGCTCACAGTAAGAAGAAGGTTGTTGCCACTTCCGTGACCTATACACAATGCCTCTCTTTGCAGTAGAATAAAGTGGACAAGATTGTGGAAGAATACAAAGACATATTCACCTCACCTATAGGGGACTGACACACTGCCAAGTCAAGCATCCAATTGATCTGACCCCCGATGCACCTCTACCTAATGGACCAGTATATCGGCGCTCGTTGATGGAGAATGAAAAAATCATGTGTAATATCCAAGAGCTTCTTCAAAAGGGGCACATCAGACCTAGATCCTCCCCTTCCTGAAGCCCGATTGTACTGGTGCAAAAGAAGGACGTGACTTGGAAACTTTGCATTGATTACAGAGCCTTAAACAAAATCACAATCAGGAACCGCTACCCCATTACCAGGATCGATGACCTTCTTAACCAACTCAAGGAGGAAAAGTTCTTCAGCAAGATTGACCTGAAGTCTGGCTACCACCAAGTTCCCATCAAACCAACTGATGTCTAGAAGACAACCTTCAAGTCTAAAGAAGGTCTCTATGAATGGCTAGGCATGCCCTTTGGCTTAAAAAAATGCAACAGCCACTTTCATGAGGTTGATGAAAGATGTATTGAGACCCTTCACCAACTCCTTTGTGGTAGTATATTTGGATGACATACTCATGTTCAGCAGAACATGAGAGGAGCACATGTGGCATATTCAGCAGGTTTTGAGCACTCTACGGTAGTATAAGCTTTATGCCAACTTCAAAAAATTCTCTTTTGGCATGAACTAGGTATAATACCTAGGATACATTGTTGATGAGAATGGGGTACATGTTTATCTAAATAAGAACCAAGTCATTCGTTATTGGCCATCCCTGACCACACTAACCGAGCTTCAGAGCTTCTTGGTACTAGGCAATTTCTATCAATGGTTCATGTTGGGATTCTCCCATATTGCATGGGCCCTCAACCAGGTGACCAAGGGTGGTGGTAGGGCCAAGTTTGTTTGGGGGAAGGAGAAACAACGAGCATTCGATGATCTGAAACATCGCTTGTGCTCAACTCCAGTACTCTCTTTGTCCGATCTGCAACACCCATTCGAGATTGAGACTGATGCATCTGACTATGTTGTGGGTGCATTTCTCACTCAGAATGAGAATTCAGTGGCATACCATAGTAAGACACTCTCTGATATTGTCTGGAAACACCCCACCTATGACAAGGAAGTGTATTCCATTGTACAAGTCTATCGTCAATGGAAACATTACATTCTGGGGAAAGAGACGATCATACACATTGATCACAAGCCTCTGCAGTTCATACAGACACAAGGGAAATTGCAGAATGATTGCCATCAGAAGTGTTCCACCTACCTGTAGCAGTTCCATATCAACTTCAATTATAAGACATGTATCTCCAATCATGTAACTGACTGCCTCAGTTGACCTCATGTGGCTACACTCACCACTGTGCTCCCTTCCTGTGGACATGAAACATCGGAGTGGCCCCAACTTTACTAGCAAGATCCGAACTTCTCCACCACATATTAGCTCTTGTGTATAGGTGCCACTGTCACTGATTTTCACATTCAGAATGGACTCTTATGCCACCTGGGCCATATTGGTGTTCCTACAAGAAAGCATGCAAAGTTGATTTAGGAATCCCATTACAGTCGGGTGGTAGGAAATTTTGGCGTAGAGAAAATTATGGTCGTTCTTCAGAAACATTTTTATTGGCCAAAACTTCGACAGGACGTCAAAAAATATATCAGATATTTCACTTCATGCACCATTTCCAATCCAGCCATCAAGAACCAAGGCTTATACACCCCTCTTCCTATTCCCGAGAATCTGTGGGAATCCATCTCCATGGATTACATGTCCAGTTTTTCGTCCACCAAGCACGGAAATGACTGTGTGTTTGTGGTCATTGATTGGCTTTCAAATATGTCTATCCTCACAGCCTGTAAGAAGAATGTCACAGCGGGAGATACTGCCAAGATATTCTTCGAACGAGCTACTTTGGGATACCACAGACCATCATCTCTAACCAAGATAGCAGGTTCCTCAGCACCTTTTGGTCCAGTCTCTTATCTCTATTGGACACCAAGCTCACAAAATCCATTGCTTTCCACGCCCAAACCAATGGCCAAACTGAGGTCGTCAATCAGATGAGTGTGCACATCTTGTGCATGTACAATTCTAAGCATCCACGTACATGGGACGAGAGTCTCCCATATGTCTAACACAGTTACAACATGTCTCTCCATAGTTCCACCAACCATAGCCCATTTCAGGTGGGTATGGGATTCCAAACCTTGGGACCCATTGATATTTCACTTCCTCTTGCCACTTCACATATAGACTCTTCCTCCAATCATTCTCCAATCGATAAAGCCACTAGATTCATTGAGCAGATTCAGCACATACGCCAACAGGTCCAAGACATTTTTCATAAATCCAATTCTAATTACAAGTAGCGCCATGATCAACACATGGTACCACACCAATTTCATGTTGGTGACAAAGTGTGGATACATTTTCAAAAGGATCATCTCATCGGGCCCCATAGGAAGTTTTTCCCACTTCGTTATGGGCCTTACACTATCACCAAGTTTGTGGGTAGCAATGATTTTGAGCTCAACACTCCACACTTCCTTGGTCTACATCCAGTATTCAATGTAGACCTCCTTCGACCATATTACCCACCATTATTGGACACCTCTGAGATTGCCAAACAACTGACACCAACAAACCTCCAACCTGATTGCATGGAACAAGCATCCACCGATCATATAGTGGACACATATGTCAAGGGCACTCGCCAGCAATGGATCTAGCTTTATCGGGTTGTCAAGGTAGGGAAACTGCTACACCAAGGCAAGAGGCTCACCCGGGGCCAAATCTAGCAGAATTTCCCTCACCTGATGGGGGAAATCAACACAATGCAGACCATTTATTCCTAAGGGGGGAGGATTGATACAGGTGTATATTAGTGGCCAACCACCTATTCCAATTGGCTCCTTGTGTTTGTTTTTTATTCAACATGTCTTTTTGTACTTCTTTATAATTGTGATTTCTACACTTTTGGGTTGTCTGAAGCCTCACACATTCTCTAGGTGGATACTCTTGGCCTCTCTCCTAATCCAACTAGATTATTTTGTATGTTTTCATGTCAGCACATCTTGCTCTACTTCCAGGGTTGTTTTGGGGCCCTAAACGTTTATTTTATGACTTGCCACAGTCATATTATAGACGAAGTTAGATTCTGATAGAAGAATGTGTATCTCTCTTAAATACCTTTCCAACGGGCTATCACGCGCCTAAAACAGAGTTCATATGCAAAATTTACAACCTTAGGAAGTTGGGGTACCAAATTACACAAACTTACCCATAGGGCCCACATGACTTTTGGTGTTTCACCTTCTAGGGTTAGGTTTTTGGATGTATAGGGTTTTGGCATTCATGAGTAATATGAAAAGGCCCTCTGGATCCTCATTGTAATCCATTCTTCTCAGAAGGATGTGTGTAGCAGCCACATCTCTTCTTAGAGATAGCTACCACCATTCAAGCAAGTTTCAGTTCTGTAGTTTTACAGTTTCAGCCTATTTCATTATTTAATAGAAGATATTGTTCACTGGATATTTGTGTTATTCTTCATATCTCTGTGTTTATTGTATTCAATATGTTAATCAATTCGTTCTACTCCTAAATCTAGATCAGTGGTATCAGAATGGTATGCTCTTCATTTATTTTTCTTCGTGCATGTTCCTAAAAGGTCTGGGTACAAGAAATTGGGACTTGAACCAATCGATCCATTACCATATCGGTCGCACAAAGCTCGAAAAAAACCCATGGGAAACAAAAAATAAAGATGATGGAGCAGGAGATCTTATTAAAATGTTGCTCGAGGAATCCCTCACACGACAAAGGAATGAAATGATGGACAACTTTGTGCAGATCCTTCGACAGTTTCCCATGGGAGAAGCATCTTCATCAAGCGACCATGCAACCCCCTTCAACGTACAGGTAAATTTTGATATTCCATTATTTGAAGGACTGATAGATGTGGATGTTGTAGATAAATGGTTGAATCTACTCTAAGGATATTTTTCGGTCCACAATTTCTCTGATAGAGAAAAGATCACTTTTGCACTCCGTAAGGTCGTTCACCATGTTAAATATTGGTGGGATACTTACTCTGAGCAAAGGGACGTGGCGGAATATTCAATTTTTGTGGTGACCCCTACATGGGATTCCTTCCAGGACGCCATTAAAGAACATTACTACCATGTTGGAAGCTACAAGGACCAATACACCAGATGGACCACCCTACGTCAAGAAAGGGACTAGACAGTACCAGACTTCACCAATATTTTCCATACCCTATCACCAAATTGGGTATCAAATATTTTGAGCGTCATCTAGTGCTCAAATACCATGGTTGTTTTCATAGATACATTCAAACATAAATGGTGTTCCTGGACATCCCCTCATTGGGAACGGCTTATAGATACATTATCAAGATCGAGCAAAAATTTAAGTAGAAATGACAACAATTTGGATCTGAAAACCCCTCACAGTTGAAGCAAGGAAAAGGAAACCCCAACCCACACAGCAAGGGACCAAGTTGAGATGGCCACCCTCAGGACAATCTTTCCAAGTCGCAACACAATAAGAGTAATGAGAAGATGAAGAAGGACATGGGAAAGTGGTGTGAGTACCATAAAAGTCCTTGGCACAACACCAACGAATGCCACTCCAAGAAGTCCCTCATGGTTGAGCTGAAGGCTTCCAAGTCAGAGCTCGATTCTGATTCTAAGTCAAATCCTGAAGGAGGGAAGAATACTATTGATGTTGAACCCAGTGCCACAGTCGCTACCACCAAATTCCGTCCAAGAAAACCAGAAGAACCAGAGGAAGGGGAACGCCTCTTTCACTTTCAAATGTGGGTCAAGGGGGCTCCAATTCATTTCATTGTCGACAGCGGTAATCATAAGAATCTAATTTCAGCAGAGGTTGTCAAGTGGCTAAACCTCCCAATGACATCGCACCCGCAGCCCTACACCATCAATTGTCTTCGTCAAGGAAGAGATCTTTGTGTCAGTCAAAAACGTCGTCTGACCTACGACATCAAGCCTTTCAAAGATGAGGTATTGTGTGATATTCCTCCCCTTGAAGTTTGTGATGTTCTTTTAGGACAACCATATTTGTGGAAGTGTCATGTTGTGTATGAGTCTAGACCACGCACTGTTATTATTACTTTGGGTAGACAATTTTAGAGGATCCCATAGGTGGAATCGCCTACTGATATTTATTTAATCTATGCTAAGTGATGAAGTAAGGTCATTTCACAGACTACGAAGTTTGGCTTCTTTGTGATATGTGGTCACAGTAAGCAAAAGGTCACTGCCACATCCGTGGCCTCTACACAACGCCTCTCTTTGCACCATAAGTAAGTGGACGGGATCATGGAAGAATACAGAGACACATTTGCCTCACCTACAGGGGTACCAACACACTGCCAAGTCAAGAATCCAATTGATCTTACCTCTAGTGCACCTCTACCTAATGGACCAGACTATCGGTGCTCGCTGATGGAGAATGACGAAATTTGGCGTCAGATCCAAGAGATTCTTCAAAATGGGCACGTCATACCCAGCTCCTCCCCTTGCAGAAGCTTGATTTTACTGGTGCAGAAGAAGGACGGCACTTAGTGACTCTGCATTGATTAGAGAGCCTTAAAAAAAATCACAGTCAGGAACCACTACCCCATTCCCAAGATGGATGACCTTCTTAACCAACTCAAGGGGGAAAAGTTCTTCAAAGATTTACCTGAAGTCTAGATACCACCAAGTTCCCATCGAACCATATAATGTATGGAATATATCTTTCAAGTATAAATAAGGTCTCTACAAATGGATATACATGCCCTTCATCCAAGTCATACATGACTGGCCAACCCCGACCACACTGATCGAGCTTCGGAGCTTCTTGGGACTAGCCAATTTCTACCAACGGTTCATGTTGGGATTATCCCATATTGCATGGGACCTCAACCAGGTGACCAAGGGAGGTGGTAGGGACAATTTCGTGTGGGGGAAGGAGCAGCAATGAGCATTCAATGATTTTAAACATCATTTGTGCTCAGCTCCAGTACTCTCCTTGCCTGATCAGATCGTATGATCGTCTCTTTCTCGAGAATGTAATGTTTCCATTGACGGCAGGCTTGTACAATGGATTACATTTCCTTGTCATAGGTGGGGTATTTTTGGACAATATCGGAGAGTGTCTCACTATGGTATGCCATCGGATTCCCATGTTGAGTGAGAACTGCGCCCACAACATAGTCAGATGCATCATTCTCAATATCGAATGGGTGTTGTATATCGGGCAAGGAGAGTACTGCAGCTGAGCACAAACGATGTTTCAGATCATCAAATTCTCATTAATTCTCCTTCCCCCACATGAACTTGGCCCTGCCACCTCCCTTGGTCACCTAGAAGAGGACCCATGCAATATGGGAGAATCCTAACACAAACCGTTGATAGATATTGGCTAGTCCTAAGAAGCTCCGAAGCTCGATCAGTGTGGTCGGGGCTAGCTAGTCACGAATGACATGGATTTTAGCCGGATCAACATGCACACCATGCTCATCAACAATGTAACCTAGGTATTGGACCATGTTCTGCCAAAAGAGAATTTTTCCAAGTTGGCATAAAGCTTGTGTTGTCGCAGAGTGCTCCAAACCTGTTGAATATGCCATGTGTACTCCTCCCACATTATGTTGAAGATGAGTATGTCTTCCAAATATACTACCACAAAGGATTTGATGAAGGGTCTCAATACATCATCCATCAACCTCATGAAAGTGGTTGGTGAATTTTTTAAGCCAAAGGGCATGACTAGCCATTCATAGAGACCTTCTTTAGACTTGAAGTTTGTATCTTGAATGTGAAAATCAGCGATAGTGGTGCCTGTACCCAAGAGTTGATATGTGGTGGTGAAGTCCGGATCTTTCTGGTAAATTTGGGGCCACTCTAATGTTTCATGTCCACAACAATGGAGCACAGTCGCAGTGAGTGCAGCCACAGGAGGCCGACTAAGGCATTCAAGGACACGATTGGAGATACATGTCTTATACTTGATGTTGAGATGGAACTATTGCAGGTAGGTGGACCACTTCTAATGGAGGTCAATCTTGTTGAAGAACTTTTCCCCTTGAGTTGGTCAAGAAGGTCATCAATCCTAGGAATGGGGTGGTGGTTCTTGACTGTGATTTTGTTTAAGGCTTTGTAATCAATGCAGGTTCACCAAGTCTCATCCTTCTTCTGCACCAGTACAATCGGGATTCCACAAGGGGAGGAGCTCGGTCTGATGAGCCCCTTTTGAAGAAGATCTTGGATATGACGCTTGATTTCGTCATTCTCCATCAACAAGCGTCGATAGACTCATCTATTAGGTAGAGGTGTGTCAAGGGTTAGATCAATTGGATGCTTGAATTGGTAGTGTGTCGGTACCCCTGTAGGTGAGATGAAGATGTCTCTATATTCTTCCACGATCTCATCCACTTGCTTTTGCTGTAAATATAGGCATTGTGTAGAGGACATAGATGTGGTGGTGACCTTATTCTTACTGTGAGCATGGATCACAAATAAGATGAACTTCCCAGTCTGTGAAATGACCTTACTTCATTGCTTAGCATAGATTAAAGAAATAGCAGTAGGCGGTGCCACCTCTGGGATCCTATACAATTGTCTACCCAAAGTAATAATAACAAAGTGGGTTCTAGACTCATACATAGCATGACACTTCCACAAATATGGTTGTCCTAAAATAATATCAAAAACTTCAAGGGGATCAATATCACACAATACCTCATATTTGAAAGGCTTGATGTTGTAGGGCAGATGGCATTGTTGGTTGACACAGAGATCTCTTCCTTGACGAAGTCAGCCAATGGTGTAGGGTTGCGGCTGCGGTGTCATTGGTAGGTTTAGTCACTTGATGACCTCTTCTGAAATTAGGTTCTTCTGACTACCATTGTCGACAATTAAATGAATCGGAGCCCCCTTGACCCACATCTGTGAGTGAAAGAGGCATTCCACTTCCTCTGGTTCTTCTAGTTTGCTTGGCCGGACTTTGGTGGTAGCAACCGCGGCACTGGGTTCAACATCGATAATCCACTTTCCTCCTCAGGATTTGACTCAAAATCAGAATCGTCCTATGACTCAGAAGCCTTCAGCTCGACCACGAGGGACTACTTGGAGCGGCATTCATCGGTGTTTTTCCAAGGACTTTTATGGTACTCACACCATTTTCTTGTGTGCTTCTTTGTCTTCGCGTTTCCCTTCTTGTGTTGTGGCTTGGACCAATTTTCCTTAGGGTGGCCATATCGACTTGGTCCCTTATTATGTGGGTTGGGGTTGCATTTTCCCTTCTTCAACTATGAGGGGTTTGTAGATCCAAACTCTCGTCATTTCTGCTTAAATTTATGCTCGATCTTGACAGTGTATCTATAATCCATGCCCAATGAGGTGATGTCCAAGAAATCCATTTTTGTTTGAATGTATCTATGCAACCAGTCATGTTATTTGAGCACTAGATGATGCTCAGAATATTTGATACCCAATTTGGTGCGTATGGTATGGAAAATATTGGTGAAGTCCGGTACTTTCTAGTCCCTTTCTTGACGTAGGGTGGTCCATCTGGTGTATTGGTCCTCATAGCTTCTAACAGGGTAGCATTGTTCTTTAATGGCATCCTGGAAGGAATCCCATGTAGGGGCCACCACAAAAATTATAGATTCATCCACGACCCTTTGCCCAAAGTAAGTATCCCACCAATATTTAACATGGGGAATTGCCTTAAGGAGTGCAAAAGTGATATTTTCCCTATCGAAAAAATTGTGGACCGAAAAAATATCCTTCGAGAAGATTCAACCATTTATCTACAACATATGCATCTATCATTCCTTCAAATAATGGAATATCAAAATTTACCTGTACCTTGAAGGGGGTTGCATGGTCTCTTGATGAAGTTGCTTCTCCCATGGGAAACCGTCAAAGGATCTGCGCAAATTTTTCCATAATTCTATTCCTTTTTCATGCGAGGGATTCCTCGAGCAACATTTTAATAGGATCTCATTCTCCATCATCTTTATTTTAGTCTCCCATGGGTTGTTTTCGGGCTCGTCGCAACCGATCTGGTAATGGATCGATTGGTTCAAGTCCCAACTTCTTGTACCCAGACCTTGTCAGAGATGCATGAAGAAAAATAAATGAAGATCACACCTCTATGATACCACTAATTTGTATTTAGGAGCAGAATGAACTGATTAATAGACTGAATAAAATAAACACAAAAATAGGAAGAATAACACAAATATCCAGTGAACAATATCTTCTATTAATTAATGAAATAGGCTAAAACTGTAAAACTGCAAAACTGAAACTTGCTCGAATGGTGGTAGCTATCTATAATAAGATATGTGGATTCTACACTTATCTGTTTGAGCAGAATGGATTACAATGAGGCTCCAAGGGCCCTTTTCATATTACTCATGCATGCCAAAACCCTAGACATCCAAAAACCTAACCCTAGAAGGTGAAACGCCAAAAGTCATGTGGGCCCTATGGGTAAGTTGGTGTAATTTTGTACCTCAACTTCCTATGGTCGTAAATTTTTCATACGACCTTTTTTTTAGGCTCGTGATATCCCGTTGGAAAGGTATTTCAAATAACTACACATTTTGCCATCAAACTCAGAGTCCATCTATAGTTTGACTATGGCAAGTCAAAAAAACAACGTTTAGGGCCCCAAAATAGCTCTGGAAGTATAACAGGATGTGCTGACATGAAAACATACAAACTAGGCTAGTTGGATTAGGTGAGAGGCCACGCATATCCACCTAGAGAATGTATGAAGATTCAGGTAGCCCCAGAAGTGTAGAACTCACAATTATAAAGTAGTACAGAAAGACGTGTTGAATCAAAAATAGACATGAGGAGCTAGTTGGAATAGGTGGGTGAACACCAATATACACCTAGATCAATCCTCCCCATTAGGAAGCAATGGTCTCCATTGTGGTAATTTCCCCCATCAGGTGAAGAAAATTCTGTTGGATTTGGCCCTGGGTGAGCCACTTGCCTTGGTGTAGGAGTTGCCCTGCCTTGACAACTTGATAAAACTGGATCCACTTCTAGCGAGTGCCCTTGACCTGTGTGTCCACTATATGATTAGTGGAATCTTGTTCCATGCAGTCAGGGTTGAGCTTTGTTGGTGTCAATTGTTCAGCGATCTTAGAGGTGTCCAATAATGGTGGAAAATATGGTCAAAGGAGGTCCACATTGAATACTAGATGCAAACCAAGGAAGGGTGGAGTGTTGATCTCAAAATCATTTCTACCCACAACCTTGGTGATAGTTTAAGGCCCATAACGAAGTGGGTGAAGCTTCTGATGGGGCTCAGCGGGATGCTCCTTCTACAAATGTATCCATACTTTGTCTCCAACCTAAAACTGGTGCGGTACCTTGTGTTGATCATGGCGCTTCTTGTACTTAGCATTGGATTTCTACAAAATCTCCTGGACCTGTTGGTGGATGTGATGAATCCACTCAATAAATTTGGTGGATTTGTCAATCGCATACTGATCAGGAGAAGATTCTCTATGTGTGGTGGCAAGAGGAAATGCAACATCAATGGGTCCTAAGGGTTGGAATCCCAAACCCATCTAAAATGGGCTATGGCTGGTGGAACAATGGAGAGCCCTATTGTAACTGTGTTGGATATATGGGAGACTCTCATCCCATGTACAGGGATTCTTATAATTGTACATGCACAGGATGTGCACAATCATCTGATTGATGAACTCGGTTTGGCCATCAGTTTGGGGGTGGAAAGTAGTGGATTTTGTGATCTTGGTGTCCAACAGAGACCAGAGACTTGACCAAAAGGTTTCGAGAAACATGTTGTCTTGGTCGGAGATGATGGTCTGTGGTATCCCAAAGTGAACCCAAACTTGTTCGAGGAAGAGCTTGGCAGTATCTGTCGCTGTGACATTTTTCTTACAGGCTATGAGGATGGCCATCTTTGAAAACCTATCAACGACCACAAAAACGCAGTCATTTTAGTGCTTGGTGGACGAAAATCTAGACATGTAATCCATGGAGATGGATTCCCACGGCTTCTAGGGAATAGGAAGAGAGGTGTATAAGCCTTGCTTCTTGATGGTTGGCTTGGAAATGGCATAGGTAGTGAAAGATCTGATATATTTGCTGACATCCTGTCAAAGTTTTGGATAATAAAAATGTTTCTGAAGAACGACCACAGTTTTTTCTATGCCAAAATGCCCTACCACTCAACTATAGTGGGCTTCCCAAATCATCTTTGCACGCTCGCTTGTAGGAACACAGAGATGGTCCAGGTAGCATAATATTCCATCCTAAATGTGGAAATTAGCAACAGTGGCACCTGTACCCAAGAGTTTATATGTGGTGGTGAAGTCCGGATCTTGTTGGTAAAGTTGGGGCCACTCCGATGTTTCATGTCCACAGGAATGGAGCATAGTGGTGAGTGAATCCACAGGAGGCCGAATGAGGCAGTCAGTGACATGATTGGAGATACCTATCTTATACTTGATGTTGATATGGAACTATTGCAAGTAGGTGGACCACTTCTGATGGGGGTCATTTTGCAATTTCCCTTATGTTTGTATGGACTGCAAAGGCTTGTGATCAATGTGTATGGTTGTCTCTTTCCCCATAATGTAATGTTTCCATTGACGGCAGGATTATACAATGGAATACATTTCCTTGTCATAGGTGGGGTATTTCCAGACAGTATCGAAGAGTGTCTCACTATGGTATGCCATCATATGCCCGTACTGAGTGAGAACTGTGCCCACAGCATAGTCAGATCCATCAATCTCAATCTTGAATGGGTGTTGTAGATCGGGTAAGGAGAGTGTTGGAGCTAAGAACGAACAATGTTTCGTATCATCGAATTCTCGTTTCTTCTCCTTCCCCCACACGAAATTTTCCCTACCAACACCCTTGTTTACTTGGTTTTGGTCCCATGCAATATGGGAGAATCCCAACATGAATCATCGATAGAAATTAGCTAGTCCCAAGAATCTCTAAATCTCGGTCAGTGTGGTCAGGGTTGGCTTGTCACGGATGACTTGGATCTTAGATGGATCAACATGTACCCCATGCTCATCAACAATGTATCCCAGGTATTGGACCATGTTCATGCCAAAAGAGCATTTTTCCAAGTTGGCATAAAGCTTATGTTATCGTAGAGTGCTCAAAACCTCATGAATATGTCGCATGTGATCCTCCCAAGTTTTTTTGAAGATGAGGATGTCATCCAAATATACTACCAGAAAGGAGTTGGTAAAAGGTCTCAATACATCATCCATCAACCTCATGAAAGCGGTTGGTGCATTTGTTAAGCCAAAGGGCATGACTAGCCATTCATAGAGACCTTCTTTAGACTTGAAGGTTATCTTCCAGACATCAGTTCGTTCAATGGGAACCTAGTGGTAGCCAAGCTTCAGGTCAATCTTGGTAAATAATTTCCCCCCTTGAGTTGTTCAAGAAGGTCATCAATCCTTGGAATGGGGTAGCATTTTGTGACTGTGATTTTGTTTAAGTCTTTGTAATCAATGCAGAGTTGCCAAGTCTTGTCCTTCTTCTGCACCAGTACAATCGATCTTTCGCAAGGCGAGGATTTGGGTCTGATGTGCCCCTTTTGAAGAAGCTCTTGTATCTAATGCTTGATTTCATCATTCTCCATGAGCGAGTGTCAATAGACTGGTCCATTAGGTAGAGGTGCACTAGGGGTTAGATCAATTGGATGCTTGACTTGGCAGTGTGTCGGTACCACTGTAGGTGAGGTGAAGATGTCTCTATATTCTTCCATGATCTTGTCCACTTGATTCTATTGCAAACAGAGGCTTTTTGTAGAGGCCATGGATGTGGCAATGACCTTCTTCTTACTGTGAACATGAATAAAAAAGAATACGAACTTCCTGGTCTGTGAAATGACCTTACTGCATTGCTTAGCAGAGATTAAAGAAATAGCAGTAGGCGGTGCCACCTCTGGGATCTTATACAATTGTCTACCCAAAGTAATAATGACATTGCAAAGTCTAAAATCATACACAACATGACACTTCCACAAATATGGTTGTCCTAAAAGAACATCACAAAATTCAAGGGGAGCAATATCACACAATACCTCATATTTGAAAGGATTGATTTTGTAGGGCAGACGACACTATTGCTTGACATGGATATCTCTTCCTTGACGAAGCCAACCTAATAGCCACACAGGCACACTAGCCCAAAATATCATGGCTCACTAGTCTATATGTTCATTTATATTTATATGTATATTTACATTTATTTGTACAGTTGGGGTTCGACCTAGGGGTATTAAATTCCCCTCCCCCTTATTTATGCACTATCCTCAATGCAATATATACACATATACAATCAAAACTTTAAAAGTCTTCAAAATTATGTGGGTACTATGCCCACATAGCATCTTCATGCTCCCAAGTTGCATCCTCAAGACCGTACCAGGTCCATTGGACCTTTACTATCCCTATGGATCGATTTTGTGTTTTCTTGATCTTCTAGCCCAATATGCACAATGGATGCACTTGAAAGTCTCCTTCTTTCTCCACTTGAATCACATTCCAATCAATGACATTATTAGAATAAGGTACATGATTTTTAAGAAATGGCACATGTAATACATTATGAATACACATTGATGCAGGTAAGGCAAACATGTATGCTACAGGCCCAATCCTTTCCAGGATTTCAAATGGCCCACAATAACGAGCTACTAACTTTGAACAATTCCCAGCCTCAGGAAACTTCTCTTGGCATTTACGTTTAAGAACACATGGTCACCGACTTTAAATTTTTTGTGTTTGTTGCCTTTATCAGCATAGATTTTCTATCTATCTTGGGCATCCTTTAAATTCTATTTTATTTTAATCATTTTCTCTTCCATTTCCCTGTGTAATTTTGACCCAACCAATGTTATTTCCATGGGGTTGTCTCAACCTACCGGTGTGTTTCACTTTATTCCATACAAAGATTCAAATGGGATCATATTTAGGGATTCTTGATACCCATTGTTATAATAAAATTCCACCAAATGCAAGTAATCCTCCCATTTGGATGGTTTATCCATCATATACATCCTCAACATATATTCAATCACTTGATTCACTTTTTTCTATTTTCCCATCTGATTCTTGATGATATGCTATGCTAAAGTTCAGATTGGTCCCAAATCCTTTGAATAATCCTTTCCAAAAATTTGATGTAAATTTTCGATCTCTAATAGACATAATTGTCTTGGGTATACCATGCAGTCTAGCAATTTCCATCATATAAATATCAACAATGTTGATTTCCTTGTGAGTGAATTTTACTGGAATAAAATGGGAAACTTTAGTGAGGTTATCCACCATTACCATGATAAAATCATGTTGCTCGTTTATTCTAGGAAGTTTGGTGATGAAATCCATTGTTACAACTTATCATTTACACTTTGGAATGGGAAACGGTTGTAGAAAACCAATTGGGTGTCTATGCTCAGCCTTAACCTTTTGACATTCCAAACACCTGGAAATAAAATAAACAACTTATTTCTTCATCCATGGCCAACAATATTGGCTCTTAACAGTTGCAATAGTTTTCTGGTAACTTGGGTACCCAGCATAAGGCACATTATGCATTTCTTTTAAAATCATACTTTTCAATTCCTGATAATTTGGCACATAACTTCTTCTCCTATACATGCTAAAGTCAACCCTTTTCTACTTATATTCTTCACTTTTCTGCTACAAAATATCTTGCTGTAATTTTTTCCTTATTTCCATGTACTGCAAATTTAATTTTGCATACTCTTAAATTTTGTCTTTCAAATATGATTGGTACATGCTAATGGTTGTAACATGCATCTCATGCACCCTTCAACTAAGTGCATCATCCACCCTGTTCTCTTTCCCATTGATATTCTTTGTATCAAAGTCATATTCACTGAGTAATTCTAACCACCTTCTTTTCCTGGCATTTAGAGTTGGTTGTCCAAATAGATATTTCTGACCACTATGGTATGTTCTCAACTCAAATATTTTACCCATTAGGTAGTTCCTCCACATATTCAAGGCATGCACTATATATTCCAATTCCAAATCATGAGTACCATAGTGCCTTTCATGCTCCTTTAATTTCCTTGATTCATAGCACACCACATACCCATTCTGACTAAGAACTCCCCCAAGCCCTTCTTTACATGCATTAGTGCATACAATGGAGTCTTCATTTGGATCAATAATCCTTAGTATTGGAGCCATTGTTAGTAAATGTTTCAAGTGTTGGAAACTCTTTTCCCAATCCAATGTCCACTCAAACTTCACACCTTTCTTTTGCAATGAAGTGATTGGGTGTGCATTCTTTCAGAATCCTTCAATAAATATCCTATAGTATCCTACAAGGCCCATGAATGATATCACCTCCAAGACATTCGTTAGTTTTGGCCATCCTTTAATGACCCTTATCTTTTATGGATCCACTGTTATCCCTTCCTCTGAAATGATATGGCCCAAGTAATGAATTTGCTTCTAATAGATTGAGCACTTGCTTAGTTTGGCATACAACTAATGATCCATCAATAATCATAATACCATCCTCAAGTGTTTCTCACACTCTTCTTCAGACTTAGAATATATAAGAATGTCATCCAAGAAGACAATGACAAATTTATCTAAGTAATCCCTGAAAATTCCATTCATTAAACACATGAAGACAACTAGTGCATTTGATAAACCAAATGGTACCACTGTGAACTCATAATGGACACACCTTGTTCTGAAGGCAATATTGCTAATGTTTTCTTCTCTAATTCTTACCTGATGATAGTATGACCTGAGATCAATCTTGGAGAATATTTTTTCATCTTTCAGTTGATCAAAGAGGTCATATATCCTTGACAAAGGGTACTTGTTATTCACAGTTACCTTGTTCAACTGCATGAAGTTGATGAAAAGTCTCAATGTTCCATCCTTTTTTCTTCACAAATAATATTGGGGCACCCCAAGGTGACACACTTGGGCATTTATAACCCTTCTTGAGAAGTTTTTCTAGTTGCATTTGTAATTCCTTCAGCTCTGGTGTAATCATCCTGTAAGGAGTCATAGATATTGTAGCTACTCTAGGCACCGGATTAATGGATAAGTCAAAATTTCTCTTGGGTGGTGTTATCACCTGCTAATTTGCATTAATTTTTCCCAAAGCATCTTGTCCTTGTGTTATCTTTCCACTCAGATTTTCAAACTTTTTCACCAGCTCCGTCAAGATCCCATCACCTAAATCCTTCACTCAACTGATCATCCAAAATATTCATGAGTCAAACATTTGGCAAATATCCCAAACCTATACCTAGCCTTAATACTTATCTAAATACCTTAGTTCCATCACTTCATTAATTTTTACCCTTATTTTCATATTCTAGTTGAAAATAAAAATATTCATTTTACTAATCACCCTTATCCTATCCACGAAGTCATGTGTTAATCCTCATATGTCCAAAGTCCTTAGAAATTGGAAAAAACATTTATTATTATTAATATAAATATTTTTATATTAAAATATTTATATTAATATTCGATCCAATATTTAATTTATGGAATCACGTCAAATCATGGGCACGAATCTCTATTTGTAATGTGGAAAAGTCAAAGGGTGGATGGAGGGCACACATACATATCGGGTGATGAAGTAGCACGGAGGTCAATTATGTGAAGGTGGGCCGAGGAAAATATTGTAGTTTTGGTGATTGGACATGTGTTGTTACGTGGTGGATATTGGGGAGAAAACTAGTTTGAATTAAACCACTCCAGCCCAAGCCCGATATAATAAATGAAACCAGTTATCCTATGGTTTAGATGTGGCATTTTTTCAGGAGTGCGGTTCAATAATGATTATGGAATTTCCAATAAAAGAAATTATTCCTCACGGTGAAATTGTTTTACAGAGGTAAAATTCACATTTTACAAATCAAAGATATTAATGTTTATTTCCATGAAAACGATTTAAATGGAAAGATGCACAACGAAGACTTGGATCATTTTTTATCCAAATCTTTTACATAAGTAAAAGAAGAAGATAAAAGGTATTTTACCAAAGGCGGTAAATTGGAAAAAACATAACACGGTAAATGTTATTTACAATGAAATGGTGAATTGGGCAAAACAAGATATGGTTTTAAAAACCACGGGCATGAATTAAATTATGGAAATTTAATTCTACAGGATAGACAAATATTTGGGAATTATTTTATTCAAATATATTATTCCCAAATATTTAATGAGAATATGGATAAATGGAATTAAATTTGAAAGGGTATAAGTGACATTGAAAAGAGAATGTGGCGGAGGAAGGAGGTGGAGCTTCAGAGGAATCTACAAGGATCATGAAACATTTTTTCTGAAAACCATCATTTGTAATCATTGGTAGAAGTGCAAGGGAACAAATTCTGGTTGTTCTGAAATATATTGTAAATTTCTGGCGCTGAATTGAATATATATGCAGAAGCTTTGGAAGTCTCTATGAAAAGATTCTAATGGTGGTGATATGAGTCTTGTCTTCCTTCATTGTATGTATTTCCTATGATCTTTTATTCCATTTACATTTTTGTCTATTTAAATTAGAGAGTTAAAGGCCCAAAATTCGTCTTGTGACACTCTCGGCTTAAGAAATTTAAACCGTGTATGTTTCTTCTTAGCTAATTCAGAATTCATTTCCATAATGCTCTGATGCAATTATTTGTTCTCTCTTTCCTCTTACCATTCTGATTAAACTCTATTTACAACTCATATTCATTGTCTCACTTAGCCTTTATTCTCTAGAGAGTTCTACCAGCCAGTCATTGATTTCATTCACTTTCAGAATTTTGACTCCATAGCCCAAAGTGTCCCTCCTCTTCTTCGCCAACAAATTTATAAAAAAGAAACAAAACAAACCAAATCTAGCCACTCATTATCAAAGAAATACCCAGTGACATGAGAGATCCCTCTCAGAGTTGAGCGGGCTAGTGCCCAACTCTAAAGTTGGTTGAAATAGTTACCTCTGTCATTTGTCTATTCAGTCGGACAAAATTTACAGAGTGCTAACATTTTGGCATCGTTGTCAGGGACGAAATTGAAAAATTTTCCCTGGGAGAGAACGACATGGTTGAGTTCTAAGGTCTGAGAGAAGCAGACACTTAGACACATATTTTTTGTATCCATGCTCTGGTGACTCCACACATCAAAAATCAATTTGAAGGTGATTCCACTGGTAGAAGAATCCAGAAATTTAAATTTTCAATGGCGGATCCACTCTCAATGCAGAATCCATCTTCCAAAACATTACTAGCGATTACACTCAAACTTAAAATGTGATTCAGAGACTCCACTTGAATATGATATCCCTTGACAGATGTATGAAAAGACATTATGGAAGAAAACAAGTACTTAAAATTGGATTTTTTCCAAGGAATTTTATTGTTTGTTATAAGTTTCCTCTGGTCCTTCCTTGAACATGCCAAACAAATTTTTCTTTACCTTCTGCATTCTAATGATGATCATGAGAATATTTCAATTGTGTATCCTCCTCTTAAATTTGCACATGCATATCCTCACTGCATCACTGATTTTGATAAAAAAAAAATCCATCTGGGCCATGTGATGACCATAACCAAGTTGATGAGCCTCATGAAACTAGGGTTGGTATTTCACCTCCTGCACTTGATCCAAAACCCTCCAAGACTCAGCATAGATACAAACCCTTAAATTTACCCCACATCCTTTATGATTTTCCTCCAAAACACTATGAGTACCTACCTTTGTTTGATGGGGAACATGATGCCATCTCAGCTGAAAAACACATCCAAGGGTTTGATCATTTTATAGATTTCTTTGAGATTGACCATGATGATGTTTGTATGAGGGCATTCTCTCAATCCTTGAAAGGAGACACCAAAGACTAGTTTAAACATTTTCAACCAGAGACAATTATCTCATGCGAGGAATTGAAGGATATATTTTTAAAGTTTTGGGGCAGGAAAAAATCTTTGGATCTACAGCTTATAGAGTTTTATGCCTTAAAAAAGTAGAGCAATGAAACTATTTCTATATTCAGTAGAAGGTTTTCCAGTATCTATTACAATTTGTCAAAATAAATTCAACCCACTGAAGTTGCTTCCATGCTCCATTATGCAACTACTCTTCATCCAGATTTGTCTTTCCTCCTAATGGAAAGAAGACCTAAGTCCTTACAACAAATGTTTAATGATACTCAGGAAATTCAACACAACATCAAATCATGTAAACAGGTTCAAAATGAGGGGTTGAATGCTCAAGAACATGAAAGTGAATATAAACAAAAAATAGTTGATTGGAATCTTGAGCATAGAATTGACAATATCATAGGTCCTCTTGAAGTTTCCAATGCTAATGATTTTGCAAAAAATTATATTCCACTTGTTGAAAGAGGAAGTGTTAATTTAGCTTCTGATCCATCCCATGATAAGCAGGGGGCTGAATTTTTTATGTATTCATTTGTAGACAATCAAAAAGATGAATTTTCAAATCAGTCTGTTGAAGAGCAGGTTGATGTTCCAAGTTTGTTCTTGTTGGATGACATTGCATATATTGTTGGTTTTACTATATATGATGATTATTATGATGATTATGAGTCTGACTTCCTAAAACAACCAACTTCATTTTTTCTATCAGAAAATGTTCCTTTTCAGCAATATAATGAAAGCAATCAGCCTACAAATCACAATTTCAAAGAAGAAAGTATTGAATCAGTTGAAGGAAATTCTTTACCTTTATTCTTTTCTTCATTTAAATTGTTAAAAAAAAATTCTAAGATCATCATTGAAGCAAAGGAATGTGTGTTGATGCCAAATCACATTGATTCACTAGAACAAATTGACACGAAATTGTAGTAATCTTCTCATGTGTTTGATGACCCTTTTACTTGTTATGTAGAAGGTCTTGTCAGTACAAAATTGCAGCCATTGGTTGAAGATGAATCTGAATATGAGTGTGTTCAGCAATCCAAAGAAATTGAAAAAGGTGCATATGACAGTAGTGAAGAAAATGAAGAAGGTTTTAAATCAGGTGAAAGAACCTTGCCATTGTGTTTTGCTTCTTTCAAATTGTTGAAACAAAATGTTTATAATGTTTTAAATCAAAAATCCTCTAGGCATGATGTTGAATATGAATAAAGCAGTGGACCTACAAATGAAAACTATCTTCCATTATTTTTTTCTTCCTTTGAATGGTTGAAAGAAAATCATGATATAACAGAGGAAGCAGGGAAGTCTGACTGCATTCACAGTGGCACTGTTTTACATGAGAAAATTGTTATCAGTGAGGAATACCAACAACCTTCTCATACATTTAATGACCATGTTGTTGATTACATGGAAGGTTTTTTCAGTTCAAATTTGCAGCATGTGCTCAAATACCAGCTTGGAAATAAAGATGATGGTCAATAAACACCCGTGTTAGATACAGACTACTTTCCACCAGGGGTTTCATTTCATCCAACACTATCTTCTGATTCAGAAGATTGCTATTTCCAACAGTCTCAGCATATTTTTCAACCTCTTGGTGGAAATCAACAAGTTAAATCACATGAAAACAAGAATGCAGTGGAAGGGGTGAAGCATGATTGTTGTTTTGTGCATGTTTTAGAAGATCCATTTGCAGTTTTGTTGGAGGCAATAAACAGTCCAAATGTTTTTAATTTTTTGAGATTTGAATTTATGGATGAATTTTTGAATGAATTATCAGTAAGCAGGATTTGGAGCAAGCTTGTGCAAAGTAAACAAATAGTGGATAAAATGCTTGCATGGTTGCATTGGCATTTCGATTTCACTTGATTGGCAGTTCATTTTAGTAGTTAGGGTAGGTAGGAGTGTGTGAGTAAGCTTGTTGGTCAAGCATTTTTTCAGGTTGGATTTCCAGTAGTCTGTATAATCATATTTTAGTGGTATATTCAGTGTTCAGTATCCAGTTGAGAGCAGTGTGCAAAGTTTGGTTTTCAGCAGACATTGGTGATAGGTCGGAGCAGGGTACACACACATGTTTTGGGAGAAGCCCAATGGATCAGGCATCGTGATGCAGGAGCATTGCCAAGACATCAAGCGAGCCAACGCGGAAGTGGAGGACAGCTGGACAAGCCAGCACAAATTTTGAAAACACTTTGGAGTTGTTGCGCAATCTTAAATGTAACAATTTAATGAAGCGCACTTGTATATTGTAAATGGACCTTGAGCGGTTTGTTCTCTTCCTTAGTAGGTAGACGGCATTTAAGATAGTTAATGCTGGTAGATAGAATTTAATTCTAGATTAGACAGTTTTAGAACGCAAGAGGGAAACGGGGTATAGACACCCTCATTGTGCATTGTAACATTATTGAAGCAGGAGAAGCAGCATTATTGAAGGACAAATCATACAGAGAGTTGTGTAAGAACACCCATGTACAGATATTTGAATTAATAGAAGATTTTGATTCAAATTCATGGTTTTGTGTCTGTTCTTTGTGTATTGATGCTAAATGATATGCTCATGAATGTTTGCTTCCAGTTATACATTTTCTTTTATATGCTGTGTATATGATTTCATGTTTGAATTGAAGTATGAGAGGAAGAAGGAATGAGTTTCAATTGTTTCTCTATCTGAGCTAGAATTCCTGCAAGGAGTGCAGTTGAAGTGTCTGCAAGGAGTGCGTTGACAGTGGGTTCAGGTAGAGATAGATTTTGTTCTCATTCATCCCAAGGGTGCAGTTGGGCATAGGAGTTGTGCAAGGAGTGCGCAGGCCAAGTAAAGTTCAGGATTACGAACCTGAGAGAAGAGTTTGAAGGACTGTTGTTGCAGGCGTGCGCAAAGTCGAAGACTTCAACACTCAGACAGGGTTGAAGGTTTGCCACAAGGAGTGCATGCAAGAGGTTCCTGAAGGACTTGAAGGTCGAGGGGAAGATCAGGAGAGATAGGCCTTCAAATTTGTTGAAGGGAAGCGCAGAGAAAGTTGTGCCTGGAAGGTTGACAAGAAGCGTCGTAAGTTTACACGTAGGAGGACAAGTGTCGGAGGAGGAACACTTAGTTATTTCGCAGGAATCACCAGGGAAGGAGTGGACGGTCGGTATTCTCTGAGCGGAATTCGTGATACTCCGTGAGTCGTTAGGATTCGCAGAGGTGAAAGGAAGATATGGCGTCATATTCTCTAGAGGTTCGAAGCTCAGGAGGGGCAGAGCCGTTGTTCAGTGCCACGAGGACCGTTGGATCTACACGTATATCATGCATCGAGGTTTCGTGGATTGAAACTCCAAAATATTGCAACGGAAATCACGATATTGTGATACGCGATATCTTGAAAAGATAAGAGGATAGTGTGGGCCACAAGGGTCAGAGTGGAGGACAGGTGGCATGAGCTATCAAAGTTTCACGGTGAGAAGGCCCGAAACATTAACATCAGGATTCGCGAAATAGCAAAATCGAAAATCCCGACGAGGTGATAGGGGGTGGAAAAGTCAACTCGCACGTGTGTCAGGTAATCGACATATCGGGTCTCGGGAGTTGGGGAACCGAAGCGTTCGACAGTGCGAGGGGTGAAATTGCGATAGAGCAAGTCCCTATAGGAGAAGGGAAAGGTCAGCGCTGACTTGTATCAGCGTTCGGGGATTCGTAGGACCAACACTCGACCACTGACCTTTGGATTCGCGAAGTCGCGAGTTCGATCCTCCGATTTGTAAAAAGAGGGGATCATGTGAAGAGTTCTGTGGGTGCGGATTTCCCGATAGGGAAATAGAAGGACCATTTAGTGTTCTTCGGGCCAAAGGAAGAGAAGATCATGTGAGCTGACGTGGACCTTCCGACCTGTGGTTGTGAGGAAGGGGCATTGGCATCAGTTTGGTATCAGAGCATAGAAAGATTATTTTCTTTCTGTAGCAGAGAAGGAGAATTCACCATGCCGCCGAGAAGAGATAGACAGTCACCCGATCCAGAGGATAGGGAAGTGCAGAGAAGGAGAGGCAAGCAGGTAACAGATCCAGACATAGAGAGACAAATGCATGATCTCCGAGCCAGACTTGAAGACATGGAGACAGCGCAAAGATGCACAGTCAGTGCAGGGGATCTGAGTGATTCTGATAGTGAAATAGAGGCTGAACGTGAAGAAGAAGTTGCAGCCGAAGATGCATCAAACGAGTGTTTGATCAAAGCTATTTCCAGGATGGGTGTAAGAGAAAAGATGGATATTCCAGTTTACGAGGAAAACTTGGATGCAGAGGAGCTTCTAGACTGGATCAGAGCTCTAGACACATATTTCAACAATGAAGATGTCGACGAGGACAAGAAATTCAAGCATGTTGTCACGAGACTGAAAGGACATGCAGCATTGTTGTGGGATGAACTACAAGCTGACAGACGCTGCAAGGGAAAGTAGAAGATCAAGATCTGGGACAGGATGATCACGAAGATGAAAGCGAAATTCATCCCCAGAGACTATCAAATTACTCTGTTCAGGAGAATGCAGAACCTGAGACAAAATCTGATGACAATGAAGGAATACAATAAGGAATTCTATAAACTGAACATCAGAGCAGGTCATCAAGAGAGCGATGATGAGAAGGTTTCCAGATACATGAATGGCCTGAGATATGATATCCAGGATGAGATGAGTATGGTGACCATCCGAATGGTAGAATATGCTTATCAGATGGCTCTAAAAGCAAAGGAGAAGTTGAGCCGAAAGCAGAGTCAGAGGGGCCGAGGCAGAAGTCAGCCCAGAGGCAAATCAGTTGCCCAGGATAAATTTCAAAAGCCTAGGGAAGACTGGAAGAAACCTCAAACTCATACAGAGAGAGGTGGGACATCACAGAGAGGGCCATATGTTGAACACAGAGGGAAGCATAATGAGCAGAGGGGATATTATACTGACAATAACACTTTTCCTCGTACTAGAGGCAGAGGAAGAGGAAGAGGTGGAGTAATCACATGCTTCACATGTGGGAAGAATGGGCACAAGTCTTATGAGTGTCCAGAGAAAAATAAGGACGTTGGAGAAGCTCACATCACTGAAGCGCAGAAGTGGGATGTTGAGGCAGAATACGTTGAAGGCGGAAGATCGTTGATGATGCGAAAATTCCTTTTGACACCAGAGAAAGAGGTGGAAAGTTCATTCCAAAGGACCATACTTTTTAGGACTGCTTGCAAGACCAAGGATAGGGTATGCAAGTTCATTGTGGACAGTGGTAGCACGGACAATCTCGTTTCTACAGAGATGGTAGAGAAGTTGGAGCTGGAGACGACTGATCATCCAAGCCCATACAGAGTTTTGTGGCTATAGAAAGGACACCAGGTAACTGTTACTAAACAATGCTTGGTTGAGTTCAAGATAGGAGGATATAATGATAAGATCTTATGTGATGGCATTCCTATGGATGTTTGTCATCTATTGCTGGGTAGACCATGGCAATATGACATGAATGTGATTCATGATGGGAGGATGAACACATACACCCTGGAGAAGAATGGGAGGACACACATGTTGCTTCCGATTAAGGATAAGGAGGTGAAGCCGGAAGTAAGCAACACATTACTTCTCATGAGTGGGAAGGAACTTCTTACAAAGGTTAAGAAGAAGGAGGATCCACAGTTCATTGTGGTCAGAAAGTCGAGGATCATGACTAGCACAAGAATGGATGATTTTCCAGAGGAGATTTAGGAACTGTTGGGAGAGTTCATCGATATAGTCGTGGACGAATTACCTCGTTCGTTGCCACCGATCAGGAGTGTGAGCCATCATATTGATCTCATACCAGGGGCCAGTTTTCCAAACAAAGCCGCATACAGATTGACGCCGTGGGAGAATGAATAAGTTAAAAGGCAAGTCCAGGAGTTATTGGACAAAGGATTAGTGAGGGAAAGCTTGAGTCTGTGTGTTGTTCCAACAGTACTTAGTCTGAAGAAAGACAGAGGCTAGAGGATGTGTACTGACTCAAGAGAGATTAATAAGATAACCATCAGGCACAGATTTCCATTTCCAAGGATGGATGATCTGATGGATTTCTTAAGTGGAGCAAAGTACTTTTCAAAGATTGATTTGAAAAGCGGTTATCACCAGATTCGCATGAGAGAAGGCGATGAATGGAAGACAACATTCAAAACAAACGAAGGATTGTATGAATGGCTTGTTATGTCGTTTGGCTTAACAAATGCACTGATTACCTTCATGAGGTTGATGAACGAAGTCCTGAGGGAGTTCATCAGTAAATTTTTCATCGTGTATTTGGATGACATACTGGTTTTCAGTAAAACAGCAGCGGAGCATCTGAAGCATTTGGCTACAGTGATGCAGAAATTGCAGCAGGAGAAGTTGTTGATAAATATGAAGAAATCCTCATTCATGAAGACAGAACTCATTTACTTGGGGTTTGTTATTTCATAAAATGAGTTGAGGATGGATCCAGATAAGGTGGAGGTCATCAAGAATTGGCCATCACCGAAGAACATATTTGAGTGAGAAGTTTTCACGGATTGGCTAGTTTCTACCGAAAGTTCATCAGGAATTTCAGTGGAATTAGCGCAGCAATGATGGATACAGTGAAGAAGTGGCATAAGTCTTTTCACTGGAAAACAGAGGCTGAGAAAAGCTTCAATCTGTTGAAGAGGAGGATTATAGAACAACCAGTTTTGGTGTTGCCGTATTTCCTGAAGACATTTTAGGTGAAATGTGATGCAAGCGGATTTGCAATAGGGGAATTCTTAAGTCAAGAAGACAGGTCGATAGCGTATTTCAGCGAGAAGCTGAATGAGGTGAAATTGAAATACCCCACGTATGATAAGGAGTTGTATTCTATCATACAGGCATTGAATAAATGGAGGCATTACTTGATACCCAAGGAGTTTGTTTTGTACAGTGACAATCATGCACTGCAGTTTGTGACTCAACAGGAAAATTTGAATCAGAAACATGCAAAATGGGTTGAGTATATGCAGAATTTCACTTTTGTGATTAAACATATTTTTGGTACTGCTAACAAAGTTGTTGATGCTTTGAGCAGGAAGTGTTTGTTGTTGCAGGAGTTCCGAGTCAAAACGTTGGGTTTTGATGATCTCAGGAACATGTACACATATGATCAGGATTTTGGAGAGGTGTATGAAGCAATTGAGAATCCAGTTCTTAGAGACTAAAGCCAGTGGGCCGAATACATGATACAGGAAGGATTGTTGTTCAGAGGCAATCAACTGTGTATTCCGAAATTCTCCATGAGGGAGAATCTGTTGAAGATGAAACACAATGGAGGATTGGCAGGACACTTTGGCCATGACAAGACATTCGCGAAGCTGAATGAGTCATATTTTTGGTCGGGAATGCGAGCGGATGTCAAGAAATTTTTGGATAGATGCAAAATTTTCCAGCATTCGAAGGGAAGAAAGAAGAATGCAAGGTTTTATCAACCATTTCCCATACCTGAAAGGTCGTGGGATGCGATTAGCATGGATTTCGTATTGGGGTTGCCAAGAACACAAAGAGGTGTTGATTCGATCTTTGTAGTAGTGGATAGATTTTCCAAAATGGAACACTTAATTCCATGTCAGAAGACCAACAACATGACTCACATCGCGAACCTATTTTTCAAAGAAGTCATTCGACTTCACGGCTTACCAAGGAGCATAGTTTCGGACAGAGATACGAAATTCATAGGGAATTTTTGGAGGACCTTATGGAAAAAGCTGGGAACTAACTTTTCGTTTAGTTCATCTTATCATCTGCAGATGGATGGATAGACATAAGTGGTGAACAGAAGTCTAGGAGACTTGCTGAGAAGCTTGGTGACAGAGCACCATAGCCAGTGGGATAGCATATTACCACAAGCAGAGTTTGCGTATAATGACTCAGTGAATCGGAGCACAGGCCAGAGTCCATTTCAGGTTGTCTATGGGATGCAGCCGAGAGGAATTTTTGAACTGAAGGATTCAGAACAGAATGCAACTAGGAGCTCTAGTGCAGAATAATTCACCGAGGTGATGAAGGAACTTCACAGCTAGGTGAAGGAGCGGTTGAAAAATTCAAGCCAGGAATATAAACGCAGATTCGATCAGCATAGAAGACAACTTCAATTTGAGGTTGGTGATTTGGTTCTGGCACAATTGAGAAAGGAAAGGTTCCCGAGAGGAACATACAATAGGTTGAAGATGAAGAAAATCGGACCATGCAATGTCTTGAAGAAATTTGGGGACAATGCTTATGAGATTGAGTTACCCGATGGGATCGGAATATCTTCGATATTCAATATCTCATATTTATACCCATATAGAACTAGAGAAGTAGAGACTGGAGATGAGAATCCAGTAATCCATTTGGTGAAACAATTTCAAGTTGCAGAGAAGCCACAGATGGAGCACATACTAGATAAGAGAGTAAGCAAGAGGACCAGGCGAAAGCAATACTTCGAGTATCTAGTTAAGTGGAAGAATCATCCAGTTGAAGATGTCAGCTAGGAGACTGAAGCAGAGATACAGAAGCATAGACATACCATGTAGGAGCTCATGGAAAGGATCCCATGAAAGTTTTCAAGCGAGGGAGTATGATGCAGGAGCATCGCCAAGACATCAAGCGAGCCAGCATGGAAGCGGAGGACAGCTGGACAAGCCAGCACAAATTTTGAAAACACTTTGGAGTTTTTGCGCAATCTTAAATGTAACAATTTAATGAAGCGCACTTGTATATTGTAAATGGACCTTGAGCAGATTGCTCTCGTCCTTAGTAGGTAGACGACATTTAAGATAGTTAATGTTGGTAGATAGAATTTAATTCTAGATTATATAGTTTTAGAACGTAAGAGGGAAACGGGATATAGACACCCTCATTGTGAATTGTAACATTATTGAAGCAGGAGAAGTAGCATTATTGAAGGAGAGAGCATACAGAGAGTTGTGTAAGAACACCCATGTACAAATATTTGAATTAATAGAAGAGTTTGATTCAAATTCATGGTTTTGTGTCTGTTCTTTGTGTATTGATGCTAAATGATATGCTCATGAATGTTTTCTTCCAATTATACATTTGCGTTTATATGCTGTGTATATGATTTCATGTTTGAATTGAAGTCTGAGAGGAAGAAGGAATGAGTTTCAATTGTTTCTCTATCTGAGCTAGAATTCCTGCAAGGAGTGCAGTTGAAGTGTCCGCAAGGAGTGCATTGACAGTGGGTTCAGGTAGAGATAGATTTTGTTCTCATTCATCCCAAGGGTGCAGTTGAGCATAGGAGTTGTGCAAGGAGTGCGCAGGCTGAGTAAAGTTCAGGATTACGAACCTGAGAGAAGAGTTTGAAGGATTGTTGTTGCAGGCGTGCGCAGAGTCGAAGACTTCAACACTTAGACGGGGTTGAAGGTTTTCTGCAAGGAGTGTGTGCAAGAGGTTCCTGAAGGACTTGAAGGTCGAGGGGAAGCTCAGGAGCGATAGGCCTTCAAATTCATTGAAGGGCAATGCAGAGAAAGTTGTGCCTGGATGGTTGGCGAGACGTGTCGTAAGTTTACACGCAGGAGGACAAGTGTCGGAGGAGGAACACTTAGTTATTTCGCAGGAATCACCAGGGAAGGAGTGGATGGTTGGTATTCTCCGAGGGGAATTCGTGATACTATGTGAGTCGTTAGATCTCACAGAGGTGCAAGGGAGATATGGCGTCATATTCTCTAGAGGTTCGAAGCTCAGGAGTGGTAGACTCATTGATCAGGGCCACGAGGACCATTGGATCTACACGTATATCGTGCATCGGGGTTTCATGGATTGAAACTCCAAAATATTGCAACGAAAATCACGATATTGCGATACGCAATATCCCGAAAATCTAAGAGGATAGTGTGGGCCACAAGGGTCAGAGTGGAGGATAGGTGGCATGAGCTATCGAAGTTTTGCGGCGAGAAGGCCCGAAACATTGACATCAAGATTCGCGAAATAGCGAAATCCGAAATCTCGATGAGGTGATAGGGGGTGGAAAATTCAACTCGCGTGTGTGTCAGGTAATCGGCATATCGGGTCTCAGGAGTCAGGGAACCGAAGCGTTCGACATTGCGAGGGGCGAAATTGCGATAGAGAAAGTCCCGATAGGAGAAGGGAAAGGTCAGCACTGACTTGTATCGGCGTTCGGGGATTCGTAGGACCCACACTCGACCACTGACCTTTGGATTCGCGAAGTCGCGAGTTTCGATCCTCTGATTTGTAAAAAGAGGGGATCGCGTGAAGAGTTATGTGGGTGCGGATTTCCCGATAGGGAAATAGAAGGACCAGTTAGTGTTCTTCGGGCCAAAGGAAGAGAAGATCTTGTGAGCTTACGTGGACCTTCCGACCTGTGGGTTGCGAGGAAGGGGCGTTGGCATCACATCGGGTCTATGAGTTATTTGTTACCTCATAGGGAGGATAGAATCCCCAGTTGGAGCCTATGTTATCACCTACTAATTTGCATTAATTTTTCCCAAAGCATATTGTCCTTGTGTTATCTTTCCACTCAGATTTTCAAACTTTTTCACCAGCTCCGTCAAGCTCCCATCACCTAAATCCTTCACTCAACTGATCATCCAAAATATTCATGAGTCAAAAATTTCGCAAATATACCAAACCTATACCTAGCCTTAATACTTATGTAAATCCCTTAGTTCCATCACTTCATTAATTTTTACCCTTATTTTCATATTCCCGTTGAAAATAAAAATATTTCTTTTAGTATCCACCCTTATCCTATCCACAAAATCATGTGTTAAGACTCATATGCCCAAAGTCCTTAGAAATTGGAAAAAATGTTTGTTATTATTAATATAAATATTTTTATATTAAAATATTTATATTAATATTCGATCCAATATTTAATTTATGGCATCACGTCAAATCATGGGCACAAATCTCAATTTATAATGTGGAAAAGTCAAAGGGTGGATGGAAGGTGCACATACATATCAGGCGATGAAGTAGCACGGAGGTTAATTATGTGAAGGCGGGCCGGGGAAAATATCATGGTTTTGGTGATTGGACATGTGTTTTTACATGGTGGATATCGGAGAGAAAAGTAGTTTGAATTAAACCACTCTAGCCCAAGCCTGACATAATAAATGAAACCATTTATCCTATGGTTTAGGTGCAACATTTTATTAGGAGCGCGGTTCAATAATGATTATGGAATTTCCAATAAAAGAAAGTATTCCTCATGGTGAAATTGTTTTACAGAGGTAAAATTCACATTTTACAAATCAAAGAGATTAATGTTTATTTCCATGAAAAAGATTTAAATGGGAAGATGCACGTGAACGAAGACTTGGATAATTCTTTATCCAAAGGTTTTACAGAAGTAAAAGAAGAAGATAAAAGGTATTTTACCAAAGACAGTGAATTGGAAAAAACATAACACGGTAAATGTTTTTTACAGTGAAATGGTGAATCAGGCAAAACAAGATATGGTTTTAAAAACCACGGGCATGAATTAAATTATGGAAATTTAATTCTACAGGATAGAAAAATACTTGGGAATTATTTTATTCAAATATATTATTCCCAAATATTTAATGAGAATATGGATAAATGGAATTAAATTTGAAAGGGTATAAGTGACATTGCAAAGAGAACGCAATCATAAGTGACATTGCAAAGAGAAGGGTATAAGTGACATTGTCATTTGTAATCATTGTAGAAGTTGAAACGTTTCATTTCAATTATTGTAACTGGATGCACACTGAAGGAACTCGAATTTTATAGGTGTTAGAGGTTCCAAATGAATTAGTTTTGGCAGAAGTGCAAGGGCACAAATTCTGGTTGTTCTGAAATATATTGTAAATTTATGGAGCTGAATTGAATATATATGCAAAATCTTTTGAAGTCTCTATGAAAAGATTCTAATGGTGGTGATATGAGTTTTTTCTTCCTTCACTGTACATATTTCCTGTGATCTTTTATTCCATTTACATTTTTATATGTTTAAATTGGAGAGTTAAAGGCCTAGAATTCATCTTGTGACGCTCTCGACTTAATCAATTTAAACTGTGTATGTTTCTTCTTAGCTAATTCAGAATTCATTTTTGTAATGCTCTGATGTAGTTATTTGTTCTCTCTTTCCTCTTACCATTCTGATTAAACTCTATTTACAACTTGTTGTGAGTGGGAAATCCCCCTATGGACTAGCACTTAGGGTTTTATCATGCATGCAGAAAAGACTAGATTACTACTTTTTACCATCATCCCAGACCTAATCCCCATTATTCTTAAGAAAATACATAGTTAAGAAGATCAAGTGAACATACCTTATTTCCAACGTTTGGTATTGATCCCTCTTCACACTTGGTCGCTCTTTCACTACAACTCTCCTCCCAAGGCTGACCTGCATTCACAAAAGACAAACAAAGAACTCCACATGCATTTGATCTACGGAATAATGGGTTAGAGATTTAATCAACATGTACGCAATAAACAATGAAAACCTCATATGGTGGGATGGGAAAAGTACTTCTTTATTATTAACTTCACTAAAGCAACTTACAATGATGAATTTGGCCACTGCTCCATGAATCTGGTCCTGGGATCCTCTTTTATTGTGCACCAAATACTAACACACTTGCTTCTCTTCTTCGTTGAAATCACAAAATGGTTTCAAAATATTGGGAAAAGGGGCATATGAATTTGGGTAGAGTTCCTTTACTGTGTTTTTCCTCTTCTCAAATGGGACCCCTACCCCTTCTTTTATAGGCTAGAAGGATCTAGGTATTTAGTCGAATGATTGGCCATGCATGGTCGAAAGGTTTAGTTAATTTACCCAAAACTGTGTGTTCCGTCAGCAACTTTCCATTTTTCATGATTTTGTAGGTACACGTGGGTTGTAGTGGGTCAGCTAGAGTGTACACGTGGGTTGTAGTGGAGCAGGGCGCGTGGGCCTTTAAAAAGGGTGTTTTTAAGAAGAGTTGTTCAGTACTGGATTGGAAAAGAAGGCATATGAGATGGACTGATGTCAGGTAAGTATGTCTGGTGCAAATTAGGGTTATAACAGATGCCCCCTAATGTGTGAGGTCAGAAGAGAATATGATGGCCGAAATAAATTATCAATCTTTATCAACGTACCAAACCGGTGAGCCCAAGGACCAAAATTCAGGAGGTGCCATCTGCAAAATAACAAGTGTCTCACTGAGGCGGGCATACCCATGCTCGAGATTAAATAAAATCATGGTTACCAATCAAATACATTGTATATCCATGTCATATAACTATATAAAGTGTACCTGCGAGCAATACACAGCGAATATACATCTCAAAATCAAAAATATATACATGTATAGTATCCATCTTCTAGAAGCTTATAAGGCTTGATGGCTGGAGATGAGGTCTTCAGAGCTTGAGCAACAACTTCAAAATATTCAAAACTTGGATAGGAGTGTAATATGAGTGTACGAATTCACTACCCAGAGGTCTTCGACGGCTCGTCGGTCATGGACTAGAGGATCTTGATGATCTGACTGGAGGCTTCATTGACTTCGAACAAAGACTTGATTGGACTTTTGGGATGGCCAGGCATGAGGGTAAGAGACAAACTGCAAATGGGCCGACTCAGGCTTGGTAAAAAATTCCCTTGGATAATAACACGACAAATGATGAGACTTAGACAGCATGGCATTGACATAAGTTCATGATGCAGGAGGCAACACAAACTCTCCATATGTTTGGAGGAATAACCAAACAGAGGAGGAAACATCTCTATGAAGAGAGAAAAACTTCCTAAGGTCATATTAAATCCCAGAGCTTGAAGAACAAATGGAAGGATGTGCTTTTTCCAAGGGCGAATCATTGTGCTGCCAATAAAAAGAAAATACTTTTTCCCTTCCTCTTTTTGGGGTATATTTGATTTTTTTGTCTTTTTCAATAATTTTGGAAAAATAATAAAAGAATGCTACGTTACAAAGGAGGAATGAGTGTCACAAACATACTAGTTCTAGGCGCAAGCACAAGACTGATTTTCAGAGCAAGGACACTCAGAAAAATCCCTTCCGGGGCCAAAGGTGTCAAGATGCAAAGGCAAAGTGTTGTAGGGCTTGCGTATAAGGCATGCTTCAGATGGTTCAGTTGAGAGAAACATGGATCCGGCATTAGGCCAAAGACGCAGGTATGAAAACGTGGGTAACAAGACACACAATGGTAATTCCCTTCGATGTACATTTAACGAGCCAAGAGAAGGTAAGCTCGGCGATTTTTCATATTTAGAGAGTCTGAAAAAAATGTAAAAGGAGACTCCGCTAGGGTACCTTTTTCGAAGATAGTCTAGTCGGCTCGAAAAAGGGGTAAACTAGCACCAACTAGACGTCTATTCAAAACCATTTTAATGAGTGTGATAAAGACAAGGTCACTCGGAAATTTTCTCATTTTTAAGGAGTCTGAAAACATCTTAACTATGGACTTCATCAGGAATGTTCTTCTAGACCATTTTAACAAGTGTGAAAGAATAAGGTCACTCGTAGATCTTTTCAATTTTAGGGAGTCTGAAAAGAGCTTAACTATGGACTCCGTGGGGGTTCCTTTTTCGTAAATTTAGTCCCTCGGGCCTGAAAAAGGGGTAAAATTATACCTGAGGATACTCTTCTAGAAAACCGAGGCTTCTAGAGTATACCTTTGTTCGTACAGTTGACCATCCAGACCGAAAAAGGGGTAAAATACCGTCAGACAGACGTGACTTCAAATTTCAGTTTAGCGAGTGTGAAGGTCAACAAGATCGCTCGGCAATATTTTCACATTTAGAGGGTCTGAAAAGATCTTAAAAGAAGACCCGTTAAGTTTTGGGAGTCTCGAGGGTGAGATCAAGAGTGATACGGAATTATGCAAATGAGGTTCAAACTCGTAATCAGGAAAATCTAGTAAGGACTCTCACGCCTATAGTTGTTTAGTAACAGCATGGACACCAAAATGCAACCAGGATCTACCTAGGGCATCCATGTTAAGGTAGGCTCTACCACTAAATTACGACACTCCTAAAGAAGAAATGATGGTTCTATGTCGCAACTCGGTAGGATAGATCCTATGGCAAAGTGAAAAAGACAACAAGATGCAGAAAGTGGAGGTGAAATCCTATCTTAAATGCAACGAGTTGGAAAAATTGTCTTTTTACCAAAGGACCTTCAAAACGACCCAAAACTCCAAAAATTTCCAAATACCCACAGAACACTTCTCGTGACAATTCAAAGAAAATCTCGAACCATACTAAATGATTTTCAGTTTAGAAAAAATGACAAAAGGGCTCAAAAAATTGACAAAAAGAGGCCAAAAAGTCTATAAATAGAAGCCGGCAGCTCATTATCACCATTGCTAACTGAGAAATTGACAAAAAACCAAAACTACCCCTTTGTGAAAAGAGTTGATTCTGTGAGCTTCAGTGGACGAAATGACCAACCGCTTGGACCAAGTAAGTACTCACTACCCCCCTCTTGCAATTTAATTATTTCTTTATGTATTTAAATTCATTTTTTGGAGGGGCGTCGACCTTTTGAAAGGTCGGCCCTAAGTCCATGTGGGTTGTCTTATGACAGCCCGAGTGTACACGCGGGTAGAGGAAAAATTGCACGCATCTACACGCTACTGTCAACATTACATCCTGCATGGACCCTTCATTTAATGTAAAAAATTAAAAAAAGAAAAGAGTTAACCCTCATGAACTTGGTTTTTTACAGGATGTATGTTCACTGGAGGGAAAGAGAGCATGAGGATATTAGTGTGTTGGTTGGGGAGGACCCTAATGTTGTTTCTACTGTTTGCACCCAATTCATCACTAGGTGAGAAAATTAAGAGTGCTTACATGCCCAGTTGGGCTCTACTAGGCATGACAGTTGTAAAAGGAAAGGTTAGAAAGAGAAACTACAAAGTTATAAACAAGAATTAAACTAAAACAAATAAAAACTATGAGCATATGAAACAAATGAAAAATAAGTACAAATGGACCAATATCACCAATGTATAAGTTGATCTATTGATGAAATCCAAAGGCACAATGAAGAAAGGGGACTTGGGTCCCTTCTTTCGCCAATGGAAGGCTCTTGAGGCCCTCACTAGCTTGCTTTCCTTACAATGAAAAGATGAATATGTGGATGAAAGAACTCCAAGATTATCCACTCAAGAGAGGGGTGGATAGCTCTTGTGAAATGATGCCTATGTGTTCTTGTCAAAGAATGAGTCCTTAACAATCTTGGCAGCATAACAATGCATAGAATTCCTTGATAAAATGATGGTTATTCATGGCTTTTTTTAGCCTAGAATTGGGTCATTATGGAGCCTCTTTGGAGTGTGAAAAGGGGCTCTTTAGGGCTCAATTAGGTCTTTGAACAGCCCACCATGTAGGTTGAGCTCGGATTTGGTGTCATCGACTTGGGAGCTGATCCATTAGTGGTTGGGAGGCCGACCAATTTCAATAAATGTGTTGTTTAGCAGGTGCGCGGGTTTTTCGCCCAACAGCTGCACATCGTGCACGCATGTGCGCATTGTACGTTGTTGTTATGTGCATATGCATGCGCACCCCGGTTCTGTAAAGCGCCCTTCAATGTTTTGGTCATTTTGTATAGTTTTTGACCCTTTTGCAATGCTGTGGAATTAATTATGTTCCATGAATGACTTCAGTCCTGTTTTGATGATGTGGAGTTCTTGTCGCCATGTGCGGACGAAATTTCAGTGATAACAGATGCCCCCTGATGGATGAGGTTAGGAGCATACGTATAGCCAAAATCCATCAATGTTTCTTTTACTGAAAATGGTGTTGTAAGGGAGAGCAAGAGTGGGACCGTGTAGAGCAATCCTTTGGGGAAGAAAGGAACCTGTAGATCCCGACCTTCCACAAGGTGTGTAACAATATACAACTGTGTACAAACGAGGCGGGCATGCCCCATGCTCGTATGATGTAACTCTGAACAAAGATGACGGAAATGTTGGTGTAGACAACTGCAGCGCCCTCAGGGGCGGTAATGAGAAAGGCAGAAGACAAGTCTGTGAAGGAACATACTCTGAACAATAGGCAATGATCGCAGGAACAAGCAGCGACGATGATGTGGGCAGTGATGGCCCTGCCAAGTTCAGAGGTATTCGGCAAATGATAATAATAACTGCAATAGTCACAAAGTAAGACCCACCGCAACATGAGAAAGTGTTGGCGTCGAATGTTATGGGGGTCAATGACATTAGGGAGCAATGGTATTTCCCCCTGTGCCTTCTGAGATCTCTCATTGAATGGGAAATGAGAATCAAGATACTGTCGCCCTTCTGGAAAATTATGATGATGTCGACAAAAGGGGGACGCAACTCCCAGAAGCAAAGGGATTCACGGAATCTACTGTGGTGAGGAAGTGGCAGAGGTACATGGACGAAGTCAAGAAGTGGGAAGACTCAAGACTGCCCTTGGTTGGAGAATGTATGAGACAAACAGTGGCCGCAACCGTGTGACAAGGTCGAGGGTCAGGGGGACGCCAAGACCGAGGATAAGTTGTGCCAGAGGTGGGACAAGGTGAACAAATTCAGAGGGTAGAGGTAAGTGATCTGGGTAGTACTCTGAAGATATAGACGATGACGGTGAGGGTAAACGAGAAGTAATGCTCCAACCAAGGGGACATGGGTTGCGTGTGGCCAAAAGGAAGGTAGGTCACCAACGGTGATGACAAAAGTAAATAACTGGAAATAAAGGCGTGTGTACAATAAAGAATGAATAATTTGTGGAAAAATGTACAAATACAGAAACGGGTGCCCCAGTGTGAAATGAGTGCCCCAGGGAGGGTAGAAATTTCTCGGAAAACTGATGAAGGGTGGGGGCCCCATTGGTGAGTTTCTATATGAGGTAGGTGAAATGGAGATAGGTTTGCAGATGGGCAAACTGATGGTGGATGAAATGGTGGGTTCATGATCCTACGGAGGTGCAGGTAAAAAGAACGTAATCACGAAGTGATGATCGGGGAGTCCGTATGGGAAGCTAGCAAAATGAGGAGAAGAAGTATGTGGTTGATCTGCAACATGATGAAAGACTATTGGGACTCCTAGCCCTAAAGGGTAATGAATCACAGCATGAGTGTCAAAAAGTGCCAAAAGGTACTATGAATGGGACAACTCATGTGGATGATAATGCTACCGGATGACAGTACTGAAGATGCAACCGGAGGTGTGAGTACTGTAGAGCCAGGAATGGGTATCCTAAAGGCCAATATCAGAGGGTGTGACTGGAAATGTAAATGCAATACAGTGGGAGAGACTACATGCCAGTGCTGAGTATATACCTGAAGGAATGATGTGACGAGGTGATGATCAAGTACCTGCACATAGAACAACCAAATACCCAAAGTGAACAATATCTGAAAAGAATCAAAAACATGAACATGTATTGGATAAATGTGACAATGCGCATGCATACCTAGCCATGATATGAAAAAAAAGGTGCCCTGGGGGCTCAGGATGAAAAGTGGCCCAGAGACGACTGTGATGTAGGTGACGGGACGCTGATCCCGTGGCTGAAGACGGTTCGAAAAATGGACGTCGTGGGCTCCCAGAATGGTGAGTGGAAATTTGGCAAAAGGCCTATATATAGTTGTAGGGCCCACATTGCCACCTCATTTGTACCTGCTGCTACAGTGAGTTTTCGAGTAGATTCAGAGGAGATTGAGTGATTCAGGGAGCACGAGGTACCCGATCGATGGCATGCGAGTTTCAGGTTAGTGGTCTGATCGTCCTGCATAGAAATAGGTTTCTAATTTTTGGGCAGGGTAGGTACGGGGGGCCGTACAAGAGGTTAAAGGGGAATTTTCCTAGGGAGTGGGCCCGCGTGCGCGGGCGATTCAGTGGAAGGCGCTCATATATGCGTGCATGTCCACTGAATAAGCACGCAGTGGTGCGCGTGAGGTGGAAATTAAGGCCTGCCCTAGGGGCGCGCCTGTGAGGTGGACAGGCACGCACTAATGCGTGCCTGTGGGGTGAACAGGAGTGCTCTCGAGCGCGCCTGTGAGTTTGACAGGCGTGTCTTAGAGCACGCCTGTATTGTGAACAGGCGCGCTCACGAGCGTGCCTGTGGGAAAAAACAGGCGCGCATACGTGCGCGCCTGTATCGTGAACAGGCGCGCAGGTGTGCGCGCCTGTGGGTGGTAAAACCGCGCCTTTGAGGCAAGTTTTAAGGGTGAAGAGGGGAGTATTTTTGATGTATTTGGTGTTTGCATAAACTAATATAGGACTCTGGGTTGTGTGCAGGTGGTTATCAGTGACTATGGATGTGCGATGGCGCGAGCGAGACTAGTCGCAGTTGCGAGATGTTGTGGCCAATGCGAGGCCTGCAGTTCGAGCGTCTTTAGCAGCCAGTGGGTTGCTAAAGTTTTTTGAGTTCCCTTTGATACGGGCACAGGAGTATTTACTCCAGTTCCTGCTCGAGATGTGGAGCCCTGATCAGCACTGCTTCCTCGTGCGAGGAGAGCAGATCCCCTTCACTGCAGTGGAGGATATATACTTCTTGACTGGGCTCCCCTTCTGGGGAACACCGTTGCCGGCAGAGCCTGTGCTGCTGAGGGATACTCTCCTGTGGGATGTCGCCGAGCGATATTGTTCAGGGGAGAACTACATGGTTGGGAGTGCAGTGAGTATTAGTGGGTTGGATGCCCTGTTGCATTGTTGCATAGCAGCGATGATTGTTCGGGTGTATGGGTCTCGAGTGACCCATCGGATCAGTGGTGGCGATCTGTTGGTGATGGAGAGGGTGGTGGTGGGACATGAGCGGTTTTCCTGGGGTTTGAACCTTCACGCGCGGATGATCGCGCAGCTGGACCGATGTCGGTTGACAGGTACCGGGAAGTTTGCGTTTGGCTCCATCCTGGTGGCCTATTTTTCGGAGAGGGTGCCGATGCTGCGCCCGAGGGTGCTATTAGAGGCACCAGGGGTACGAGAGCCGCGTTTGAGGCGGTGGTCCCAGATTTTGTTTCGCCATGGTGGTGGAAAAGGCGGACATTATTTTACTGCGCAGGCGGCGCAGATATGGCGGCAGATGTCGCAGGTTATGATGCAGTACCCCTATGCTGGGGTGGACTTCCGGGGAGACCCGGACATGGTATTGCCTCCTGGGGAGGTTTTTGATGATCGAGGTATGTTGAGTGTTGTATGTTTTGATTTACTTTGTGTTTTTTGATATACCAGTTCATATGTATGATGTATAGATACTGATATGATCTTTTGTTGCTTGTTTTGTGCATGTACAGATTTGGCACCTCGCAGGCGCAAGGTGGAGTTGTACAGAGCGCCAGTGCAGCTAGAGCAAGAGAGACCACCGCGTGGAGGGAGGCATCCGAGGGATGACGCTGCTGGGCGACCAACAGGGCCTGAGAGACCGGCGCAGAGGCGTCGTTTTGATGACCCTGGTGCGGGGCCATCACATGTGTCGCCGGTGGCGGCCGGAGTTGATGTAGATGACATACACGGTCATTTAGAGACATTTTTACAGGACGTGCCTGAGGGCATGTGGATCCGTATCCAGGAAGAGGGATTCCTGGAGCAGTGCATTGGAATACCGCCACCATGGCGGGGGATAGTGCGGCGAGCAGCTGTGCTCGCCGCGATGACTAGCGGACGCCTGCCACCTGAGCAGGGGGGTCCTGTAGGTGTTCCACCACCACCACCTGGGGCAGGTGGGGGTGGGCCACCACCTCCTCCTGAGGGAGGAGCAGCTGGGGGTGCGCTAGAGGCACCCTGATGTAGATATGTATATCATTTTTGATTATATAGGCTGGTGAGCCATTTTTGTACCGAGATGTGGCACTGGCCTGCGGACTGATGTATATTTTTTGTATGTAAACATTCAGATGTCCTGATGGGCCCATAAATATATATGAGTATACATGTTGTTGAGATCCAAATGTGGTTTACATGTGTTGTGTGTGTTGATGACGATGATGTTGATTCTATCTATATGTTGTGACAGGATGTATGAGATGTTTATGTAGGTGTAGCTTGATGTGATATATGCCAATCTAACACTATGTTAGCTATTTCATCTGTTGTTTGATTCAATTCTCTTGGAATATGTGAAAATGTAATGGAATAAAAATGTCGAGATAATAATCTAACCTGCAGGTATTTGCGAAAGAGGCACGGATCGCGTACACGGTACACATTGTTGAGCTGAAGAACGACTAGCTGGGAGTCGAGGAAAATGCTAAGGTGACGAACATGATGATGTTGGGCGTCGGTCAGGAGAGCAATGACAGCAGTGTATTCGGCTTGGTTATTGGTTGCTGGTCCTAAACAAATGCCACTGGAATGTAGCATTTCATGTGAAGGGGTGTAGAGAGCCCAAGCAGCCGAAGCGAGATTTTGTGTCCAACGGCTGGCGTCATCGGCGTAACCAATGTGGTAAGATGGTGGAGGAGTCATCTATCAATAACACAAAGGATAGTTTAGATGAGGGAGAAAAAAGATTAAAAACGCTAGAAAAGAAAAAGAACCTAAAGTAGCCTGACTACGTTTAAGCATAAAATTTCTTGAGGTATAACCCATTGATGGGTTCCTTGAGTGAAAGGCCTTTGGGGGAGGCCAGGATGTATGTGCCTTTGGTGAGGCAATGTTGGATGATGTAAGGGTCGTGCCAAAGTGATTCAAATTTTCTATGGCCAAAGGTATCATGAGCGATATCATAGGCTAGGACAAGGTCACCTTCGCGAAATGATCGAAGGTTGACATGGCAATCAAAGGTAGCCTTGGATCATTTTTTAGCTGCCTCGTTGTTCTGTAATGAGGATCGACGATCTTCATCCAGAGACTCCAAGTTCAGCAAGCGCTGCTCCATTGGAGCAGTGTCAGGTAAAAGCTCAATTGCGGTGCGAAGAGTGGGGATTTCGCACTCGATGGGAAGAGTTGCCTCAACCCCATGGACTAAATGAAATGGCGTGAAACCTGTAGTGGTCTTTACTATTGTTCGATAAGCCCATAGCGCGGAAAATAACATATGATGCCAATTGGTTTTATGTTTATTAACCATGCATTGTAACATGGTCTTGAGGACTTTATTGACTGCCTCGACCTGTCCATTTGACTGAGGGTAGTATGGTGAGGAAAACTCATGAGAGAAGCCTAAACAAGAAGAGAGTTCAACAAAGATCTCATTCTCGAAGTGTTTCCCATGATCGGAAACAAGTTGGAGTGGTACGCCAAAATGGACGAGGACACCGGCTACTGATACAGCTGATGTTGATACGTAGAGGATGTAGTCGCGATTGTAGTCAGGTGCACTGATTAAAGGTGCATTTGAAATCGATGCTTTGAGGTCGTCAAATGACTGTTGGGCATAGTCGTCCCATTGAAAGGGGATATCGTGACGTAGTAAGCGGAGAAAACCATGTGCGCGTATGGTGTAATCAGGAACAAAGCATCGAAGGAAGTTAGCTTTGCCCTGTAGACTCTGCAGTTGTCGTAAATTCCGAGGAGGGGGAATTTCGGTGATGGCTTGGACTTTGAGGGGGTCCACGGTGATACCGCTTTGTGAAACGATGAAACCGAGGAGGCGCCCTACGGTGTCACAGAACACACACTTGAGAGGGTTCAAGCGGATGTTGTACTGACGACACCGTTGAAAGATGATTCGTAAGTCGTCGAGGTGGTGGATGCATTTCTTGGAGCGAGCAGTGAGGTCATCCAAGTAGGCGAGTATGATTTTAGCTAGATCGTGAAAAATGTATGTCATGGCCCACTGGAAAGTTGCGCCGATGTTTTTGAGGCCGAAGGGCATGACACAATATGAAAACGTACCCCACGGGGTAATGAATGCGGTTTTATATTGATCGGTTGGGTGAATTTGAATTTGGTTATAGCCAGAGAATCCGTCCATAAAGGAAAGAGCTTCGTGGCCGGTGCAGTCATTGATAATCTGATCGATAAAAGGCGTTGGGAAGTTATCCTTGGGACATGCGTTATTGAGATCGCGAAAGTCGGTGCAAACGCGAATGGTGCCCTGTTTTTTGTCGACGGGTACAGGGTTGGTGTTCGTGCTCGAATCGTCGTTGGGTGAGCAAAAATGGGAGCACTAGCATGCCCTGTTGGGATTAGCAAGGCAGAACAGGATGTTTTAGAGCAAAAAAGGTTAACAGAAAACAGAAAACAAAACAGAATACAATCTATCTAACAACTGAAAGCAAATAACAATTCTAAAATAAACAAAAACATCAAACGTGAGACAAGGGAGTCATCAATGGTTTCAAGGTTTGATCTATTAGCGAAACCAGAGCACATGCTGAAGACAGAGATAGGGGTTCCCTCTCCCTCCAGCGGAAGGTCCTTCGGAGCCCTCAACACAATACTTTCCTTACAAAATGAATAGAACTAAACTGAGTGATGAAAGAACTCATGGTTAGGCCGTTGATGGATTGCTTGTCAAAGACTGAGCTATGAATCATCTGGACAGTGTAACATTGCTTTGAATTCTCTGCTAAAACAATGAGTCTCCACGGCTATTTATAGCATTTTCCAGGCGGTCACGTAACCAACTTCCGGTGTAAACACGGACCTGTTTAGGGTTCACTTAAGCCATTAATTCACCGAATTTGCAGAGCCGACTCTGATCTGAAGGTCAAATCATCTTGGGGGGCAATCCATTGGCGGTCGGGAGGCCGACTTAAGCAATTAATGTGCCGTATTTGCAGATGCGTGGCTTTTTGTGTTGACAGGCGCGCGTCGGGGCGCGCATGCGCCAGAAACACGTTTTTGTCCCGCGCATATGCACGCGCACCAAGCTGTTGTAAAGTGCCCTTCAATTTTTGGTTACTTTGTATAGTTTTTGACCCTTCTGGAATGTTGTGAACTTAATTCAGTGCCATGAATGACTTCATTGTTGTTTTGATGATGTGGAGTTCTTGTCGCCATGTGCAAACGAAATTTCAGTGATAAC